>CM067360.1:10932927-11505427 GCA_034401795.1 Chaetoderma sp. LZ-2023a | reverse complement strand
CATGTATTCGTTCATACTCATTAAAGACCAGATTATGCTAATCACAGAAAGTATTCTAACAGTGTGCATAGAAAGATAACCCCTTTTCTTTTGGAGGGCATGCCACCAACTGATGGGCTAACGATTACATTTTAAACAATGCATACCATATCTTCACAATTATTCCATTTTGAAGTTCACGTGCATCACCTATGCACCTTTTCAATGGTGTAAAACATATTTCTAGATGATAGCTTTACGACACCGAAGAGCGAGGTTCCTACTGTCTTATTCTCTAAGTGAGTGAACGGACTTGTAGCTTGCAACATTCTCACTACCATGCCACCAATACACCCATTGCAACAGGTTGTCAGAGATTCGTGAATTCTTGGGAGCAATTTACGCGAATAAAATCGTTAATGTGACGAGGCGAGCAGAGTTTCGCACATTTCATTCTGCTTTGAGGATGGAAATGCATACATAGTGTAGGCGATGTAATGCAGATTGCATTGATGGAAATGCAGCTCAAATCCACTGCTGTCACATTATACACATCGTATAAATGGCACTGAGTGGGCCATTAGAAAGTGGCCATCAATGGCAGGTGATCATTCCATACAACGTTAAGAATCACCACGTGTGTTTGAGATAGGCGAATTTGATTTAGTGTTCGCAGACCTCAAAATAAAAAAATAAAACTAATATATTGCTATACCGCTAAACAGAGCTGGAGATATGGAATACGCCCATCTGCTTTCACAAGCGAGTGTCATGTTTCAGAATAACGTGAGTGATTCCGAAATGTTGCCAGTATAGACAATGTTTGTTACATATGGCTTGTTAATTACTCGCTTCTAGTTCATCAGTTCGTGAGCCGATGCCTGGTGAGTCCATTGGCACGTCTCACATACGTGCGATTTTCAGCTTGATGAACTACCTCCGGAAATATTACTTGCTGGATGTCAATTGGGCGATGTCGAGTAGTTATAAAATAGGTGTTTCAGAACAGAGTGTGTTGGGAGCCACGGATCGTGGATTGGCGGCTAAAGGAGGGCTGTCAGAACAGAGGTAGGGCTGGTTGCATAGTGTTTTACAACGCAGGGCCCACCCCAACTCTCCCTCACCCCCGCCTACCCGGTGGGCCATAATCCATTGTTCAGATCATGCCAGGCAAGTAGTCAACTTCCATTTAGAGCTATAGCATTATAAGTTTATTCATGCCAGTCAAGTACAATACTTCCACTACACACCCATAGGTTTACTCATACGATTCCGAACCATGAAACGCGCAATCACAATAAGTTCCCAGATGAAGAGGTGTATTACAACGTAGGGCCACCACGACCCCTCACAGCGAGCCACCCATTCCAGCACCATACAGGAATCCCAAAGCAGAGACATGCCTGCGCCCATACAGGAAGCCAAAAGCAGAGACACGCCTGCAGAAGAAGCTCACAGATTAGACACTCGACCCCCTCTTCAACTTCCTCATTGATGATATTACTCTAAAATAAAAAATCTAGCACCGCATTTATTTTGGTTCGATAGCATCATCCATATTGATACTGTGAATCGTTAGCAGATGATCTAATTACTGTCTTAGTGCTGTCATTGTGATTACTGTCAGTGGATAGCGTCTAACCCCTAACTCCTGTACTGTTGGTGGATTTCGGACGAGTGCCTCGTCTACTACTATTGCGAATGATAGGTCAGGAGAAGCTTTCCAAACTCAAGGGATTTATTTGCATAGTCGCCCAGGTCATGTAATGATCTTGCCACTTTTTCCCACCATGCCGCACATCCTACACCATGCATGTACATCCATCGTTCTTTGGGGTAGCCCATGATTGATTTCAGATTTAGTTAGCTTGATTACCTATACAGTTGCGTTTCTGTAATAGGGCATCACCTGGTGGTGGAAGTCCGTTCTGAAACACTTATTTTATAACTACTGATGATGGTGATAGAAAGAATGCTGCTGCTTATGATGATGATAAACATAATTCTGCTGCTGATGATGATGATGATGATGATGATGATAGACATAATGTTGATGATGATGATGATGATGATAGACAATGTTGGATCACAAATACACGCCCAGCCTCATGTCTCCATATCAAACAAACTGAATCGAACAAACACGTAGTCACGACCAGTGTCACACCAGCGTGAGGCCCTTCCAGTTTCCTTGACAACGCTCACTTGGCAGAATGCTAAAGTGTCTACCATCTGCACGATGGCAGCTTCTAGCATGTTCACAGGTGACACAGAGGATCTGGTGTTGTAGCCGGAACTGCGGCAACAGACAATCACGTCCAGACCTTTCTACACAAAAGAAGTGGCAGACAGACTCAATTTCCTCCGGTGGGTGAAATCGGTCATAGATATTTTTCCGCAGATGGGCGCGGAAGGGATTGTACTGAGGCTCGTCTCGGAAGTGGGTCCACTTGACATCTAATATCATGGCTGTCTGTGAGGCAGCCACCAGAGGTATGAGTAGTAGTGTAACCAGCATCCTATAACTGGTGGGTTAAACCGAACAAGGTGAACCCCTCGAGAAATATATGTGACAGATCGAGCCCTGTACTGACCTCGATGCCGATCGTCATGCCTTGAGGGGCAGGTCTTATATGCTTCACTTTACCACCAGCTAGAAGCCACAGCTCTAGCACAATACGGGTTGTTTGCGGACTTGTGAGCCTGACACGCTCGAGCAGCTTCACTGAGCCCTTCACCTTCGAGGAGTGCGACACACCCTCTATCCGCAGGATGCCATCCTGAATATTGATGGCTTCATCTGGTCCATCAAAGAGGCGACACATCAGGGGCTTTCCTCCAGTGACCACACTCCTATGACCAACTGCAACTAGGGTTGTGCCCTGTCCTATACAGTTATACAGCTTCTGGACCATGCCATCCTTCTTCACAATGGTGGAGAGTGGGGTGACCGCCAGGTCAATAAGCGCTGGAGGTCTATATAGTGGCACCCACCTTCGCCAGTCACTACCAGGTCCAGGGCGATACCACACCACGTTCTTTTCTAAGACTACCTGCAGCTGTTTCACCAGGGTCAACACCATGCCATCATTTGCCATCGGTGGGACATGCCTCCCAGTCATCTCTAAGACAGGAAACCTGAGGTCAGCGTCCAATGTGTTAAGATCCTCAACCTTGTCTAGTAACTGTTCTATCAGGGGGTGGAGGATGAACTTCTTCTTCGGGAATTCATAGCGGATGGAGGGAGAATGTCTTGGATTCTGCTAAATATTGGAGGACAAACGACTAGCCATCACTTTCCTTAACCTTGGCAGCATCAACGTCATACACGTCCATGAGATCGACCAGACCGGCCGAGTGAGCAAATATAGGATTGTCCGATTGCTACTCCAAAACGGGAAGAATGTCATCAGACCATCTCTAGTTGGTAGACATGCAGTTCAGTATCGCCTATAATGGGTTCTCTTCAAGGTAGCTCAGCATTCCACCACGTACATACATGTCGATGCGTTACATCCGCCACCGGGACGTACCTACCACAGTTCACTGACTGAAGTAGGGTTAGACGTGATAGAATATCTGCCAGGAGCCAGCAGCAAACTGTCGAAAGCGATCATCCCCAACATGTTCACCCACACAAATCATCTGTTTGACAGCTCCACCATTAGTCTATATACTAGGATGGATGGTCTGTCGAATGCCCAATTAGAGTTTACACTGCTGCTACCTATTGACATCCATGATGACAGCATAACAGACCTATCAAGCATTCGCCAAGATGCTGAAAAAGGAGATAGATGAGCAGCCACACACCTTCTATGGGATGGTAGATATAGCGGTACAGGAAATGCGTTGTCGATAAGAAGGTGGGCTACTGCAACACGTGAGCTGGTATGAACAGAACGCCAGAGAGGCATGGAGACGAAGGGAATACAACTCTGTCCAAGAATTGGAGAGCCTCATCTGGCAGGAGGAGGCCATCTTAGGCCAAATTTGTATGATTTCTCGGATGACGAGTGTGATGAATCTGTGCAAGTCTTGTAGTGGTAAGAGGAGAGGGTGGAGTATACATCCACGAAGGCCTGCCCACGGCGGGCGTACTATCAGAGTGGCAAGGTGACGTTCCACATGGCAAGGGTGCAAAAGCAACTGGCTGGATGAGGGTCTTTGAGGGTGGTATGTCTCCACACCAACAAGCTTGTTCAGTTCGCCAGGCTCTCCACGATGAATCCCACAATGACTCATCAGCAGATCCTACCGGTGATGCAGTGATAGCATGTGTCTAAGAACTAGGTATACTATGGATACATCGGAGTGGCGAAAGCAGCCTGAACTATGTCCCGTCATGGCAGCTGAGGAAGGTGGTACAGTACATGGCTGGCGACTCCAGCAGATTGACACCATCAGACAGAATCTTGTTCATGAGACAGAAAAGTACATCAGAACACGCAGGTGATAAAACTAGGTCTACAATAGGCTAGCACGCATAACCACAGCTGCGGGTGTGACTGGAGCCAGTGCTTGTGTGGCCGCCATTGCCACCATCACTACAGGGGTGGGTGCTGTCATCTCTATCCCACTAAGTGGAGTGACCCTTGCCGCTACCGTGCTGTCCACCAGCTTGGCGGTTGGACAGCATCAGATTACCAGGAAGCTGGGGAAGCATGCTAAGTATGTAAGACTGGCACAGAGCAGCCGATTGGCTATAAACGAGTCTGTCAGCAAAGCTTTCTAGGAGGGGCTGGTCAGTGATGAAGAGTACCACCATATATTGATGGTCCAAACCCTGCACCGCACAGAGAAACTCAAAGTACGCCAGCAATACCTCAAAGGCACCAGCAGGCGGGTGGACATGGAGGAGCTAAAAACGAGATGCTGCAGCAGGGCCGCATCGAGGATTTATATGGTGTCAAATAGTATGTTGCGTCAGTGGCTGGAATATCGGCTTTAAGATGACTACTATAGATAGCATTCCCGACGAACCTCGTGAGAGCTGGACTACGTGGTCTCCTGTATGACATACCGGACCTAACCACGATCTCCATTACAGTTGATGGGCGGTCACGCATCAGCTTCTCCATCAATCCACGCCCACTGACCAACATTACAATCACCATCAAGGATGCGAAGAAAGCTCTTACCTGAATGGCAGGCCTCAATCTCTCATTCTGGAACCAACAGCTGAACTTTGCCATGTGACGTGCCACAGCAGGATGCGGCATCAGCGCAGGTTTGTTGCACTCCTATTCTGGTACCCCCGAAGCTGTGCTCATTGTCAGCTGTCTCAGATTCCATGCGCACTACACAGTGAGACGAATCCTGCATAAGCTGGGCGCAAGCCTGCCTGATATGAATGAGTTCGACCCGCAGCTTGTCGGCACTGCTAGCTACACCCTCTCAGCAGCCAGTAGACTTCAGCGAGAGTTCAATGCCCACTCAGACAATTGTTTCCACGGTGTTATGTATACCATGGCAAAATCGGCCGTCGGAAGACAGCGACGTTCTCATTGGACCAAGACTGGGGTGCTTATGCAGAATATGCATATCACCGGAATCAGGCAGGACCATCCAGGGGCGTGGAAATACTTTGTCCCACACACAACCAACAGGGATCATTCGAATCTACCAGCCCTTTGAAGCAATATGTTATTGTTTCATGACAGCCCTGACCAAGCTGCGCCACTCCATAGATGGGGTGAGCAGAAAAGAGGTGCAGGCCATGTTAAGCGGTCTCATTGTTGCAGATCCAAGTAGCATCATTGCCAAGTTCCAGCAAGCTTTACAGAAGGCCTGTGATAAGCTCGACTTCGTTATATCACCACAGCTACGACTTATTCCGAGCAATATGATCGTGCATTTCGAGGATCTAAAGGTCAGGGGCTACAATAACATGATAGTCGAGGGGAATTCCCCCGATGTGGACTTTGGGTTTAATACTGACATCAACGCAGCTGTGCATGTCGTCCTGACGCCCATGACACCTATGTCCCCGTGGTCTCCTACGATGGCCAGTGCTACCGTCGTTCTGACTGCCGTTCAACTGTCATTCCAATGCACATAGTACTGGACAACAAACTTTGTAGTAGATCATGATCTTCATGCAATAGATCTTCTGGTCCAGGAGACATGGCAAATGAGATTGCCTGAACTAGCTTCGACTGCCCGACAGCCCGAAAACACTCTTCCAGTATGCATACCCAAGGACTGTATGGTTCGGTGGTACAGCCTTTTTCGAGGTTGTAGTAGCGCAGAGACTTATTCAACTCAGCGTCGGGGGATGCCATGGATACCTGCAACTGCTTGAACATGTTCGCCAGATACTCCCGATCCTTGTTGAATCCATTAGTATGCAGGAGCTGGTCGACGATACTGCTGCCCATAATGAGGTATTCGACGAAGCAGATCTGCCCCTTACCAAATCCTAGATAGAGCTTCACAGCTGTCAGCTCCTCTGCTACCTCAGCGCTGGAGAGCTGTGCAAGCTCATTTGGTGACTTCTTCTTATAGTCCTTCAATTCGGTGTGGAAGACGTCATAGTACCTAAGGCATAGGTCAATGGTTTAAGCCGCTATGTATAGTGCTATGGATATTTCCGAGTACCAATCTAAGCAGCTGACAGATGCAGACTGGTTAGGGCTGCTTAGCACTCTCGAGGTAAAACGACAACATTTAAACGTGTTGTACACTCAGGACTTAAACAATGACGTCAATCGTACAGATTATAAAGCAACTCCTGGAGAGCCAGGCGAATCTCCAGAAGGTGGAGAGGCTGCTCAAAAGCAAGCCCGAGAAGTTACTGACACGGCTAAGCCCCTGGCTATTCATGTCGCCAGTAACGTGGGCGTGAATGTGGCTGTGTTAAAGATGATGGATGGTAATGAGGTTAATCCTGCTGCTGGAGCCGCTGTCCTCGCTACAGTGTCGAGTACAGTTGTCGACCACTGTCTAGGAATAACACATCCCATCTCAAAGATCGCCATTGGTGGAACCTCCTATAATGTTGCCACCAAGATCATGGGCGAAAGCATCCCTTTAATCGAAGCCGTGGTTCTTGGGCTAGCGACGAGTGCTATAGCCGAGATAATCGTGGCCTATGTCTAGCTTTAAGCTGTTATATATAATGGAAGCTTGGCAGGTCAATGACACAACAGTAGCCTATGAGGCATGGTGGTCTATGCCAGCGTCAGTAGCGCATAGTCGACCAAACGGACTGAGGATTTCCAATTCCCAGAAATGGTAGTTAGGACACAAAACCTGCCACTGCAGGGAGGGCCAATATCTGGCGCATTGTTGCTTATTTCCTTGGCACACCGCATGGTCTTCCTATGCCCACCGGTTTCCGTGGTATATATATATATACACACACACCTGCAATGGCTCTGTCACTCACAGACCTAGAGAGCAAAGAGCTAGGTGATCTCGCTCAATTGGGCGAGGCACACCTTGGTTCATAGGACACTTTTGCACCTATCTCCTCCCTAGACTTCGATAAGAAGTGAGAACCTTGAGAGATCCGAGATACCATCCCAGCCAGAGATATCCTCGGAAACACTGACACGGTAGGACAATCAGCTATCAACAAGGCCAAGACTGTATACAAGGGGACGGGCATCAAAGACAGGGCAGTGATGCTCGGTATGCTCGGAGTCGATGAGGCTGGTGCCATCAAGATTATGGCCCAGTCAGGTGGTGCTGATCATTGCCCTGTCAGGACATGGGAAAACTATCTTGCTGCAGGCCCTGCTCACCGAACATCTTCAGTCTCGATACTTCCTTCTGGTGTCCGACTCCGCCAGTGAGGTAGTCAACAATAACAATCAGTGATACAATGGTTCAATCACCAAGATGCACAACCTGCAATCACTGATGGAGAAGCTGCTTGCGGATCGACTACCTGAACCAGTTATTCTAGTTATCGACGACTACGCGATGGATCAGAAGAGAGTCACATACCTCAGCAGCATCACCAGATGCATTCAGCACAATGAAATCACTGTCTTCCTCCTCTTTAAGAAGTACACCCATGATATATCGCCAGATACCTGGCACAATGCGACGCTCCTGTACTTTAGCTTGAAGAGTTGTTGTGCCCTGCTTGAGATGATATACAACAGCCTGACCTTCAAGGAGACCAAGCAAGTCTTCAGGGCAGGCGTGCAGAAGGTCACAGATCTATACCTCCTCATTTTCAGCAACAAGGATACAGATGAGCTGTCCCGCTTCAAGCCTTCTCTGGAGAAAGCAGAAAACTTCAGCTACAAGCTGGATCACACCAGGAAGCTAAAGCGAAAGAATTAGCCCAGGAAGCTGAGCAACGAAAGTAGTATTAGTGGCAGGGATGCTTTTTACAGGGTCGTGGAACTTCGTCAGAAGCTTGAGGAACCTCATCAGAAGCTTGAGGAACTTCGTCAGAAGCTTGAGGAACTTGGTCAGAAGCTTGAAGAATTTCGTCAGAAGCTGGAGGAACTTCATGAGCTTCTTGATAATGTTTCTGAAACTTTATCCACTGAGGATCTGATGCTATGACTCTCTTCTTCTGAAACCTCTTGCGGAAGACCCACTTCAGCCATGCCTGCTTAGCATCTGCCTTGACAACAGTTTTGATGAGGTAGTCCTGATAGTTCTTGGCGGGGAATATTCTAAATGTTGCCTCGTCTCGCCAGCTGCTCAGGCCCTCTTTCATTGAATATGTGCTCAACAGCCTCCTAGTGGTCGGCAGCCAACCCCTCCTCTCTACCTTCGGTGTGACCAGTGGCATGCCCAGCCTCATGGCCCTCACTCACGAATGCACCAATCTCCTCTCACAGTAATCTGTGGCCCCAGCCTGTATAACATCCAACATCCGGTGTTCATCATCAGTGTGGATGCTGAATATGCCAGCCCACTTCCCGACCGTTAGTAGATATTTGGGATAAACCCTAGCCTTCTGGATAGCTAGAATTACATGACTCTTAGTGAGTGTCCTGGGGAGATCTAGTAACCTGCCATGGGTGCTGTCAAGTATACAAGTCAATAATTACTTTGTACTGTGGGCCAGTGTGGTCTCCTCTAGTCAGTCAGTATCTCCACATCAGGCGGAGGTGGGACCTTGTCTCTTTCCTGGATAATGTTGATGTCACGAAGTAGTCGTCGGACCCTGCCAATCGGCAGCTGTATATAATCCACTGAGTCAAGAGAATTTATCGCACCTGTGTGAAGGGCTCTCTTGACCCATTAGCGTCAGTTGGGGTTCTGATTGTTCTGTTCACAATGGAGGCTGGCGAGACGGTCCACAAAATCGCCAACAAGGCTCTCCATGGAGTTGAGAAGATCTCTGAGGCTATGCTAGTCATCGCCTCGGGGCTAGGCACATTCTGTGGTATTGCCTGTTCATGGCTCCCGTATGTTGTGATAGCACTCACGGTCATCTAGGCTGCCGAACATTTAAGATGTGCTATATAAAATGGCTTCTCTGTATGACCTGGTGAAGTCCCTTAACTGGCAAGCCTTTGTCGATAAGCTTCCATTCAGTGATGGTCCCAGCACTGCAGAAATTAGACAGCAGTGTTCACAGGTATTTGAAGAGGCCAAGGGGATCGCTGTCAGATGAATGATGGTCGTCTGTTCATCTGTCTAGAGTTTGCCCAATCAGTTCATCAACCGCCTGTCTTGAGATCCTGTACTACCAACATGGTGAATATTATCATGAGCCTCACCAGCTGCTCGAGGCCGCCCGTCGCAAGGGTCATAGATTCACCTTGGAGATGGTTAGCCAGAGGCTTACCAGACAGGCGATGTGGCAGATCTACAGACCTCGTGCACGACACATTCGGTATGCACACTTCGATGAACCTGTCCCGAACAGAGTCCATCAGGCTGATGTGCTGTTCCTTCCACATCATCGGGTCTTTTCCGGAGGAACATGTACGACCTATGTTGTAGCCAGCAGGTACAAGGTGGCAGTGCCGCCCACAGATAAGTCCGCAGGTCAGGTGGTGGCCAGGTTCCAAACTATATATGAGGACACACACAATCCCCTCCAGTGGCCAGAGTTGCTGCAAGTGGATGAGGGTAAGGAGTTTAGAGGTGAAACTGCTGCCCTCATGCAGAAATATGGTGTGGCGATTAAGCGAGGCAAGGTGGGACATCATCATGCCCAGGCTATCATTGAGCGGTGGAACCGGACACTGGCAGAGAGGCTGTTCCCACTCAGTATCCTCAGGAGATGGCTGCCATCATCCCGACTGGCGGCCGTTCCGTGGTATGGGTGAGCGGGTTGCCCATTGTGGTGGAGAGGTCCGAGGCTGATAGGACCGAAGCCAGTCAAGGCCATTAAGCGATCGCCTGTGGGCCAACAGACTATGCTTTGTTCATGAGCTGTGCTCGGTTGACAGCCTTCCATCCGATTCCCTGGTTCGGTATTTGTATGAGCCTGATGAGTTGAGGGTGGACATAAGTGGGCGACTGACCCCAACCGGTCGATAGATTTACACAAGATTGACAGGTATGTGGGGACCGCTGGGCAGCCTACACTGCACGACCTGGCATGGTCGGAGAGCAGTCCTAGGCAGCCGATTGCACGAGAGGAGCTCCAACTTATCCCTACAGACACCAAACTACCTCCACCCCGGAGAATACACATCCTCCACTGACTGCCGGTTGAACATGTCATATGATGCTCATACCAGCAGCTCTTCGATGAAAGGATCCATTGAAGTGATGTCATCCTTGTGGCCATAAGCTAGGGTGTGAATACCATCGGCAGCGATCCATCACTTCGATCCACGGTCCAGTGCTTAGCTGCCTCTTCTCCTCGATACAGCACTAGCGGTTCACTCGTGGCCCCCGCTCCGTCACAGCGACCACAATGTACGAGAGCCCACAGATCTCATGGTGTTGCGTTTTCTGTGTGCTGCTCTGAGCCGGATTCTTCTCTGGCCCCTCAATCTTGATTGTTAGGGCTATAAAGTCGGCATAGATGATGAACAGCACCTTGAGTTTCCTGTGGTAGTTTGTGAACTTTAGCATCTTCCTGTCCTCTGTAGGCATTCTTATGCACATTGGTCTGTCACCGATACCACAGCACTCTGGTTTGTGCTTGATGAGGTCTTTGCGAGAATAACAGTGGAGACACTGCTCGCAGAAGTGATTTCTCCCGATATACCGACTCTGATCATAGAGCGGACGATTCAGGTCCTTGATCCAGATATAATATTGCTTACCACCCTTCTCTATAAGCAGCAGATTTGTCCTTGAAATGACGGGATCAGCCTCACACAGATGCAGTGTGTAGACACCCTTGTCATGCCCGAGTACAGTAATGGCCAGGCCATTCTGCCGCTCAATATGCTTAAGCCGGTGGAGAGGGGATGGATAGGCTATACCGCTGAAGTCAAGCATGCCCCAGTGCCATAAATACTTCGATGTTGGCTGGGGATTACTGTCTGCAGGATAAGCAGAGATCAGCGAAGACAGTGGTCATCATTGTTCTGGACATTAACCACACCACGTTTTCACTTAATCGAAGAGGGGAGATCGATGGTGGACCCACCACGTAGTGGTTGATATCTGGCGATGTTGAGGTACAATGCATCAACCTGGTCGACTGCCCAGCCAGACCCCCCACCCCTTGGTGTAGTTCTCAAAGCATTGCAGCACCTTGGCTTTGGCCTCCTGCACAGCTTCGCTAATATCGCTTGTCATAGGATGGCATGCCACTTAGACCAGAACAGAGGATCTGTGGTGGCCTCTGTCCCATCATTCTTCTCTGTGTGTAGGGTGATCTTGAGAGCAAGGCAGAACTTCATCACCTTCAGGTCGAGGATCGTTTCCACCAACTTCCTCTCGATATTGTCCAGGTTTTTAACGAGGAAAGCTGGTGGATCTTTTTTCGCATGTCCAGGAAGTTCCCATCCCAGCAGATAGATCTGGATTGCATTTGGAACCTTCACATATCCTGGGGGTATGTCCCTTATTTCCTGGATTATAGCATCAAGACACCTGTCGATCTCCTCATCTGTGAACTTCGGTGGGGTTTCTAGCGGGGTGGGGGTGGGGTTCTCGGAAAGGAAAGCTGGAGTTGGCTTCTCGGGAGTGGCTGGTAGCTTCCGGCGTGGGGCTGGGGTTGGCTTCTCGGGAGTGGTTGGTAGCATCCTGCATGGGACTGGGGTTGGCTTCTCGGGAAGGAGAGCTGCCAGGTTCTCAGTATAAGTGGTACGGCTAATAAGGCCCTGCTGCAACAATCTCGCCAAATCGCAAGTACTTCATCAATGTCCATGGAAGACGTGTGTACCTATCCAGTTGCATTTCCCTAATATGGGGATTTTGATGGTATCACATGCTGGTGGGTGCCGGCCTTGGGCGGGGGATGGAGAAGACTATTTACAGAGAGATAGATAGACACAAACAGATCACTAAACAGACATACAGACATACAGACAGACAGACAGACAGACAGACAGACAGACAGACAGACAGACAGACAGACAGACAGACAGACAGACAGACAGACAGACAGACATACAGACAGACAGACAGACAGACAGACAGACAGACAGACAGACAGACAGACAGACAGACAGACAGACAGACAGACAGACAGACAGACAGACAGACATACAGACATACAGACGGACGGACGGACGGACTGGCGGACGGACGGACGGACGGACGGACGGACGGACAGACAGACAGACAGACAGACAGACAGACAGACAGACAGACATTCAATCACTAGTGTGCTACCCTATAATACCGCCTAGATAAGACATTATGTCCTAGTTGTTAGCTGCAGACCTACTGATAACTGGCATATTGCATATAACAGATAACAACAGCGAGAAAGTGTTTTAAGCGTTAGCTATTTTGGGTGCTTAGGCGCATCGCATATTTTCTCGGGACACACTCCCGAGTTAGAATGTGTGCAATGTATGTGCATAATTACGGTTCTGACAGCCCACCTCCCTCCTGTAGCCGCCGATCCATGATCTGCGGCTCACACCACCTCTGTTCTGAAAGACCTATTTTATAACTACTTGTCGTCATGCCACCTGCGCCTCGGTCGAAACAGGCTCTATGACCTCTGCAGGTGTGCCCAAAATATTTAAGTTTTCATTCCTTTATTTTGTTGAGCAGATTATGTGATTCCTTCATCTGCATAAGAAAGTCTGTGTGTGTTTTCCTTTCCACCCAGGAGATGCGTAGCATTTTAAACCAGTATCACAGCTCGAATGCTTCTCCTTCGCGACGTTCGATGGCCCTTTGCAGATATAGATCATGCTTCACAAACAACACACTGTCACCTTGAATACCAGATAATCTAGCAGCTGCATCTTGGATGGGTGAGACAAATCATGGTTCTTTCATATCCGTGCCAGATTATGCAAGGTTATGCGTGCTATTTTCAAGCATCTGTTGAGTTCCTTGCTATCAGTTATTATAACAATATTCTCCAAGGAAATTGAATTTTTGAACGACGTCGATATGGGTGTTATTCGCACGTTTCATTGCATGTATATCTCAGTCAATGGTCATGGTA
Organism: Chaetoderma sp. LZ-2023a; assembly: GCA_034401795.1. Classification (NCBI taxonomy): domain Eukaryota; kingdom Metazoa; phylum Mollusca; class Caudofoveata; order Chaetodermatida; family Chaetodermatidae; genus Chaetoderma; species Chaetoderma sp. LZ-2023a. The sequence continues at coordinate 11,491,932 of CM067360.1, read as the reverse complement.
TTAGCATATCATATGTCCACCTTTCCTGTCACGCAATCAGATTTTTGCATTATGCTAATCGCTACTGATGAGAAAGGTATCATCAGTCAATCTCCGATTGTTGAGCATGAAGGTACCAAACTGAAGTCCACATTCAAAGCCATCCATGGCTAGTCGCATGATTTCATCGGAATGTACACTAAATAGTAACGGTAAATGGATTCCATCTTGGCTGACCACTTTCACAATGGGAACCAATCTACGTCTCCGTACTATTTTCTCACAGTTGCTTTCTAATTTTCTTATATATATATATATATATATATATATATATATATATATATATATATATATATATATATATATATATATATATATATATATATATATATATATATATATATATATACACACATAGATCACATCAATTCCCCACTCAACTACCTCCACACGCACCTGATCAACCACATTTGCTCAAAAATCTCCACTCAACTACCTCCACAACCACCACATCAGCCACATTAGCGCAGAACTCCCCAGTGATAGAGCGTATGTGATTGCAGTGGCAGGCATCGAGCTGCCTTTGGAGCAGCCAAATTGTTTCAGTTATACAGCGTCAAGGATACCCAAGATGAATTGTATGAACGTAGACTTGTTATCAAGGGCATGTTTGATCTACAAATCCATAGCTTCCATAATGACTGGAAAGCAATGTTCCCCATGACGTAGCAATGTTAGCAACATTGCAAAGCAGTGAGTCCAGGATTTTACTTTTCCTCCATGGTTCGCCGCCACGAAGTGGTTCGTCATTTTCCTTTGTACCATGCGTTGTAGATATGTATATTTGGATGAATTGTTTTGGAATTCATTCAAGAGATTCTCAATTATTAGTTTGCTTGCAGCTGTTGGGAGAAGTTCGTCATGGGGTTTTTTCCCTCATCTATGAAGTCCACATCGTCGGCATTTCCTCAGCATGCTTAACATATTTATACAATGAGGTCATCGCCTGGCTTTATATTTGCCGGGCGTATTCCAATGCTCTCTGTGATGGTGTCTTCTGGCATTCTAAGCACATGTCCAAACAGGGAACATCTTTGCTGACCGACTTTTACACACAGCGGCTTAGTGTATCGTTGGATTTTATGCTGTATGGCCATCAGTGTCCAGTGATGGTGCGGAGGTAAATTGGGGTGACATGCGTCATGTTTATCTAGAGCTCCATAGCTTCCAGAATGACTGGAAAGCTATGTTCCCATAACGCCGCTTGCAGCAATGTAAGCTGTACTGCAGAGCAGAAAGGCCAGAATTTACCTTTTCCTCCATGGCTCACCACACGAATCAGCTTGTCATTCTCTTCAGTTTCATGCGCTGTTGAAATCATTGATAACAAGAGTGTTATACTGGCCTACAACGCTAGAAAACAACCGTATATGTGCTCGCGCACTAAAGGAACCCAAGAAATTGCTCAGCAATATTAAGGAAGGAAAACCGCACTATTTTGGGAATATCAGCAGATTAGACAAAGATAGCAGAGAGAAAGGTTTATTGCTGGGCAAAACATCCGAACACATGTGGTGCAATGCCGTCAATAGATGAACATCAACGAAGCAATTTTTCCGAGTGTTAATTCGTGTTGAAGGAGGTATTCCATGGAACTCACCAGGGTTAGCACACGACTTGGTGGACTAGAAGCCAGAAATGCACAGCCCATTGTAATGAGCATTATCTATTGAAAATATAAATACTGGTGACATTTCGGAACTCTTCGCGTTAATCTGAAACATGGCATTGTCTAGGAAGAGCGGATGTGGTGTTACATATATCCAGCTCTGCTTAGCTGGACACGAAGTATACCGTTATATTAATTGTTTCTTATTTTTAGAGTCTGAATACAACTCCATCAAATTCGTATATTCCAAACAAAGTATGGTGCTTCCTTACTTTGTATTAATGGCCACCTTCCATTTGTGACGACCTTAACATGGACCACTCAGGGTCCGTTATACACAGGTTTGAATAAACGTCACCGGCTGGCAAGCATACACACAAACAACATGTTTACCAGCATGTGTACACACTATGACTAGTGATTGTGTGCCACAGGACAACAATGAATTCCAGGCACATTCCTTTAAAGATCTTGTGAGGACTTGAGATCGATAACGAATTTCAATTAATCTAATTATCTATTGCAATATTTAAATATAATAACCTCATTTTGGAGTAAGAGAAAATATGTTAGATGCTCAATAAGCGATTAAATGATGCCCCAGTCTAACACGTATCACTGACGTCACACCGGGAACGGTGCTGTGAGATAGGTCAATATTTCTCTGTCTTTAGTACAAAGGTAACGTATTTTAAAACGTGCATTTAACGGGATAGACTTCACATACCATAACATAATGTATCCCAGGTTCAAGCTAATTCTTCAAGAAATCGAAAAATTATAATTATTGAACATCTATTAGGATAATAAATGGTTTTATGGGTAGATATATTCGCATATTAATAGCCCTAGGCTACAACCAGTAAACATTGGGCAATAAATAATTAACACAATCGGCAATATTTCAATGTATGGGACAAATAATCTGTAGGGACTAACAGTAGTAGGCCTAATTACGGATCCAATAATGTCATCCTTGAAAACATCCAGATTGGTAAATATCGGAGATGAATGGGTGTGATTGTGACGAGGTGGGTGGGAGAGGTTGAGGATGGCTGTATGTGGTAGGCCTACATAAATGTGCGCACATGCAGTTCTGCTGCTCTCCGATTTAAATGTGCCCGTATTGGCGTGAATAATTTAAGTAGTGAAACATTATTCCTTGGCCATTGTTTCCGGGCATAAATGCAATCTATAATTTTGCTAAAATAATTCAATTATTCACATCTGAAAGAATATGTAGGCTACAGAGTGTAGTTACAATCGTTTCAGGAAATGATGAATGTAAAAGTGTACGCATGTCTTAAGTGAGTTCCAGGAGTGAGTCTTTCCGTGATTTGACCATAGTTGTTGACCTAGGCCTATATGCTATATATTTTAACAACGTGTGTGCTTGAGACAGAGACATAGATTAACACGTTAGATTCAACAATGTGGTGCGTGTGGTGAGTGGGGGTGGGGGAGGCGTCACGCATGTGACAACCACCGCTACTACGGCCACACCACTCGTTTCCAAAATTTCATCCGTGTGATGGGAGTAGCCTACATAAATAGTTCAATGTTGTGAAAAAGCCAAACATTAGTGAATAAACAAATTAAAAAAAATTAGTTGACCCAGATATTTACAGATCGTGAGCGTATCGTCTTTACGTACAGTGCAGCTCATAAATGAGTTTACCTGCTTCCAAAACAAAGACAGAAACCTGTTAGTCAGTACCATATGAACACGATGTGAGAAACGTACTGGTGAATATTTTGAACATAATTGGGTTGGAATACAATTATATTCAAAATATTAAACAGTATGTTTTCAGTTATTTCTAAGCTGTACTGTAGTATAATGGACATTTGTATGTGGCCGTTCAACGCATGCGGACGGCAGTGAAAGCCGTGCTGTTAACCTAAAATGTAAACAAACAGTGTGTTCTCGATACTATTTTGCGTGGACTATAAACAAATAGATTAGTTTTATTAATAGCTTTATACTTAATTGGCATTTTAGTTAATTTTAAGCGCCTAATTGCCATATTGCAATCATAAATTTATTCATAGGCCTATGCAATGGTAAATTGTGACTCCTATACGCCACAGTATGCTGCTACTAACATTGAACAGGTTATGCGTTTGTGTACATATGATCCTACACGCGTGTCTACAGCCTGCGTACAATCGTTAGTCAATCCAGAAAGATAAGCTATATATATATATGCATTTGTATAATTGTATTCCAAAAAGTGTGTGATAATGTTTGATTAGATGTCGCCTATCCCTGAACCTCACACCGACCATATGTACTATTCATGATCTACGCCCACATCTGTTCATGTAGCCTACACGCACACCGTAGGCTATATATCTAGTGCTCTATTAGATTAACGTCTAAAGTGCATAAGATGACTTTTGTTTTGCATAAGCCTACTTCTCAAACCAATGTGATTTCAGGTCTAATTTCACGTACGCGAAACGTGCTGGTACTTTCACCACCAACTGGCGTATGTTAGCATTATGATGTTAGTCACCATTTAGGTCTGTCTTTTAATCGACAAAATAGCGTCCACTTTTGCGATATTACTTGAACAATATATAGTCTCCATGTGTGAACAATGAATTGCCCTACAACACGGAAGCGTAAAGCATAGGAGCGTATGTGTCGAATACACGCAGTAGTATGGGCCCCATGATATTATTTCGAATAGTAATCTGACAGGAATTGATGGACGATTCCCGGTGTGACGTCACCACTTTAGAATATATATTATGATTGTCACGTTAATCAGAGCAATAGGGTAGCTATGGTTTTCGAAAATGTGCATTTATACTTTTGGGTAATTTTGTTTATAATGATGATAGACTGTTTACAGGATGCTGGCTAATGGGCAGCATCCTTGGGCAACGGAAGGGGATGGAGGGGAGGGGTGTTCATTCTCCTACTCGTCCTGTAGCTTATTACTATGATAATACACCTTTCATTACGTCGGGATTCCCCTAAATCAACGCTCAGAGCAAAACTGCTGGCTGGTACCGCCGCCCACAAGCCGCTGACCTGCGTTGAGTTACTTTTGCACTAAAATATACCGCAATCTAAACCGTTCCTATGATAAACTAAAATCATTATATTATTTAAATCATATATCATTTGAAGGCGCAAACAATTGCCGAAACATTAATGCATTATTTTTTATATTTTGTAACGGTTTCATTGAGTTATTTGCGTTTATAAAATACACCATTCGACTTAGATTCATTAAGTCAAGTGGACAATAGGGGATATTTTAAAATTGCAATCAACTGTATTACATGTTATTAAACTATAAACACCAATACAGAAATGTATAGAAAATTTGCTTAGCTGTCCAATGATGTATGGCTTCAATAATATTATGAACATAGTTTTTCATAGGCACTGCTTAAAGTGCACTGTATCTCATTCCCATAGTAAAGTAATGCTGTTTGCGCGTCGGCTATCGCGGTTTCCAGCCGGTGTTGGTATGCGCATTGCATTCCTGGAAGGTATTTTCCTAAATTACGCCAATGTGGAAAAGGTGTATTGAAATTATTGTTGGATATAATAACAAGTGAAATCATCTATTCTTAGTCTAGTAGTAGTAGTAGTAGTAGTAGTAGTAGTAGTAGTAGTAGCAGTAGTAGTAGTAGTAGTAGTAGTAGTAGTAGTAGTAGTAGTAGTAGTAGTAGTAGTAGTAGTAGTAGTTATAGTAGTAGTAGTAGTAGTACTAGTAGTAGTAGTAGTAGTAGTAGTAGTAGTAGTAGTAGTAGTCGTAGTAGTAGTAGTAGTAGTAGTAGTAGTAGTAGTAGTAGTAGTAGTAGTAGTAGTAGTAGTAGTAGTAGTAGTAGTACTAGTAGTAGTTATAGTAGTAGTAGTAGTAGTAGTAGTAGTAGTAGTAGTGGTAGTAGTAGTAGTAGTAGTAGTAGTATTAGTAGTAGTAGGAGTAGTAGTAGTAGTAGTAGTAGTAATAGTAGTAGTAGTAGTAGTAGTAGTAGTAATAGTAGTAGTAGTAGTAGTTGTAGCAGTAGTAGTAGTAGTAGTCGTAGGAGTAGTAGTAGTAGTAGTAGTAGTAGTAGTAGTAGTAGTAGTAGTAGTAGTAGTAGTAGTAGTAGTAGTAGTAGTAGTAGTAGTAGTAGTAGTAGTACTAGTAGTAGTTATAGTAGTAGTAGTAGTAGTAGTAGTAGTAGTAGTAGTAGTAGTAGTAGTAGTAGTAGTAGTAGTAGTAGTAGTAGTAGTGGTAGTAGTAGTAGTCAATATTGTCAACGCACTGGCTCAGAATCTTCAATAATTGAAAAAATTCAAAAATTTAAGATATTTTGGTTTATCCTACTGCCTGAGATTTGTCATTTTGTTTGAGGAAAGCCATATGGCATTAATGTTAACCCTTTACTGGTTAAATTTGTTCAGTAAAATCCAAATATGCGCTTACTTATTTAATGTACATTTGCAGGCACAGACAAGGTCATTCCCGAGAATACACCACTGGAACGACTGTCTCGGTTCCCGAGCCAGTCACTACAGTGGTACATTTTCAAAAATACTCCAATCCCCGCCGGCAAATGGACATTGCCCAAGATCACTAAATTGACCGTTTTTGGCTGACCATCATGCAAGGGTTAATGTTGAATGATTGAGATGGATATTATGGATAGCTATTTGAGTTTTGCTTTTACCAAGATGTCACGTAGATTCGGATTTTTCTTGAACGCAATTACTGGTCGCTTGTTAAAGGGTTGTTTAAGTTTCTCCTGTAGGTTTTGATACTCATCTTTCAAAATTTTGGAAATTTCAACGTTTTTCCGATTATAGGTCAGAATGAATGGAATTTTGTCACGTTGATCAGATAAGCCTGGGTCCGAGTTTATTCCCCTTGGCCACTGTGTTTCGAGTTCTTTAATCCAAAACGATTCTCGAAGTTTTCTTTGTTTATCAGTTTCTTCTGCCGTATCTGAAAGGGGTGGCTGTTCAATCGGCATAATTTCAAAGTCACGAAGGACTAAATGGTCAGGAAGATTAAAATGTTCGGAAACATGTGTGTCTTCCTCTAGCCTAATATCTGAGAGGTGTCGAGTTGCCCGCCATCTTAATGGACATTTGGTTTCGCCGACATACTGTTTTTGGCACAATTTGCATGAAATTAGATAAATAACATTTTCAGAGTCACAATCTAGATTAGACTGAAGTTGGAACTTGCTTTTGTTCTGAAAGCTCGTGAAAGTATTCTGGTTTGGGAGAAATTCATCTAACTTGCACCTTTTCTTTCCGCATTTGCGAGATTCGCCTACACCTATAATAGGACGATTGTGAGAAATTTTGGTAGGCCGACGATTTGAGGCATTATCTGGGATGGTTTCCAAGCCGTCTAATGTTTCAGATTTGATTTTGCGCAAGAATCGTGAGGAGTAACCCCGTGGTTTGAGGGCTTTGAATAGGGTAGAGCACGCTTCTTCAAAGTTTTTCCTATCACTGGAATTCCTGTGAAAACGGATTATTTGTGATTTAACTATTCCTTTAAAAGTATGTGGTGGATGGAAAGATTTTTTGTGCAATAGCTGATGCGAATCGGTTGGTTTGAAATACACTTTGTAGTCTAAGTAGCCAGTTGTTTCATACTTTAGACCTTTATATACAGTTACATCCAGGAAATATACGGACATCTCGTCAATGGTTGCTTTTAATTTGATATTCGGATCGTGATTGTTCAGAATTTCGAAAAATTCATCAAACTCTGCCTTTGTGTGTTCCCAAATCATGAAAATGTCATCAAGGTACCTGCGATAAATGAGGGGATGTTTTGGACACTTTTCTAACGCTTCCTCCTCCCACTCTGCTACGTAAATATTGGCAAAACATGGGCTAAAGCGCTTGCCCATCGCGCAGCCGCAAATTTGTTGGTAAATTTCGCCATCGAATTCAAAATCATTGCCTTTCAGACTCAGCTCTAATAGAGCTATTACTTCTCTGTCTGGCCTGTTGGTGTCTGGGTAGTTCACGAATGCTCTACGGATAGAATTTATACCCTTCTCGATGTCAATGTTTGTATACATAGCATCGATGTCAAGCGTGACCAAGAATGAATTTGGAGGTATCCAGGTCTCAGAGACCTGTGATAAGAAGTCTTCTGTGTTTTTCAAGAAGCTGGGGTGTCTATTTGCTATTGGCTGTAGATGGTAATCGATCTATTCACTGATTCTGTAGGATTCTGAGCCACAATCAGAGATTATAGGTCGCCCGGGCGGTGACATTGGGTCCAACCACGAATCTATGGGTTTATGAATTTTTGGCAAAAGATAGAAAGTCCGTGGTTTTGACTCAAGTTTAGCAAAGAGATACTTATGTTGCTTTTCGGTGATCTTCTTGCTATCGAGCAATTTTTGAAGAACCTCATTAAATTTGCTGCAATTATTTTGCCAAAGTGGTTTGCTTAGTTTCTGGTAATGCTTTGGTTTACTAAGTTGTCGTTGTGCTTCACGTTTATAGTTATCTTTAAGCATTATTACAGTCGCCGACCCTTTATCGGCAGGTTTGATGACAATTTCGCTGTTTTTAGACAATTTAATTAAGGCCTGGCGTTCCTCATAGGGTAAATTTGGTTGATCATTAGGGAATGTATAATTTTTAACACGTTCTGAAAAGAGTTCTATGCTTTCACCGATCGCTGGGTCCAGGATTTTTACGTTTGGTGCCCAGCCAGTTTTTTCAATGAATGGTGGAATGTTACTATTAGAGTTACGAAAGAAGTCTGCTAACTTAATACGGTGACTAAATTCAGATGTTTCCATACAGCCATTATCTAAAAGAGCATCCAAACCTGTTTTAGGTTTTGGTGTTGGGACAAATGTAAGACCAAAATTGAGCAGTGACTGCTCTGCTTCACCTAATGGGGAGCCAGTTAGATTGACAATATTACTGCCCAGTCCTGTTTCCGGCCGGATGTTACCCTGGCCCTTGTCTAGTTTAAATTTAGGAATTTAAGCCAGGCAGAATACATCGAGTTAGCTGTCTTCTCAGTCCAATGAATGTTATCCTTAACAACATTAAATTCGGAGAGTCTAAGTGCAGGAATGACAGTCATAGATTTTGATGATTCAGCCGTCGAATTGATGGACTGAATCGCCAACTTCTGCTGAGCTGTCAACCGACTTGAATAGTTAAGTTTTGCGAAGTAAATCGCAGTCTTTGGGAATTTGGACTTAATCGCACTGAGAAGCAGCATTAATCTATGTTTTGAACTAGAGATGGGTTCATTCATATCATTAATGCCAATGTTAATCACTATTTTCTCTGGTTTAAATGATCCAGTGTACGTTTGAATTAGTCCTCTAGCATGACACAATTTAGCTCCTGGGTAGCAGGCAACTTGCGTTTCAGGGTGGGGCTCAACATTAATGCGACTCAGGTTCGAAGCTCCAAAGATGAGTACTTTGTTCGTGAGAACAGGTAGTCGCCAGTCAATTTTGTTTTCGATTTCATGACGAAATTTCCAAAAAATGTTTCTCTCCAACATGGTGGGTTGTTGGGGTCTATTTGCAAATTTAATAGGACGCACCTCCGGTGCATTACTTGGACCTGGAGTTGGAGAGAAGCTGGGCTGTGGCAGTTTCCCTGTTGGGGATGGGGTCTTGAGACCCGATGGTTGACTGCTCTGGGGGGATTTCTGAGAAGCGCCAGTCCGTGGACCAGATTTGCTACCATTAACCCTTTCCCTCTGTGGCAAGGGCGGATATTCGTTTGGGTCATTTAGATTGCCTAGTGGAGAGTCAGGTAGTGGGATTAATGATGCTTCAAATAGCATATCTCTAGGGCCAGAATCTAATGGTAGCAATGGAGAGATTTTATTGTCTACTCGTTTTGTGACTGGCGGCGAAGTTTCAGGTGATCTGAGGCGTTTTTTCATTTGTGATTGTGGGGCCACAGTTGGTATCATGACCAGAGGCGTGGCTTGTGCGAGATTTTGAATTGGTTGCTGAGATGGATCTATCGGTCGCACAAAATCGTAAAAAGAACTAATCGCATTAATGTCGAGCTTTCTATTATAATTTTTTTTTGCCCAGCGTATAGCATTGGATTTAGCACGACCTAGGTCTAAATGTGGCATTGCCTGTGTGAGGACTACTTCAGTTCTAATACTACCAAGTTGTTCATTATAGTGATTTAACATGGCCTTAATGGTAGATTTTGCCAACTCAAAATTCACATTCCAGATGGCAAAGTAGATGTCATCATTTGGTATAGCTGGCTTACAAAATCCATTCAGCTCTTCCACCTTCCTGCTAAGCCCATCAGGGAGAGTTTCGGCATCTAAATGCCTACGTAGCGTAGCAATATGGTGGAAGCACTGAATTATTTGGTAATACAGCTTTACCAGGCGCGCATGCGCATATGAACCCCCTTTACCATCTCCATTCTTCCTACGACCATTCTTCCTCGCAATAGTCATTCAGACAGACAATCGTTCAATCTAACTAGCAATCAGACAGGCAGTTGAGCAGGTAAGAACGATTCGATCAGGCAAACTCAAATTCAAGCACACAAATTCATTCACATCAACTACAAATTGAACCAATATATTACTTACACCTGAAAGACAAATTATAGAATTAACATGTAATATGCAAGGGTTAACAATACAACAGTACAATACGCAATATTATAAGTTACTCACAGTAATTATGGACACCGTCAATTGGCTAAATGCATTTCACATGGATGTGCTTCATCAGTAGCCTGTATGACAAATCTGTCAGTCCTTCAGTATAGACAGCTTTATATACGTTTACTGAATTACTCAATCTCCTTTGAAAAACTACTCTATGGTTTAATTTGAACAATTGAACTTTGTGCAAGGTTTGAATTTCCTTTGATTCGGGTTTATCACAAACATCATTAATAAAGCCAATGATTAGTGGACTAGTTTCACTCCACACTGATTAGTGAAATTTTACTCTTCCGAATTGGATTGATAAGTGAGTAGTGTTTCCTTCAGGAGATCATGAATCGATCATTCAAAGGTGTTATATGCTTTTGTTGGGACACTCAATTTTGCCTTTTGATTCCTTTTGAACATTTGATGCCGAAAAAATTAATCAAGTTTGGAGGGTAACCATCCATCCATCCAGACATCCAACCATCCATCCATCCCACGCCCCCATCCTTCCATGGAAGGATGGGGAGGCGGGAAGGATGGGGAGGTGGGATGGGGACGGGCATAAAGGAAGGATAGAGCTTAGTCGGAGAAGGGGAGGAGGGATGCATCCATCCATCCATCCATCCGTCCATCCATCCAACCAACAAACCAACAAACCAACAAACCAACAAACCAACCAACCAACCAACCAACCAACCATCCATCCATCCATCCATCCATCCATCCAACCAACCAACCATCCATCCATCCATCCCACACACCCATGGAAGGAAGGGGATTGGGGATGATTGATGGGCAGAATCCATCCATCCATCCCACCATCCACCAACCCATACATCAAACCATCCATCCATTCACCCATCCATTCATCCATCCATCCAAGGAAGGGAGGGAAGGGGGGATGGGAAAGATCCATCCATCCATCCCGATGTGGAGATGGAATGAGGGATGGGAAGGAAGGAAGAATAGAGTGGGCATGGCTGGATAGAGGGGGAGGACCATCCATCCATCCATCCATCCACTCACACGCACGCACGCTCTCACACGCACACGTACACACACACATACACACACGTTACACGCGCATGCATGCACGTACCAACATTTACACACGCACGCATGTACGCACGCACACACATGTACACACGTAGGCACATGTATACACGCACGCACGGACGCATGTACGCACGCACGCACTCATCATTCACATTACACACCCCATCCCCCCGTCCCACCCACATGGATGGATGAGAGACCGGATGATGGATGGGTAGGAGAGAAGGATAGAGCGGGGATCGGCTGGAGAAGGTGCAGGGGTGGGAGTTCGAGATGGACAGACGGGCAGTGGGAAGGCAGAGTAGCGGGAGGGATGGGCAAATGGACAGACGGACAAGTGGACCATGTGACAGCCAGACTAGTGAATGCATGGGTGGATTGACAGGAGCTGATGGATGGTTAGGCGGGTGGACCAGTGAATGAGTGGAGAAGCAGGAGAGTGAATCTGGGAATGATTGTAGAATTTGGTATATAAGTCTCTCCACTGAAAGACCGACAGACTGCCTGACGGTGTCGACGGATATATAAGTTATGTTTTTACAAGGCAATAAAATAACAGAACTGGCACTCGCAAGTATGTAGTCAATATTGTCAACGCACTGGCTCAGAATCTTCAATAATTGAAAAAATTCAAAAATTTAAGATATTTTGGTTTATCTTACTGCCTGAGATTTGTCATTTTGTTTGAGGAAAGCCATATGGCATTAATGTTAACCCTTTACTGGTTAAATTTGTTCAGTAAAATCCAAATATGCGCTTACTTATTTAATGTACATTTGCAGGCACAGACAAGGTCATTCCCGAGAATATACCACTGGAACGACTGTCTCGGTTCCCGAGCCAGTCATTACAGTGGTAAATTTTCAAAAATACTCAAACCCCGCCGGCAAATCGACATTGCCCAAGATCACTAAATTGACCGTTTTTGGCTGACCATCATGCAAGGGTTAATGTTGAATGATTGAGATGGATATTATGGATAGCTATTTGAGATTTGCTTTTACCAAGATGTCACGTAGATTCGGATTTTTCTTGAACGCAATTACAGGACGCTTGTTAAAGGGTTGTTTCAGTTTCTCCTGTAGGTTTTGATACTCATCTTTCAAAATTTTGGAAATTTCAACGTTTTTCCGATTATAGGTAAGAATGAATGGAATTTTGTCACGTTGATCAGATAAGCCTGGGTCCGAGTTTATTCCCCTTGGCCACTGTGTTTCGAGTTCTTTAATCCAAAACGATTCTCGAAGTTTTCTTTGTTTATCAGTTTCTTCTGCCGTATCTGAAAGGGGTGGCTGTTCAATCGGCATAATTTCAAAGTCACGAAGGACTAAATGGTCAGGAAGATTAAAATGTTCGGAAACATGTGTGTCTTCCTCTAGCTGTACTGCAGAGCAGAAAGGCCAGAATTTACCTTTTCCTCCATGGCTCACCACACGAATCAGCTCGTCATTCTGTTCAGTTTCGTGCGCTGTTGAAATCATTGATAACAAGAGTGTTATACTGGCCTACAACGCTAGAAAACAACCGTATATGTGCTCGCGCACTAAAGGAACCTAAGAAATTGCTCAGCAATATTAAGGAAGGAAAACCGCACTATTTTGGGAATATCAGCAGATTAGACAAAGATAGCAGAGAGAAAGGTTTATTGCTGGGCAAAACATCCGAACACATGTGGTGCAATGCCGTCAATAGATGAACATCAACGAAGCAATTTTTCCGAGGGTTAATTCGTGTTGAAGGAGGTATTCCATGGAACTCACCAGGGTTAGCTCACGACTTGGTGGACTAGAAGCCAGAAATGCACAGCCCATATGTTATGAGCATTATCTATTGAAAATATAAATACTGGTGACATTTCGGAACTCTTCGCGTTAATCTGAAACATGGCATTGTCTAGGAAGAGCGGATGTGGTGTTACATATATCCAGCTCTGCTTAGCTGGACACGAAGTATACCGTTATATTAATTGTTTCTTATTTTTAGAGTCTGAATACAACTCCATCAAATTCGCATATTCCAAACAAAGTATGGTTCTTCCTTACTTTGTATTAATGGCCACCTTCCATTTGTGACGACCTTAACATGGACCACTCAGGGTCCGTTATACACAGGTTTGAATAAACGTCACCGGCTGGCAAGCATACACACAAACAACATGTTTACCAGCATGTGTACACACTATGACTAGTGATTGTGTGCCACAGGACAACAATGAATTTCAGGCACATTCCTTTAAAGATCTTGTGAGGACTTGAGATCGATAACGAATTTCAATTAATTTAATTATCTATTGCACTATTTAAATATAATAACCTCATTTTGGAGTAAGAGAAAATAAGTTAGATGCCCAATAAGCGATTAAATGATGCCCCAGTCTAACACGTATCACTGACGTCACACCGGGAACGGTGCTGTGAGATAGGTCAATATTTCTCTGTCTTTGGTACAAAGGTAACGTATTTTAAAACGTGCATTTAACGGGATAGACTTCACATACCATAACATAATGTATCCCAGGTTCAAGCTAATTCTTCAAGAAATCAAAAAATTATAATTATTGAACATCTATTAGGTTAATAAATGGTTTTATGGGTAGATATATTCGCATATTAATAGCCCTAGGCTACAACCAGTAAACATTGGGCAATAAATAATGAACACAATCGGCAATATTTCAATGTATGGGACAAATAATCTGTAGGGACTAACAGTAGTAGGCCTAATTACGGATCCAATACTGCCATCCTTGAAAACATCCGGATTGGTAAATATCGGAGATGAATGGGTGTGATTGTGACGAGGTGGGTGGGAGAGGTTGAGGATGGCTGTATGTGGTAGGCCTACATAAATGTGCGCACATGCAGTTCTGCTGCTCTCCGATTTAAATGTGCCCGTATTGGCGTGAATAATTTAAGTAGTGAAACATTATTCCTTGGCCATTGTTTCCGGGCATAAATGTAATCTATAATTTTGCTAAAATAGTTCAATTATTCACATCTGAAAGAATATGTAGGCTACAGAGTGTAGTTACAATCGTTTCAGGAAATGATGAATGTAAAAGTGTACGCATGTCTTAAGTGAGTTCCAGGAGTGAGTCTTTCCGTGATTTGACCATAGTTGTTGACCTAGGCCTATATGCTATATATTTTAACAACGTGTGTGCTTGAGACAGAGACATAGATTAACACGTTAGATTCAACAATGTGGTGCGTGTGGTGAGTGGGGGTGGGGGAGGCGTCACGCCTGTGACAACCACCGCTACTACGGCCACACCACTCGTTTCCAAAATTTCTTCCGTGTGATGGGAGTAGCCTACATAAATAGTTCAATGTTGTGAAAAAGCCAAACATTAGTGAATAAACAAATTAAAAAAAATTAGTTGACCCAGATATTTACAGATCGTGAGCGTATCGTCTTTACGTACAGTGCAGCTCATAAATGAGTTTACCTGCTTCCAAAACAAAGACAGAAACCTGTTAGTCAGTACCATATGAACACGATGTGAGAAACGTACTGGTGAATATTTTGAACATAATTGGGTTGGAATACAATTATATTCAAAATATTAAACAGAATGTTTTCAGTTATTTCTAAGCTGTACTGTAGTATAATGGACATTTGTATGTGGCCGTTCAACGCATGCGGACGGCAGTGAAAGCCGTGCTGTTAACCTAAAATGTAAACAAACAGTGTGTTCTCGATACTATTTTGCGTGGACTATAAACAAATAGATTAGTTTTATTAATAGCTTTATACTTAATTGGCATTTTAGTTAATTTTAAGCGCCTAATTGCCATATTGCAATCATAAATTTATTCATAGGCCTATACAATGGTAAATTGTGACTCCTATACGCCACAGTGTGCTGCTACTAACATTGAACAGGTTATGCGTTTGTGTACATATGATCCTACACGCGTGTCTACAGCCTGCGTACAATCGTTAGTCAATCCAGAAAGATAAGCTATATATATATATATATATATGCATTTGTATAATTGTATTCCAAAAAGTGTGTGATAATGTTTGATTAGATTTCGCCTATCCCTGAACCTCACACCGACCATATGTACTATTCATGATCTACGCCCACATCTGTTCATGTAGCATACACGCACACCGTAGGCTATATATCTAGTGCTCTATTAGATTAACGTCTAAAGTGCATAAGATGACTTTTGTTTTGCATAAGCCTACTTCTCAAACCAATGTGATTTCAGGTCTAATTTCACGTACGCGAAACGTGCTGGTACTTTCACCACCAACTGGCGTATGTTAGCATTATGATGTTAGTCACCATTTAGGTCTGTCTTTTAATCGACAAAATAGCGTCCACTTTTGCGATATTACTTGAACAATATATAGTCTCCATGTGTGAACAATGAATTGCCCTACAACACGGAAGCGTAAAGCATAGGTGAGTATGTGTCTAATACACGCAGTAGTATGGGCCCCATGATATTATTTCGAATAGTAATCTGACAGGAATTGATGGACGATTCCCGGTGTGACGTCACCACTTTAGAATATATATTATGATTGTCACGTTAATCAGAGCAATAGGGTAGCTATGGTTTTCGAAAATGTGCATTTATACTTTTGGGTAATTTTGTTTATAATGATGATAGACTGTTTACAGGATGCTGGCTAATGGGGAGCATCCTTGGGCAAAGGAAGGGGATGGAGGGGAGGGATGTTCATTCTCCTACTCGTCCTGTAGCTTATTACTATGATAATACACCTTTCATTACGTCGGGATTCCCCTAAATCAACGCTCAGAGCAAAACTGCTGGCTGGTACCGCCGCCCACAAGCCGCTGACCTGCGTTGAGTTACTTTTGCACTAAAATATACCGCAATCTAAACCGTTCCTATGATAAACTAAAATCATTATATTATTTAAATCATATATCATTTGAAGGCGCAAACAATTGCCGAAACATTAATGCATTATTTTTTATATTTTGTAACGGTTTCATTGAGTTATTTGCGTTTATAAAATACACCATTCGACTTAGATTCATAAGTCAAGTGGACAATAGGGGATATTTTAAAATTGCAATCAACTGTATTACATTTTATAAAACTATAAACACCAATACAGAAATGTATAGAAAATTTGCTTAGCTGTCCAATGATGTATGGCTTCAATAATATTATGAACATAGTTTTTTATAGGCACTGCTTAAAGTGCACTGTATCTCATTCCCATAGTAAAGTAATGCTGTTTGCGCGTCGGCTATCGGGGTTACCAGCCGGTGTTGGTATGCGCATTGCATTCCGGGAAGGTATTTTCCTAAAATACGCCAATGTGGAAAAGGTGTATTGAAATTATTGTTGGATATAATAACAAGTGAAATCATCTATTCTTAGTCTCGTAGTAGTAGTAGTAGTAGTAGTAGTAGTAGTAGCAGTAGTAGTAGTAGTAGTAGTAGTAGTAGTAGTAGTAGTAGTAGTAGTAGTAGTTATAGTAGTAGTAGTAGTAGTAGTAGTAGTAGTAGTAGTAGTAGTAGTAGTAGTAGTAGTAGTAGTAATAGAAGTAGTAGTAGTAGTAGTAGTGGTAGTAGTAGTAGTAGTCGTAGTAGTAGTAGTAGTAGTAGTAGTAGTAGTAGTAGTAGTACTAGTAGTAGTTATAGTAGTAGTAGTAGTAGTAGTAGTAGTAGTAGTAGTAGTAGTAGTAGTAGTAGTAGTAGTAGTAGTAGTAGTAGTAGTAGTAGTAGTAGTTATAGTAGTAGTAGTAGTAGTAGTAGTAGTAGTAGTAGTAGTAGTAGTAGTAGTAGTAGTAGTAGTAGTAGTAGTAGTAGTAGTAGTTATAGTAGTAGTAGTAGTACTAGTAGTAGTAGTAGTAGTAGTAGTAGTAGTAGTAGTAGTAGTAGTAGTAGTAGTAGTAGTAGTAGTAGTAGTAGTAGTAGTAGTACTAGTAGTAGTTATAGTAGTAGTAGTAGTAGTAGTAGTAGTAGTAGTAGTAGTAGTAGTAGTAGTAGTAGTAGTAGTAGTAGTAGTAGTCAATATTGTCAACGCACTGGCTCAGAATCTTCAATAATTGAAAAAATTCAAAAATTTAAGATATTTTGGTTTATCCTACTGCCTGAGATTTGTCATTTTGTTTGAGGAAAGCCATATGGCATTAATGTTAACCCTTTACTGGTTAAATTTGTTCAGTAAAATCCAAATATGCGCTTACTTATGTAATGTACATTTGCAGGCACAGACAAGGTCATTCCCGAGAATACACCACTGGAACGACTCTCTCGGTTCCCGAGCCAGTCGTTACAGTGGTAAATTTTCAAAAATACTCCAATCCCCGCCGGCAAATGGACATTGCCCAAGATCACTAAATTGACCGTTTTTGGCTGACCATCATGCAAGGGTTAATGTTGAATGATTGAGATGGATATTATGGATAGCTATTTGAGTTTTGCTTTTACCAAGATGTCACGTAGATTCGGATTTTTCTTGAACGCAATTACTGGTCGCTTGTTAAAGGGTTGTTTCAGTTTCTCCTGTAGGTTTTGATACTCATCTTTCAAAATTTTGGAAATTTCAACGTTTTTCCGATTATAGGTCAGAATGAATGGAATTTTGTCACGTTGATCAGATAAGCCTGGGTCCGAGTTTATTCCCCTTGGCCACTGTGTTTCGAGTTCTTTAATCCAAAACGATTCTCGAAGTTTTCTTTGTTTATCAGTTTCTTCTGCCGTATCTGAAAGGGGTGGCTGTTCAATCGGCATAATTTCAAAGTCACGAAGGACTAAATGGTCAGGAAGATTAAAATGTTCGGAAACATGTGTGTCTTCCTCTAGCCTAATATCTGAGAGGTGTCGAGTTGCCCGCCATCTTAATGGACATTTGGTTTCGCCGACATACTGTTTTTGGCACAATTTGCATGAAATTAGATAAATAACATTTTCAGAGTCACAATCTAGATTAGACTGAAGTTGGAACTTGCTTTTGTTCTGAAAGCTCGTGAAAGTATTCTGGTTTGGGAGAAATTCATCTAACTTGCACCTTTTCTTTCCGCATTTGCGAGATTCGCCTACACCTATAATAGGACGATTGTGAGAAATTTTGGTAGGCCGACGATTTGAGGCATTATCTGGAATGGATTCCAAGCCGTCTAATGTTTCAGATTTGATTTTGCGCAAGAATCGTGAGGAGTAACCTCGTGGTTTGAGGGCTTTGAATAGGGTAGAGCACGCTTCTTCAAAATTTTTTCTATCACTAGAATTCCTGTGAAAACGGATTATTTGTGATTTAACTATTCCTTTAAAAGTATGTGGTGGATGGAAAGATTTGTTGTGCAATAGCTGATGCGAATCGGTTGGTTTGAAATACACTTTGTAGTCTAAGTAGCCAGTTGTTTCATACTTTAGACCTTTATATACAGTTACATCCAGGAAATCTACGGACATCTCGTCAATGGTTGCTTTTAATTTGATATTCGGATCGTGATTGTTCAGAATTTCGAAAAATTCATCAAACTCTGCCTTTGTGTGTTGCCAAATCATGAAAATGTCATCAAGGTACCTGCGATAAATGAGGGGATGTTTTGGACACTTTTCTAACGCTTCCTCCTCCCACTCTGCTACGTAAATATTGGCAAAACATGGGCTAAAGCGCTTGCCCATCGCGCAGCCGCAAATTTGTTGGTAAATTTCGCCATCGAATTCAAAATCATTGCCTTTCAGACTCAGCTCTAATAGAGCTATTACTTCTCTGTCTGGCCTGTTGGTGTCTGGGTAGTTCACGAATGCTCTACGGATAGAATTTATACCCTTCTCGATGTCAATGTTTGTATACATAGCATCGATGTCAAGCGTGACCAAGAATGAATTTGGAGGTATCCAGGTCTCAGAGACCTGTGATAAGAAGTCTTCTGTGTTTTTCAAGAAGCTGGGGTGTCTATTTGCTATTGGCTGTAGATGGTAATCGATGTATTCACTGATTCTGTAGGATTCTGAGCCACAATCAGAGATTATAGGTCGCCCGGGCGGTGACATTGTGTCCAACCACGAATCTATGGGTTTATGAATTTTTGGCAAAAGATAGAAAGTCCGTGGTTTTGACTCAAGTTTAGCAAAGAGATACTTATGTTGCTTTTCGGTGATCTTCTTGCTATCGAGCAATTTTTGAAGAATCTCATTAAATTTGCTGCAATTATTTTGCCAAAGTGGTTTGCTTAGTTTCTGGTAATGCTTTGGGTTACTAAGTTGTCGTTGTGCTTCACGTTTATAGTTATCTTTAAGCATTATTACAGTCGCTGACCCTTTATCTGCAGGTTTGATGACAACTTCGCTGTTTTTAGACAATTCAATTAAGGCCTGGTGTTCCTCATAGGGTAAATTTGGTTGATCATTAGGGAATTTAGAATTTTTAACACGTTCTGAAAAGTGTTCTATGCTTTCACCGATCGCTGGGTCCAGGATTTTTACGTTTGGTGCCCAGCCAGTTTTTTCAATGAATGGTGGAATGTTACTATTAGAGTTACGAAAGAAGTCTGCTAACTTAATACGGTGACTAAATTCAGATGTTTCCATACAGCCATTATCTAAAAGAGCATCCAAACCTGTTTTAGGTTTTGGTGTTGGGACAAATGTAAGACCAAAATTGAGCAGTGACTGCTCTGCTTCACATAATGGGGAGCCAGTTAAATTGACAATATTACTGCCCAGTCCTGTTTCCGGGCGGATGTTACCCTGGCCCTTGTCTAGTTTAAATTTAGGAATTTAAGCCAGGCAGAATACATCGAGTTAGCTGTCTTCTCAGTCCAATGAATGTTATCCTTAACAACATTAAATTCGGAGAGTCTAAGTGCAGGAATGACAGTCACAGATTTTGATGATTCAGCCGTCGAATTGATGGACTGAATCGCCAACTTCTGCTGAGCTGTCAACCGACTTGAATAGTTAAGTTTTGCGAAGTAAATCGCAGTCTTTGGGAATTTGGACTTAATCGCACTGAGAAGCAGCATTAATCTATGTTTTGAACTAGAGATGGGTTCATTCATATCATTAATGCCAATGTTGATCACTATTTTCTCTGGTTTAAATGATCCAGTGTACTTTTGAATTAGTCCTCTAGCATGACACAATTTAGCTCCTGGGTAGCAGGCAACTTGCGTTTCAGGGTGGGGCTCAACATTAATGCGACTCAGGTTCGCAGCTCCAAAGATGAGTACTTTGTTCGTGAGAACAGGTAGTCGCCAGTCAATTTTGTTTTCGATTTCATGACGAAATTTCCAAAAAATGTTTCTCTCCAACATGGTGGGTTGTTGGGGTCTATTTGCAAATTTAATAGGACGCACCTCCGGTGCATTACTTGGACCTGGAGTTGGAGAGAAGCTGGGCTGTGGCAGTTTCCCTGTTGGGGATGGGGTCTTGAGACCCGATGGTTGACTGCTCTTGGGGGATTTCTGAGAAGCGCCAGTCTGTGGACCAGATTTGCTACCATTAACCCTTTCCTTCTGTGGCAAGGGCGGATATTCGTTTGGGTCATTTAGATTGCCTAGTGGAGAGTCAGGTAGTGGGATTAATGATGCTTCAAATAGCATATCTCTAGGGCCAGAATCTAATGGTAGCAATGGAGAGGTTTTATTGTCTACTCGTTTTGTGACTAGCGGCGAAGTTTCAGGTGATCTGAGGCGTTTTTTCATTTGTGATTGTGGGGCCACAGTTGGTATCATGACCAGAGGCGTGGCTTGTGCGAGATTTTGAATTGGTTGCTGAGATGGATCTATCGGTCGCACAAAATCGTAAAAAGAACTAATCGCATTAATGTCGAGCTTTCTATTATAATTTTTTTTTCCCAGCGTATAGCATTGGATTTAGCACGACCTAGGTCTAAATGTGGCATTGCCTGTGTGAGGACTACTTCAGTTCTAATACTACCAAGTTGTTCATTATAGTGATTTAACATGGCCTTAATGGTAGATATTGCCCACTCAAAATTCACATTCCAGATGGCAAAGTAGATGTCATCATTTGGTATAGCTGGCTTACAAAATCCATTCAGCTCTTCCACCTTCCTGCTAAGCCCATCAGGGAGAGTTTCGGCATCTAAATGCCTACGTAGCGTAGCAATATGGTGGAAGCACTGAATTATTTGGTAATACAGCTTTACCAGGCGCGCATGCGCAGATGAACCCCCTTTACCATCTCCATTCTTCCTACGACCATTCTTCCTCGCAATAGCCATTCAGACAGACAATCGTTCAATCTAACTAGCAATCAGACAGGCAGTTGAGCAGGTAAGAACGATTCGATCAGGCAAACTCAAATTCAAGCACACAAATTCATTCACATCAACTACAAATTGAACCAATATATTACTTACACCTGAAAGACAAATTATAGAATTAACATGTAATATGCAAGGGTTAACAATACAACAATACAATACGCAATATTATAAGTTACTCACAGTAATTATGGACACCGTCAATTGGCTAAATGCATTTCACATGGATGTGCTTCATCAGTAGCCTGTATGACAAATCTGTCAGTCCTTCAGTATAGACAGCTTTATATACGTTTACTGAATTACTCAATCTCCTTTGAAAAACTACTCTATGGTTTAATTTGAACAATTGAACTTTGTGCAAGGTTTGAATTTCCTTTGATCGTGTTTATCACAAACATCATTAATAAAGCCAATGATTAGTGGACTGGTTTCACTCCACACAGATTAGTGAAATTTTACTCTTCCGAATTGGATTGATAAGTGAGTAGTGTTTCCTTCACGAGATCATGAACCGATCATTCAAAGGTGTTATATGCTTTTGGTGGGACACTCAATTTTGCCTTTTGATTCCTTTTGATCATTTGATGCCGAAAAAATTAATCAAGTTTGGAGGACATATTTTGTCATTTTATAGAATTTTGTTCACCACACCGGAAAGGCCACTGCAGTGTTAATATTTAAACTTTGTTCATACATGTAGAAAGAAAGTAGTATTCAGCTCCCTTAATTTTATGTGAGTGAGTGGCTGGACGGACACACAGAGAGCCGGATGGCTGGCAAGGCAGATGGACAGATCCATCCATCCATCCATCCAACCATCCATCCATCCAGACATCCAACCATCCATCCATCCCACGCCCCCATCCATCCATGGAAGGATGGGGAGGCGGGAAGGATGGGGAGGTGGGATGGGGACGGGCATAAAGGAAGGATAGAGCCTAGTCGGAGAGAGGGAGGAAGGATCCATCCATCCATCCATCCAGCCAACCAACCAACCAACCAACCAACCATCCAACCATCCATCCATCCATCCATCCATCCATCCATCCATCCAACCAACCAACCAACCATCCCACACACCCATGGAAGGAAGGGGATTGGGGATGATTGGCTGGATAGACAGGGAGGACCATCCATCCATCCATCCATCCATCCATCCATCCATCCATCCATCCATCCATCCATCCATCCATCCATCCATCCATCCATCCATCCATCCATCCATCCATCCATCCATCCATCCATCCATCCATCCATCCATCCATCCATCCATCCATCCATCCATCCATCCATCCATCCATCCATCCATCCATCCATCCATCCATCCATCCATCCATCCATCCATCCATCCATCCATCCATCCATCCATCCATCCATCCATCCATCCATCCATCCATCCATCCATCCATCCATCCATCCATCCATCCATCCATCCATCCATCCATCCATCCATCCATCCATCCATCCATCCATCCATCCATCCATCCATCCATCCATCCATCCATCCATCCATCCATCCATCCATCCATCCATCCATCCATCCATCCATCCATCCATCCATCCATCCATCCATCCATCCATCCATCCATCCATCCATCCATCCATCCATCCATCCATCCATCCATCCATCCATCCATCCATCCATCCATCCATCCATCCATCCATCCATCCATCCATCCATCCATCCATCCATCCATCCATCCATCCATCCATCCATCCATCCATCCATCCATCCATCCATCCATCCATCCATCCATCCATCCATCCATCCATCCATCCATCCATCCATCCATCCATCCATCCATCCATCCATCCATCCATCCATCCATCCATCCATCCATCCATCCATCCATCCATCCATCCATCCATCCATCCATCCATCCATCCATCCATCCATCCATCCATCCATCCATCCATCCATCCATCCATCCATCCATCCATCCATCCATCCATCCATCCATCCATCCATCCATCCATCCATCCATCCATCCATCCATCCATCCATCCATCCATCCATCCATCCATCCATCCATCCATCCATCCATCCATCCATCCATCCATCCATCCATCCATCCATCCATCCATCCATCCATCCATCCATCCATCCATCCATCCATCCATCCATCCATCCATCCATCCATCCATCCATCCATCCATCCATCCATCCATCCATCCATCCATCCATCCATCCATCCATCCATCCATCCATCCATCCATCCATCCATCCATCCATCCATCCATCCATCCATCCATCCATCCATCCATCCATCCATCCATCCATCCATCCATCCATCCATCCATCCATCCATCCATCCATCCATCCATCCATCCATCCATCCATCCATCCATCCATCCATCCATCCATCCATCCATCCATCCATCCATCCATCCATCCATCCATCCATCCATCCATCCATCCATCCATCCATCCATCCATCCATCCATCCATCCATCCATCCATCCATCCATCCATCCATCCATCCATCCATCCATCCATCCATCCATCCATCCATCCATCCATCCATCCATCCATCCATCCATCCATCCATCCATCCATCCATCCATCCATCCATCCATCCATCCATCCATCCATCCATCCATCCATCCATCCATCCATCCATCCATCCATCCATCCATCCATCCATCCATCCATCCATCCATCCATCCATCCATCCATCCATCCATCCATCCATCCATCCATCCATCCATCCATCCATCCATCCATCCATCCATCCATCCATCCATCCATCCATCCATCCATCCATCCATCCATCCATCCATCCATCCATCCATCCATCCATCCATCCATCCATCCATCCATCCATCCATCCATCCATCCATCCATCCATCCATCCATCCATCCATCCATCCATCCATCCATCCATCCATCCATCCATCCATCCATCCATCCATCCATCCATCCATCCATCCATCCATCCATCCATCCATCCATCCATCCATCCATCCATCCATCCATCCATCCATCCATCCATCCATCCATCCATCCATCCATCCATCCATCCATCCATCCATCCATCCATCCATCCATCCATCCATCCATCCATCCATCCATCCATCCATCCATCCATCCATCCATCCATCCATCCATCCATCCATCCATCCATCCATCCATCCATCCATCCATCCATCCATCCATCCATCCATCCATCCATCCATCCATCCATCCATCCATCCATCCATCCATCCATCCATCCATCCATCCATCCATCCATCCATCCATCCATCCATCCATCCATCCATCCATCCATCCATCCATCCATCCATCCATCCATCCATCCATCCATCCATCCATCCATCCATCCATCCATCCATCCATCCATCCATCCATCCATCCATCCATCCATCCATCCATCCAACCAACCAACCGTCCATCCATCCATCCATCCATCCCACACACCCATGGAAGGAAGGGGATTGGGGATGATTGATGGGCAGAATCCATCCATCCATCCCACCATCCACCCACCCATACATCAAACCATTCATCCATCCATCCATCCATCCATCCATCCATCCATCCATCCATCCATCCGTCCGTCCATCCATCCATCCATCCATGCATCCATCCATCCATCCATCCCACACACCCATGGAAGGAAGGGGATTGGGGATGATTGATGGGCAGGATCCATCCATCCATCCCACCATCCACCCACCCATACATCAAACCATCCATCCATTCATCCATCCATTCATCCATCCATCCATGGAAGGGAGGGAAGGAGGGATGGGAAAGATCCATCCATCCATCCCGATGTGGAGATGGAATGAGGGATGGGAAGGAAGGAAGAATAGAGTGGGCATGGCTGGATAGAGGGGGAGGACCATCCATCCACCCATCCACCCACACGCACGCACGCACGCTCACACACACACACGCACACACACATACACGCGCACTCATGCACGTACCCACATTTACACACGCACGCATGTACACACATGTACACACGTAGGCACATGTATACACGCACGCACGCATGTACGCACGCACGCACACACCATTCACATTACACCCCCCCCCCCCACCACCCCACCCCCATGGATGGATGAGAGGCCGGATGATGGATGGGTAGGAGAGAAGGATAGAGCGGGGATCGGCTGGAGAAGGTGCAGGAGTGGGAGTTCGAGATGGACAGACGGGCAGTGGGACGGCAGAGTAGCGGGAGGGATGGGCAAACGGACTGACGGACAAGTGGACCATGTGACAGCCAGACCAGTGAATGCATGGGTGGATTGACAGGAGCTGATGGATGGTTAGGCGGGTGGACCAGTGAATGAGTGGAGAAGCAGGAGAGTGAATCCGGGAATGATTGTAGAATTTGGTATATAAGTCTCTCCACTGAAAGACCGACAGACTGCCTGACGGTGTCGACGGATATATAAGTTATGTTTTTACAAGGCAGTAAAATAACAGAACTGGCACTCGCAAGTATGTAGTCAATATTGTCAACGCACTGGCTCAGAATCTTCAATAATTGAAAAAATTCAAAAATTTAAGATATTTTGGTTTATCCTACTGCCTGAGATTTGTCATTTTGTTTGAGGAAAGCCATATGGCATTAATGTTAACCCTTTACTGGTTAAATTTGTTCAGTAAAATCCAAATATGCGCTTACTTATTTAATGTACATTTGCAGGCACATACATGGTCATTCCCGAGAATACACCACTGGAACGACTGTCTCGGTTCCCGAGCCAGTCATTACAGTGGTAAATTTTCAAAAATACTCCAATCCCCGCCGGCAAATGGACATTGCCCAAGATCACTAAATTGACCGTTTTTGGCTGACCATCATGCAAGGGTTAATGTTGAATGATTGAGATGGATATTATGGATAGCTATTTGAGTTTTGCTTTTACCAAGATGTCACGTAGATTCGGATTTTTCTTGAACGCAATTACTGGTCGCTTGTTAAAGGGTTGTTTCAGGTTCTCCTGTAGGTTTTGATACTCATCTTTCAAAATTTTGGAAATTTCAACGTTTTTCCGATTATAGGTCAGAATGAATGGAATTTTGTCACGTTGATCAGATAAGCCTGGGTCCGAGTTTATTCCCCTTGGCCACTGTGTTTCGAGTTCTTTAATCCAAAACGATTCTCGAAGTTTTCTTTGTTTATCAGTTTCTTCTGCCGTATCTGAAAGGGGTGGCTGTTCAATCGGCATAATTTCAAAGTCACGAAGGACTAAATGGTCAGGAAGATTAAAATGTTCGGAAACATGTGTGTCTTCCTCTAGCCTAATATCTGAGAGGTGTCGAGTTGCCCGCCATCTTAATGGACATTTGGTTTCGCCGACATACTGTTTTTGGCACAATTTGCATGAAATTAGATAAATAACATTTTCAGAGTCACAATCTAGATTAGACTGAAGTTGGAACTTGCTTTTGTTCTGAAAGCTCGTGAAAGTATTCTGGTTTGGGAGAAATTCATCTAACTTGCACCTTTTCTTTCCGCATTTGCGAGATTCGCCTACACCTATAATAGGACGATTGTGAGAAATTTTGGTAGGCCGACGATTTGAGGCATTATCTGGAATGGATTCCAAGCCGTCTAATGTTTCAGATTTGATTTTGCGCAAGAATCGTGAGGAGTAACCTCGTGGTTTGAGGGCTTTGAATAGGGTAGAGCACGCTTCTTCAAAATTTTTTCTATCACTAGGATTCCTGTGAAAACGGATTATTTGTGATTTAACTATTCCTTTAAAAGTATGTGGTGGATGGAAAGATTTTGTGTGCAATAGCTGATGCGAATCGGTTGGTTTGAAATACACTTTGTAGTCTAAGTAGCCAGTTGTTTCATACTTTAGACCTTTATATACAGTTACATCCAGGAAATCTACGGACATCTCGTCAATGGTTGCTTTTAATTTGATATTCGGATCGTGATTGTTCAGAATTTCGAAAAATTCATCAAACTCTGCCTTTGTGTGTTGCCAAATCATGAAAATGTCATCAAGGTACCTGCGATAAATGAGGGGATGTTTTGGACACTTTTCTAACGCTTCCTCCTCCCACTCTGCTACGTAAATATTGGCAAAACATGGGCTAAAGCGCTTGCCCATCGCACAGCCGCAAATTTGTTGGTAAATTTCGCCATCGAATTCAAAATCATTGCCTTTCAGACTCAGCTCTAATAGAGCTATTACTTCTTTGTCTGGCTTGTTGGTGTCTGGGTAGTTCACGAATGCTCTACGGATAGAATTTATACCCTTCTCGATGTCAATGTTTGTATACATAGCATCGATGTCAAGCGTGACCAAGAATGAATTTGGAGGTATCCAGGTCTCAGAGACCTGTGATAAGAAGTCTTCTGTGTTTTTCAAGAAGCTGGGGTGTCTATTTGCTATTGGCTGTAGATGGTAATCGATGTATTCACTGATTCTGTAGGATTCTGAGCAACAATCAGAGATTATAGGTCGCCCGGGCGGTGACATTGTGTCCAACCACGAATCTATGGGTTTATGAATTTTTGGCAAAAGATAGAAAGTCCGTGGTTTTGACTCAAGTTTAGCAAAGAGATACTTATGTTGCTTTTCGGTGATCTTCTTGCTATCGAGCAATTTTTGAAGAATCTCATTAAATTTGCTGCAATTATTTTGCCAAAGTGGTTTGCTTAGTTTCTGGTAATGCTTTGGGTTACTAAGTTGTCGTTGTGCTTCACGTTTATAGTTATCTTTAAGCATTATTACAGTCGCTGACCCTTTATCTGCAGGTTTGATGACAACTTCGCTGTTTTTAGACAATTCAATTAAGGCCTGGCGTTCCTCATAGGGTAAATTTGGTTGATCATTAGGGAATTTAGAATTTTTAACACGTTCTGAAAAGAGTTCTATGCTTTCACCGATCGCTGGGTCCAGGATTTTTACGTTTGGTGCCCAGCCAGTTTTTTCAATGAATGGTGGAATGTTACTATTAGAGTTACGAAAGAAGTCTGCTAACTTAATACGGTGACTAAATTCAGATGTTTCCATACAGCCATTATCTAAAAGAGCATCCAAACCTGTTTTAGGTTTTGGTGTTGGGACAAATGTAAGACCAAAATTGAGCAGTGACTGCTCTGCTTCACATAATGGGGAGCCAGTTAAATTGACAATATTACTGCCCAGTCCTGGTTCCGGGCGGATGTTACCCTGGCCCTTGTCTAGTTTAAATTTAGGAATTTAAGCCAGCCAGAATACATCGAGTTAGCTGTCTTCTCAGTCCAATGAATGTTATCCTTAACAACATTAAATTCGGAGAGTCTAAGTGCAGGAATGACAGTCACAGATTTTGATGATTCAGCCGTCGAATTGATGGACTGAATCGCCAACTTCTGCTGAGCTGTCAACCGACTTGAATAGTTAAGTTTTGCGAAGTAAATCGCAGTCTTTGGGAATTTGGACTTAATCGCACTGAGAAGCAGCATTAATCTATGTTTTGAACTAGAGATGGGTTCATTCATATCATTAATGCCAATGTTGATCACTATTTTCTCTGGTTTAAATGATCCAGTGTACTTTTGAATTAGTCCTCTAGCATGACACAATTTAGCTCCTGGGTAGCAGGCAACTCGCGTTTCAGGGTGGGGCTCAACATTAATGCGACTCAGGTTCGAAGCTCCAAAGATGAGTACTTTGTTCGTGAGAACAGGTAGTCGCCAGTCAATTTTGTTTTCGATTTCATGACGAAATTTCCAAAAAATGTTTCTCTCCAACATGGTGGGTTGTTGGGGTCTATTTGCAAATTTAATAGGACGCACCTCCGGTGCATTACTTGGACTTGGAGTTGGAGAGAAGCTGGGCTGTGGCAGTTTCCCTGTTGGGGATGGGGTCTTGAGACCCGATGGTTGACTGCTCTTGGGGGATTTCTGAGAAGCGCCAGTCCGTGGACCAGATTTGCTACCATTAACCCTTTCCCTCTGTGGCAAGGGCGGATATTCGTTTGGGTCATTTAGATTGCCTAGTGGAGAGTCAGGTAGTGGGATTAATGATGCTTCAAATAGCATATCTCTAGGGCCAGAATCTAATGGTAGCAATGGAGAGATTTTATTGTCTACTCGTTTTGTGACTGGCGGCGAAGTTTCAGGTGATCTGAGGCGTTTTTTCATTTGTGATTGTGGGGCCACAGTTGGTATTATGACCAGAGGCGTGGCTTGTGCGAGATTTTGAATTGGTTGCTGAGATGGATCTATCGGTCGCACAAAATCGTAAAAAGAACTAATCGCATTAATGTCGAGCTTTCTATTATAATTGTTTTTTGCCCAGCGTATAGCATTGGATTTAGCACGACCTAGGTCTAAATGTGGCATTGCCTGTGTGAGGACTACTTCAGTTCTAATACTAGCAAGTTGTTCATTATAGTGATTTAACATGGCCTTAATGGTAGATTTTGCCCACTCAATATTTCACATTCCAGATGGCAAAGTAGATGTCATCATTTGGTATAGCTGGCTTACACAATCCATTCAGCTCTTCCACCTTCCTGCTAAGCCCATCAGGGAGAGTTTCGGCATCTAAATGCCTACGTAGCGTAGCAATATGGTGGAAGCACTGAATTATTTGGTAATACAGCTCTACCATGCGCGCATGAGCAGATGAACCCTCTTTACCATCTCCATTCTTCCTACGACCATTATTCCTCGCAATAGCCATTCAGACAGACACTCGTTCAATCTAACTAGCAATCAGACAGGCAGTTGAGCAGGTAAGAACGATTCGATCAGGCAAACTCAAATTCAAGCACACAAATTCATTCACATCAACTACAAATTGAACCAATATATTACTTACACCTGAAAGACAAATTATAGAATTAACATGTAATATGCAAGGGTTAACAATACAACAATACAATACGCAATATTATAAGTTACTCACAGTAATTATGGACACCGTCAATTGGCTAAATGCATTTCACATGGATGTGCTTCATCAGTAGCCTGTATGACAAATCTGGCAGTCCTTCAGTATAGACAGCTTTATATACGTTTACTGAATTACTCAATCTCCTTTGAAAAACTACTCTATGGTTTAATTTGAACAATTGAACTTTGTGCAAGGTTTGAATTTCCTTTGATTCGGGTTTATCACAAACATCATTAATAAAGCCAATGATTAGTAGTAATTGTAGTAGTAGTCGTAGTAGTAGTAGTAGTAATAGTAGAAGTAGTAGTAGTAGTAGTAGTAGTAGTAGTAGTAGTAGCAGTAGTAGTAGTAGTAGTAGTAGTAGTAGTAGTAGTAGTAGTAGTAGTTGAAAAGGATTGTATCCCAGCAGCAATAATAGCACTTGATAATGAGAAGGCGTTTGACAGACTAGAATGGGATTTCTTGTTTAAGTCTTTAGACCATATTGGCTTTGGTTCAAGATTTATTAAATGGGTCAATATTTTATATACTGATATAACAAGTTGCTATTTAGTTAACAATCAGCTATCCAAACCTGTAGTGTTGGAACAAGGTGTCAGACAGGGTTGCTCACTGTCCCCGCTTCTATTCGTCATAGCTATGGAATCGTTGGGGGCCACATTGAGGCAACGCAATGACTTTCAAGTAATATGTATACGTGGCGTAGAAAGGCCACTAAAGGTTTCTCAATATGCAGATGATACGACTGTGTTTGCGGGTAAAAATACGGATTTTAGAATTTTAACAGATTTTCAAAAGGCATCAGGACTTAAAGTCAATAAAGATAAATCTAAGTGATTGTTTTTGGGCGATGGAAGGGCAGAACTGATAATGTGATGGATATTAACCGCTCAAATGATGTCATAAAAATGTTGGGTATTTACTTTAGTAGAGAACAAAATGTAATACTAAACTGGGAAGAAAGGATATCCAAGCTAAAGTGTGCATTACTAAATTGGAAACGACGTCGCCTAACTGTCTTTGGCAGGACATTTGTCCGTAATAATTTAATTTTATCTGGACTGTGGTATACCGCTTCTGTAGTTCATATGCCCAAATCAGTAGAGTCAAAGATCAACACTTTACTGTTGTCCTTCTTATGGGAGGATAAAGCCCATTTAGTATCACAGTCAATCCTCACCAATGAAAAGCATGCCGGAGGCCTGGATTTGGTTAATGTTTCAGCAAAGTGTGCTTCTTTAAAATTGAAATTCTTGAATAAGTTACTTACTTCAAACTCATCTTGGTCAAGTGTTTCAAGGGCACTTCTCCAAAGGTACGTTGACCCATTCCCAGTAGAATGTTTATTTATGAGCAATAAATTGCCACCTAATCATCAAAGGATTCCAAATGTATATAAAGAACAGCTCGAAGCCTTAAAAATATTTACACGATCAATGACACAACCCAATTGTTGGGAAGATGCCTTAGAGTAACGTCTTTGGGGCAACGAGTTGATTCGTGATAATGATGATGTATTATATTTGCCCTCTATGGCCAAAAATGGTATTCAATATTTACGTGACTTGGTAAATCCGAAATCTCGTAGATGGATTGCGATGCAAGATGTAGCAAGAATAACATCAATGAGACATATTGATGCTCAGCGCTTATTTATTAGAATAAAGAATGCAATGGTTCAAATTTCCGAAAGCACGTGGCAACATTGATATGTTGCAACCAACATTAGTATTTATGTCAGAACATAAAAAATACAACATGGCATCTAGAGACTGGTATAGAATTCTAATGCAAAGTCGGAGACAGACTCCTATTGTGGTTAGGCATTGGAACAATTTAGGATGCACGCCAAAGAACTGGAAAAATGCCTGGAAAGCAATACATCTACCTTGTCTACCAGGAAATGCACGGGACCTGGCATGGCGATTACTCCATCGAAGGCTATGGGTCGGTCATCTTACTTATATGTGTAAAATATCAAGTACAGACCGGTGCTTAATATGTAATACTGAGGAGGAAACGATAGACCATCTATTTACTCAGTGTCGCATAACTACAGGCTTTTGGGTATATATCAATATGCTCCTTGCTAAATTTGGAACCAAATATGTGAATTTAGTGGCTGAAACAATTTTGTTCAAAGATTGCTGAACTATCGGACGAATCATTAATAGCAAGGAGAAAGAATTGTTAATAACCCTGTTATCTGTAGGAGTGTGGGCCATCTGGAAGCATCGATGTTCAGAGGCCAGAGATAAAACCGGCAACAACCATCAGAGAGCCATACACTCTATATTTCGATCATTGTTGATAAACCGCATTCATTGTGAATTTTACAGGCTAGTAGAACATGGGAGAGAAAGTAGATTTAAAGACGTATGGTGCAAAACTGGCCTAGTATCAATTGACTACGGATATCTTAATACATCAGAAGTGGAACTTGTATAAGCTAGCACACTCGCTGCTTGCTGTATATTGATAAATGATATTTTAATTTAATTTAATTGCCTTTATTTTAAAATTGTAATGCCTTAGGAGACTCTAATCTTGACGAATATCCTAACCTTGGGATCAGAATATTTAAATATCAAATGAGCATTATGTCAATATTCTGGAGGTGATCCGATTTTCAAGTTAACAATTAGCTTCCTGTTGTAAATATTTACTGTAGTTGTATTTGTTCCAGGGTAATTTGCAAATAGGTACAATGAAGTAAATTTAGAATGTGAACCCAGAGCGCCATCTAAGTAGTCATAGGTTGTATACGTTTGCTTAGTGCATTATATTTTATAAAGGCTACTACGTCCGTTGGGTATTTAATAATCGGCTAACTGGCGTGAATGAGTGACTTTTTGTTACTTATTGACGAGTCACCTCGCCACTTGTTTGGCCCTACTACTATACGGTGTGCTACGTTAAACTACATATGATCTACTTAGCCTGCCGGTCATGAATCGGCTCAATGGCATCAATGATTAGCAGTAGCTTACTGCTAATTATTGATGAGTGGCTTTACCACTTGTTGGTTAGCTATGCTCGCCATTTGGGCCTACTACTACACGGTGTGCAAATAGCAATGTCTTTGTTGAATTATGTTATGTTATCAGCTCTTTATTAATTATGTTTTCTATGTAGTTATGCCACGGTTGTTGTATATGATAATAGAGTATTTTAGATTGCACTGTTTTGACATGTTAGGTTTGTATTGTTATTCTATTAATAAAGGCTGCTATTTCAACCGATTTTTTTATGGGGGTTTGCAAGCCTTTATAAAGGAGTTCCTCCGGGAAGTGTATCCGACTTTTCAAAAAAAAAAAAAGTAGTAGTAGTAGTTATAGTAGTAGCAGTAGTAGTAGTAGTAGTAGTAGTAGTAGTAGTAGTTGTAGTAGTAGTAGTAGTAGTAGTAGTAGTAGTAGTAGTAGTAGTTGTAGTAGTAGTAGTAGTAGTAGTAGTAGTTATAGTAGTAGTAGTAGTAGTAGTAGTAGTAGTAGTAATAATATTAGTAGTAGTAGTAGTAGTAGTAGTAGTAGTAGTAGTAGTAGTAGTAGTAGTAGTAGTAGTAGTAGTAGTAGTAGTAGTAATAGTAGTAGTAGTAGTCGAAGTGAACGCACGCGTTTATTTAGCTCTGCAATTGCTGCCCGAATTTGCTAGTTTCTAGCGCGATTGTGTAGATACATTTTATACATATATTTCGTATTAGTATTTCCTTTCAAACTGTGTTTAAATTTGTAAATTCTTGTCTTGGTTGCAGCGGATTTTGTGTCTCAATTTTCCAAAGGCACTCATCTTGGCTGGCGGTTTCTGCCATTTAATAGGTCTCCTCTTATTGTGGTCAATGCACTACATTTCTCCCCGCGCCAGTATGCCATTTCTCTAGTTCGTTGGCTAGCTCATTATATTTGGCAAGATTGCTTGAGCGAGTAGATTTAATTGTTTTGTCATTTGTAAGCGCAAGCCTAGCTCTTTGATTATATAGCTCTTTATAGTCAGCTGACTGTCCCCGGTCAACTCGAACAGACTAACAAATACATGACTGTACTATCTATTCATATATTTGTTAGTATACTTTAATCGGTTAGGTGTTGGTGAACCACTTAATACGTGGTTCAAAATAACACATATACGACTGTACTATCTATTCATATATTTGTTGGTAGGCGTTAGGGTTTCAAAAGGGGACACTATTTATTTAGTATTATATATTTGTATTATTCCCCTTTATATAGTGTAGTAGTATGGTTTTCCTTTTTTAGAGCACCATGGCAACCTCCTATAAGCGTACCATGCGTCTTAAAAGCAAAACACATGCTTGGAGTGTTTCGGCAATTGAGGTGTATCATGGGTTGAAGGACGTAGTTGGGGCAGGCCCACAGGTCCTTCAAGGTTTCATTAACGTTTCCACATCTGTATGGAATATCACTGTGGTTAATGAAAGTGTGAAGGAAAAGTTGCTCGACGAGGTCCTTGTCGTGAAGGGCGAGGTGTGTAATGTGGAGCAAACAGAATCCGATCGTCTATTAGTTAAAACAAAGATTCCATTAGAGATCCCAGATGAACGGGTTATCAATGAATTGATCAAGTATGAAAAAGTAGATCACGAAACCTATCCATTTGATCGAACCTTAGAAAATGTCATCAGACGAATTTTGTTCGAAAAGGTAGAACGACCTCTCCCAAGTAAGGTCACGGTAGATGGTCTATTTATCTTGATATTATGTATCACGCGGATGAGAGCTAATGGCACTCCAGTAGTCAATACAATAGGAAGCTAGGAGCGATTATCAGGATTTTATTTTTTCATCAGCTAGAGGAGCATTGATGTTGTATGTCGTGTTATTGATCATAGATGCTGAAGGCATATATCGCATGTTCTTAGCCATTATGTATTAACTATTGTACTCGATCAGGATGGTTAGTATCACCGGACACCGATGGTCAGACAGCATAGCCCCCAATGATGAACTATACACGATGTGTAATACGTCTCCGTTGACTGAAAAGTCGCCCAGCAAAGATGGTCCATGTTTGGCAATGTGCTAAGGATGCCAGAAGACACACCAGCATCGACAGCCTTGGAAATTGCCCTACTCGGAGTCAGCAAATACAAAGCCATATATCTGCTAAGCGTGCTACGAGGTTACCCATAAAGCAGAACTTGGTACAGTCAAGTCAAGAATGGACCCGAGGAAGCTACGGATTTCGACTGAGGACAAGGCACAGTGAGCAAAAGCGAAGAATGACTGGTTACAGCTGTAGGGTGTTTCTACTACTACAGCCGCAAAAGACAGTACTCGTACATACATGCATGCTGAGAGGTGACCTTAAGAAACCAGAACTCGGTGCACTCAGATTATGAATGGAGCTGAGTAACGTGATGGTTTTGGCTGAGGACAATATACGTGGGTCAAAAGGAAAGGATTGATTGCAGCTGTAGGCTGTTTCTATCGTTACACATACTGAATACAGTAATCATGCACAGCACCACGAATGCAAAGCGTATATGAAGCAATTTTTAATGATCTCGATATAGATGTTATTTACAGGTATCACTGCTTGTTTCTCACATACAATAATCAAGCGTTTTCTCTTATTTTCCTCATGCCCATATCTCGTTTTCCTGTCGATCACTAATTGGCATGCAGTGATTATATGCCAGGCCCGAAAAAACAAACTTTAAGCTAATGTTCCCGCGCATATGGGCAGTAGCAATAGTGAAGTAGATAATTGTACCAGTGATTTCCCTCATTGACATGATTAAGTAAACTGACCAAACATAACATGTCATACATTTAAACACCACACCAATCGCACAGAGCTCCACTACCACGCACACTCCCTCAAATACTTCCACAAACATCACATCAGTAACGTTAGCTCACCTGGGCATGTGAGATATATGAAATGATGACAGACCTAATGAACCGCACAACTTATAATCATAACCAAGTACTATGGTCAACATGACGGCTAAAATGGAAAATTGTTTCTGCATCTATAACTAAGAAAATTAAACACAACATCAACAATCCTCTTGTGGATGGAAAAACAAATCCTTCTAATCATTCACAACTAATTGTATGGACTATTGGAATGCCATACGCTCTCACCCATGTGATTAGAATACACTACTGATATGCTTTGGAATACATCAATGATGGTGGTCTGTCCATCCTGAGGAATTGGAGCTCAGGATAAAGCCTCTTGGCTTACTTACTGACAAAGAGTGTGACAGACGTTGGCTTAATTCCAGGCAGATTATATTGAGAAAATATTGTGTCATAGAGAATGATGGAGAGTTTCTCATTTGTTAATTTCCATAATATATCTCTTCAGGAGTGTTTCATGTGACCATTCATTGCGGCTGTAAGAGAGCAGGTTATATTGACATAATAAAGTCGTAAATAGGAATGGTTTGCACAATGGGCGAGGGTTTTGGAAATAAATGTTGTCGATCATACAGCCAACATAAGGAAAGATGATCGTAGCCATAAAAGAAAAACCTATTCCTTTTAGTTACTGAATTGTAACGATATTATTTAAATACGCCACTGAAATAATCCATCTACAAAGTCATATGATTCGTGTCGTGTATTTGATGGTGTTGATGGTGTTATGAATCTGGCAATAATTGTTTACGAGAATACACCAAACATCAGTGGCAGGCAAACCAACCTGTCCTCTGGTATTATTACGAGAATACACTCAACATGAGGGAGAGGCATGCCAACCTGCCATCTGGTACATTGTCGAAACACCTCATGGCCCATCTCCCCGCATGCCAGACATCTCTGTGCGTGAGAGAGGAGAATGAAATTGTTATCTCTGGAAACTTATTGAGAAGGCAGTCGAGGATTTAAGTAATAGAATGGCAGCCTTCTGCGGATGCGTGATATTTATCAAGTTAGCAATGTTTGCTGTTACAGTCACCATGCTTCCAGGAATTTGAAATGTGACTTATTAAAGTATTTTGAAAAACTGTTGATTGTAAAAGTGGCGTGGTAATGGTCTCGCACAATCTCGCACACTCTAAAAGAAGGTATCTATAAATAAGACACAAATTCCGAAACTGATATTCGTGTGATAGTCACGTGTGTAATGAACATTCGGCAATGAATACATAATAGATCTTTCACAGGTATAATGTGGAAGTACAGGGTTTGAAAGAAAGTCGTCCATGTTGTCGTTCTTGCATTCATCTTTGAGGAGTCAAAACATGATTAGCCCTGGATAGGATGCAGACGTGTATTTCATAGTTAACAAGTTGAAACGAGATCTGATTGTGTGTACGCAGGTGATTAGGGGCGGGAACATCATACATGAGTGGATTTATGTTAGGGGTAGATGTATATCTTTGGTGCTGTTGAGTAGACGAGGGTAGATAAGGATACATGTGTGTTGTATTTTGGGATCTTATATTTGGTCATTGAAGCGTATCTGTCTATTTTGTGTGTACCTTAAATCGCATATAGGTAGTCAATCATGCGTGGGTGAAAAGTTTCCATTCTAAGGTAAACTGGTTTCTGGATATCCTGTCTGCCAGAATACTGTCCCTGTCCGCTAAATATGAAGCGGTAACGTCATGTTCTTGTCGTATGCTATATAGCTAACCACTTTGGTTACATCCACCAAGTCTACGCTGTGACCACCTATGTGGTTGATATATGCTATGGTACTGATATCGCCACAACATACTTGGACCGATTTGTTTTTCAGCCATCCGGACCACCAATATTTCTCGACCATTTGATGGCATGTGTGCAACGCGACGATTCCACAGTCATTGGGAGCTATGGTTGAGGTATAATGCAGCCCAACCTGCACACGACGCATCTCTCATTATTTGTGCCTGTACATCCGTAGAACCGGTGACCTGTTCTTTCCATTCTGTGAGTGAAGACCGACACCATTTTAAGTCTGTAAGAGTCGGTTCGTGTAACACAATACTATCTTGCCACGTCCGTCTAGTAGCTAGTAATCGGTACAACTTACGTAATAATAGCTGTGCCGGAAGTATAGCTGCTGTCATAGAAACACCCGGACCGGCTATACGTGCTCGACCCCCTAGCCGAGGCCTGGTTATTATTGATAAGTCACTTAATATCCTATTTTACCTGGTTAAGTCTGGCCTAGTAGTGAGGTATAGTGAGTTAAGTCTTATCGTGACAGTTCGAGTCAAGGATGTTTCCTAAGGACTATTTGTTTTGTGATGAACATAAAGATGGTTTTTTTTACAATTAATTGTCCATCCTAACTGAGCGTTGAAACGAGTGCTTTCTTATGATTATTGATTGAGTAAAAAATCATCGACATATAAAGCAACTCGAATACCTCGTGACCGCAAATTTGCCACAATACGTCTCGAACATTTCGCAAAGAAATATGGGCTAGCATTTAATCCAACACACAAAACACAAAACACGACATTTATAATAACAGCCATTCCGTTGTATACCCAAATATTCGCTAGACAACACTTCAAATGGGATACGATAAAATCTATGTATTATCTCCAATGTCAATAAATAATCATTTGGTTTAACAGTTTTATTATGGTTTCTAGATTTTCATAAGAGGAGTGAGGTGGGTTACAATACGAATTTAATTGTCTTAGAACAACTATTAATCAAAATTCTCCATTCTTTTTCTTTGTTACTGAAATAGGTGAGACACTGATCGGAGTTACAGTACACTGTTCGATCGGGCATTGATTTAGAAGCCTAGTTAATTCATGTGACAGGAGTTTCTGGTCTTTTAAATATAAATTGTGATTCAAAAGTTTCTACTTTATTTGAGACTGGTGATGGTACGCCATTTTTAATCTATTCCAAGATACGTTTGGGGTTTCTAATATTTTGTATTTATCAATATTAAAGTGTTGAAAACACATGGGGCATCAATCATTTATTACGCTGTTGTCCAGTTGGTAAATTTCTATTTGAAAAATTACTATACATACACTGCTTATAATTGTTCTGCTTATAACCGTGATATCCGCCCCTATTTCCTCTATAGTTGCCTCTATTAAAACCGCGATACGATGCACAAAAATGAACTCGGTTGTTGTTGTTGTCTATTACGCATGCCTGAAATCTCAGCCGCCATATGTAGAATGTGCAACACCTCCTCTGACAAGCCCGATGTATTTCTCCGCAATGACCTAAACAGTTCACTGTCAAAGTTAC
The DNA here is from genome assembly GCA_034401795.1 of Chaetoderma sp. LZ-2023a. Taxonomy (NCBI): domain Eukaryota; kingdom Metazoa; phylum Mollusca; class Caudofoveata; order Chaetodermatida; family Chaetodermatidae; genus Chaetoderma; species Chaetoderma sp. LZ-2023a. Next base: position 11,452,292 of record CM067360.1, on the reverse strand, counting down.
CTTGAACCTATAATGCCGAATATTCATTTAAATGGTGTTTCGATGTAACGAGCAGAATGAGTTATACTGTTTAATATTGGTTGATCTTCGCGGCTTGTCCCCGTACGTGATTTATTTAGTCGCAAGTCCGAGGGTATAACAATTCGTTCATACGAGTTTTTAAAGCGTTAAAATCCGCCTGAAGTTCAACGATAGCGAAGCCACCTAAGTGGAATCGAGATGGCTTGTTGATAAGCCAGCTGGCCTAGTTTGTCGAGAAACTTGCCTACTGCGCGTGGTCTGGTCTGACACGTCATCATTATCGGCAGTGGCTGCAGCTGCAGTTGCAACGCCTTTCATGCCATTATTATATCCGTTCTCTTCACGATGTTCACAGTTCAAATTCGAAATTTGTAATGATAGCTCATCTAGTCGTTTTTTAAACTCTCTCTGTCCGTCTGTACTACACTTTATATCAACTTTTATTTCTTCTAAACACTTCAAAATGCGATTTATTTCTTCTGACGACATACTACGTCTCAAATGTGAGAGGTGCATAAGGCAACGACTTATGACGAAGTTTGATTCGTGTGGCTACAGTCAATGACTGTCTGAAATTCAAAGGGATGTCAGTTCAAATATGTGTGCACAGTAAAAATGTTCAAAACCGAATCTTCTATAAACATAAATACATATTTATGTTGATTCCTCTAAATACTAAAGAACTCTCTCAACTGAATTAGCTATATACCCAGAACTTCTATAATTCAAATTATATTATAAACCAAGTACTTCTCAATTCCATCTCTGAACCATCTATAGACAACCTCCTTATATAGGCTTATATGTCAGAGAACGGGCAATATTCCAACAATGATTTTCCATCATTAAAACATACACTGCTTCATGTGCATTCCACTCTTTCAACCGCTATCTTTTGATTTGCTAAAGTTCTATTGTATTAGCTTATGGGTGGCCAAGCATCGCCACGTCATCATACTGATCATATGCTGATATGAGTCCATCTGATTTATTAGCTTCAATTTTACTAATTACACTGAGCAGCTGAATAGCGAAAGATAAAGCATCTTAAGGTCTGTCAACAATTCAAAGGGTAGCAAAGAAAAACTAAAATCCGTGGGCACTCACACCATTGCAATAACATCTTCGTTATACTGTTAAGCCAGATGATTCACAAGTATTCCAATGTTGGTGTACATGCGGTTGTAAATCTCCATAGTGATAACAAGACACTGTACAGCGAGTGTTTTACTTTCCCATTCTCCAATTGAATGGTCTAGTGTGTGACTTGCAACCATCACTATCCTAGAGTTGGGGATACACATCTATCAAACCATGTTGTCAGAGATTTGGGTTTTCCAGGGAACTATTTACGTAGATAAAATCGCTAAAACGTCATTCTTTGATCAGATCTACACTGCAAAAAGGCGATATCAATCTTATGTGCTGCCGTTTCATCGAGCTAAAAGCGCATTTTCAAATATCCCACAGAAGCATAAATTAGTATGAAGAGATTTAACCATAGGAGCTTACGATGAGGCACAAATAGCTTCGCACATTTCACTTTGGTTAGAGACATGACATCTGACATAGAGGTGACATTGCTGATTACATTGACGGAAATGTGGATGAAAATCCATAGTGTGTGCACATAATGGTAAACACATTGTTTGTTTGTGTTTTTGACATCTGATGCCGTATATGCAACCTTGTGTATGGTGGACACGGAATGGTTCATTAAAAGATGTCCACTAATGGAAGGTGGTCATTTAATGGAGCGGTAAAGAACCACCATATTGTGTTTGCTATAGGCGAATTTGATGCAGTTGTCTCAAACTCTAACAATAACAAAACAACTAATATACTGGCATTCTTCTGGTCCCGCTAAACATTGATATGGAACACCAGATCCACTTTTCGTAGACATTGTCATGTTTCAGATTAACGTGAATGGTTCGGAAACCTCATCAGTTCATATATTCAATAGACCATGCTCGTTACCTGCTTCGGGGTGTTATGCCCTATAATGCCTTTCTCTATGCTGTCTCTGCCTGATTTGCAGTTGTTCCCAAAATGGTGCAGTTATCTTTCCTTAATAATATTGAGCAGATTCAGTGCTTTTCTTACTGCATGCAACATATTTGTTTGTTTTCTTTTCCGCTTAGGAAATACGTAGCATTTTAGGACAGTATAGCAACTCGAATGCAAAGCGTCTATAATATATGCACAATGCAATTGAAATTGAAAATGAATTACGTGTTTCTCACAGACTATAATCTAGATTTGTCCCTTGTTAGCATTAAATCATTTGTGAGATTTCTCTCTTTCCTGTCGATCACTAATTGGCATATAGTAATTACAGCAGTGGTATACTGGATTGCCTGTGAATGGAATGGCCTACCATTTCATATTGTCATCGCAAGCACCCTTGGTATGTTCAAGACCATGATGTCTTCCTGCATAGGCGTAAGCGATTTGGGCATCGACAGCTGTAAATAGTGTGCATAGAAGACAATACTACATGCATATCAGTTATCCTTCCACCTTCTGCATGTGCACACACAAACAAACGAGGAGACATTTCGGTGAGTTGAAGGAGCCTAGTGTAGCATCGTTGCGTCTGCATTGTTCTTCGTTCAGGGAGTCAGGTCAGTATGCGAGGTAGGAATCGGCCTGACGAATGTGCTGGTTAGATCTCAGGAATTACCGTTCATCAGAGTTGGGAGTCAGAAGCGCCGAAGTATACAAAAGCTGACTCTGTGATCGACTGAACGATAATGTTCCAGTGAGGCTGGGTAGGAATTCCTGCATGCATCGTGATTTCACACCATGGTCTCGTCTGTACTGTTAGTTAACCCGGCTGTGCATGTTTATCCACTGATTTATACCGATTTCGTTGTAGTGGTGGCGCAGCTATCGGTGCTGGCTGAAGGTTGGATCAGTTTAACCCGACGTTTGTCTCGCCAATTTAATGAGAGCTACTGTCTGTAGCTGATTGGTGTCTTGCCAGAGAAGGGCATAGCTGATACAATACCTAAGTTCAAAATATAATATATATAACCTTCTTCTCAGAGCAGCTTTCGCCGACGCTAAAGGAAATGCCTCGTCAATATAAATTCCGCCAACTGTAGTTGGGCCTAACGTTGCTTATTGATACGTGATTGTGTGTATGTGTACGTGAATGTGTACTGTTTTATGAGGAACAGGTTGTCGGTCTCCGAAGATACTAAACAGGCCGAATCTCTAATTAATTAGGCTAGGTGGATGCCGCCGTAGTTAGCAGTCCTTCAAAAGGACCGAACCTAATGCTTTGAACACAGGTTTTTAATGGCACAGGAAGAGTGACTCCCAGCCTGTGTCCACTAACGCAACCACAACAAGACAAGACAAGGATAAGACAATACAGAAGCGTTTATAAGCACCGTGAAACTAGCTAAGGCTTGGCCGAAGAAACAATTGGCAGACCGAAGATGACTTTTGCATTCAGAAAGCCCATTCGACCCATCTAAGTCAACAGAGAATTAATCTGCCACGTGGGTCTTTTGCCACGTCTTTTGCCGCAAGCCGAAATGCCGATGTCACGCCTCGTGGACCTGATTCCGATATGTTAACTTTTACTCTGCATTGCGTTTATATTTAAATGCCCACTATTCACTGCTATGCTGGTATGGTATTATTTTCATAGTGAATTCCTTCTTTGGCGTAAAGTTTTATCCTATTATGGTAACACTGAAGATAGTGAAGGGTGATGCGTCCCCGCTAAGAATGAGTTCGCCAAGAGACCTAAGCGATTTCTATGATGGCTCAACCATACCGGTGGGGAATATATAAGTAGGTATTGGCTGAAGAAGACAGGCCAGACTCAGTCACAAATTGAGATAGCTGCTGCACGTTTACTTGGATTCTTTTGCAGGTAAACCACTAAACTTTTGTGGACCCTGACACGAGCGTTACAATAATTACCTGCCTTTTAAACACAACAACAGCCTCGACTTGTTAACAGAGTTCTATCAGAAATAACTGAGCTACAATCTGTACTAGATTGGGCCTAACGTGTGTCGTTTCTAGGCACAAGAAGAGCTTCCTAGCATGGAGTGTTGATATAAAGATTCTACGGTTAATGTACTATTGTTGGTGTGCTATGTTAAAAACGGTCAGTGTGAGGTACACTATATATAATACAGTAAATGGCACACAAATATAATCATACAAGTTCTAGGTAAGAACGGCTCAAAAAAGCTAATGAAGATCATTTAACAATGGGCTAAATCTGGCTGCAAAAACACACAAAAGATAGGCACACATTTGCTGTCAGTGCAGAATGTAATGGAATCGTAAACACGCCTAATAGTCATGGGCGAGAGAAAGATGTTACATTGAGGAAACTAAAATTGCAATGAAGTTGGTTTATTAGTCATCAGCGCTTGAAAGGAAAAGTGGTGCTGAGTTACAAATGGCACAAAAAAGTGTATACAATATAAAGTGAACAAAGGGCACACCAGTTGAAGAACAACAATCAAAAACTACAGTTGAAGAAGTCTGCTCACTGTGAGAGTTCAAAAGTATGAAGCAGTCAGATAGTGTTGGACATAGTGTGAGTTCGGCGAAGAGTTCTGAATCCTCGGGGACGAGTACAGAACTTCAGTACAAAACGAGCAATGCGGTCAGCTCGGGTGTTGCACTGGTCTAAACAGTGAAGAAGGGTTCAACAGTATTAACCGTTTAAGCCTGAAGAAGAATCGGATTGATGATGCGCTTAGTTCGAGTAATTCACTTATTTCGGCTTTACCAGAAACGAGTTGACACAGTTTTTCAGCGTATTGAGAACCCGGAAGTTAGCTAGAACAGTTTTTCTGCATTACTAATAAAAATTGCAGTTACACCACTTTCAGTCATGGTACAGGTACGTTGTGGCAAGATAGCAATCGTAGCTATTAATGGCTCACAAGTCAGTTTGAGAAGAGTTTTTGAATACGAGTTTTACAGAAGATTGTGGTACACGCCATCCATGCGACTCTGTGACGCTTTCGGCTGGCCATTGCATTTATCTCTGGCCGATTACTTTTCAGTTAGGATTTTAGCTCACGGTTGGGCCGCAAAAAAATTAGGTTTCAGTGCTGTGGTGTTTTCGAGCATCTTCAAATTGGCACTAGCAGTTGTGTAAATTACGCCGGTGTAGATGTATGTAGCTGTTCGGCGCAGTGCTTCGATATTCAAATGGACGTCCATTCAGAATGACCACTCCATCTTGACTGCTATTTATGACCCGATTAAGGTCCTTTTATAGTTAATGGTGTCCAGTGAAAAAGCTCCAGCACTCCTAATCAGCCAATCCACACGCGGTTGTAACAACTAGGCAAAACCATGCAGTGATGTGCTATGCCGTCATGGGTACCACATGGTCTACTGTGTGTACGAGTATGTAGTACATACGCCTATTTCATGGTGTACAATATATCCGTGATTCTTCACCTGATTGGAATTGCTGACGTAATTTTAGTTAAGATTCGCCCACTGATGGAGCGAAAGGGACCCGTATTAACAATTTGGAGAACCCAGGAACTATATAAATAAAAGATGTCAGCTGCATACGTACAGCACAGCGTGCCTGGTCAACCTGGATTGTCGCGCATGCGCGATAGGCGATCTTACAGACTCTATCATTTTCTCCGCATTTTACGACACACGCGATATACATACAGACGGCTATGGTCGTATTAGAGAGGTGAAGAGGAAAGCACTGGTACAGGCAATTCTGGCCTGGCCCGATGTGATTCGAGCAACACCACCCCCACCTAGCTTGGCGCCACGGGCCAAGCGATACCGATAACTGGATTGTGGCCCACATTGCGGCTATTAGTTGAGAATTATAGACTTCTCATAGGTACATAGCCGAGAATATAGAGGGATGTGAGAGGCGCTTTGATATTAGCGATAGGCACAATAGATATGGAGACGGTTTGGAGCAGGGAAGCATACTTTTGAATTTTTGACCCAGCTTTCTTAGGACCTGGGCACTTTGTTTTTTTTGTTTTTTGTGTGTGTTTTGGATTTGTGATTATTTATTTAATAAACATAGGTAATCAATCCTATACAATTGCTTGTGAGTACGTCTTCATTCAGCTGAAGTTAAGTACACCTTGGTTGAAGCCGTCCAGGCTCCTGTACATATATACATTTACATTTTAAGGTTACATAGTAATTATGTGACCGCAACCTCATGGAAATTTTTACGCGTCCTTATCTGTTATTAATATCCAGTCTTCTATTGGCTGAAGGTAGCCGATATGATAGACAAGTCACGGATGGTAATGGCAGTCTGAGTTGATTGGTCCGGAAACTGCTTTGCTATACACTAAAGTATAGCTTTTCCGAGGATCACTAATGTTAAGCGTAGACAAAGCTGATGCCGAAACGATTGAAGTAATAGCCAAAGAGGTTGACGTTATTGAAGGTCGCTAATGTCTATCACTGATGAAGTTGAGAGGTCTAGTTACTAGAATGCATTGGTATGGTACTTATGGCCAGGTCATGCGTCTTAGGTCTCGCTATGGCCATGGTGGCGAAGGCAGTCTGGTGTGCCAAATCTCTCATCTTCTGTAGTACGCTATAGACATGGGCCAGGGCTATTTGTTTCCTGCTACGTGGAGGGCTAATTTCTTCAAGCAATGTTCATTTAGGTTTCTTCATGGCCGAAGTTTGCGTCTTAGTCGACGTCGATGGCGAGGCAACGGAAGTCGATCCTTCAGGTTTGAGGGGGGGGGGGGCGCTACTATGGATTCATCTGGTTTCAGCGTAGCCAGCACCGAGGTTGCTGAGATGTCTATATCTATGGATACTATCTGTAGTTGTCCCGGGTCGTCGGATGATAACAGCTGAAAATGACAACAGTGCCAGGCTCACTAAGATACAAGGTTTTAAAGTGTTAGTGGTGCCGAATCCGGTGGAACAATCGTTGCAGGCACTGGTGCTGTTACCCAACGCATTTAACAGTTCCTGGATTTGGTGTTTTTTACACTAAGAACAGAGATTGGAGGCCGACAAGCTAATATTGCCTGGCTGAAAAATGAGTAACACTGAATAGCCAAGCTGTAAATAGTGTGTTACTCCGCATGCAATATGATTGGACGATCTTATGGTCCTGGCCAATTTGACAAGTAAGTTCGCCTTTCCGATTATACATACGACCAAAGGTGGCCCAACCACCACTAATTCCCACGCGCATATGTGAGATCGGTTAGACGTTTCTTCATCAAAAGTATCTGCCATTTCGAGATCAGCACTCATCTCTGCATAATGGTATAACGGAAATAGAGTTCTCGGTTTTGCTGAAGCAACTTTGATAATTTAATAAAAATACACAGTTTGGTTAAAAGACTGAATTTAGTTTGAAGCGCTAAAGTGGCCTATTGGATAACAACCTTTTCATGCACTCAAGACAAGGAACGCAGATTTTCGGCGATTAGTACACCATTTTTATACTTTCTGCACCGCATCACAGCGCGGATGAAGACGAATTTGACCTTCCTCGGGGTTTGCCTGTGTTATGCGACTCTACCTAGTCAGTTATTTTCCTTAAATTGGTTAAAATTCTCCAAGCCGCTGTTCAGCCTTGCGAGACATAATAACCAGTTGAGAATGGGATGGCTTGTGCGGAAATTCCATTATTTGGAGCATGGAAGGAATTCACCAGAGTACCCACCCATCATATGGCGTTATAATGAACTGCGTGATGTGTACAATGACATCGTAATGAATGACGTCATGAATGACGTCGATAAGTACGCCTACTGTAATGGACTTGGTTACGACGCCATTCAATACGTATAACTTTACCCTGTAGATGGGGCTTAGAATACACGTTCCGTATCCTCTGCGTGCCGTAAGAGGCGACTAAAGGAGGTAAGGGTGAGGTAACCCTGACAGAAACCTCGAGTGCTGAAGACGGAGGTTCCAGGCTGCACGGCGCACTCTAATAAACCATGGATCCACGCACTTAACGCTTATGATCATGTCGATAGTAACTTACAGGACTGGCGCTATGATCAGCGAACGAAAAGAAGAAGAATACGTATAACTTCTGCATCTAAACTGGCTTCCTAGCTGTCGTTACCCATTGGTCGATCAAGCTGAGCCGTCCCCAGACCTGAGGAATCACACTACAGTACAACAAAGAAAATGCAATACGATAATAATAATAATGATAAGGCATGACGATCCAGTTGATATGATCAGAATGAGCGTGAAACATGTCTTTATGAGGCGCTGGTGGATGATTGCCGTATGCAAGCTTTATTAGTGTACCGTTTCGTTCAGGCGCTGTTTTGTATGTAAAACGTAAAACGGCGGTGTGTATACTATTAAATGGGAGTGATACTTATTTTATAGAGCAATGATTGCATTCACCTTGTTATGAACGAACCTAATGGCGGGACAAAGTTACATTAGAATGAGGAGACCGTCATAGCTTGCTGTAGTTCTTGAACACTTCCGTAATCGAGCCTTGCTTTCGGTAACAATATCCTCCTAACTACTGACTATGGTCTGTGGGAATTGACGTTCTCTTAACAAAATAACATGGGATTACGTGTGTTAGTAGATAGCTGGGTTATTTGTGGAGCTTAGTGGTGTCGCATATGGAGGGAAGGGATGATTCTTTACAGCGTGTTGTGATGATGTCATCCTCGTTGCTGATGTGACAATCCATCCTGGTTCGGCACCAGGTGTTCAGCGTGATGGGCGTACTGTTCCTTGTGATGTGTGCGTAATATCGGACGTGCTGTGACCTGTCTACCTAGTATTAAGTTTTAAAAAACGGCCTGTGTTGGTAGGGTATGTAAAGTGATCGGTGCCAAACAGTGTTATTTCAGGGAGCCAATTCTGAGCTGGTTTACATGTGATGCCGATGTCTTACCGAGTTGTGTCGTTCTGAGCACGTGTAGATCAAGATGGTCGTAGTTGTTGAGTGGCATAGTGAGGTTTTTGCTATGGCGTAATATGGATATAATGCTTGTGTATAGGTATCACATCATATTATGCTGTCCTGACGTGAAGTGCTGAACGTGCCATGCGTTAGGTTCAGTTATGAAATAGAAAATGCGTAGGCGAGTGGTGAGTTTTTGCGTTTATATGTGATGTTATGTATTATGATGCGTGGCATGACTGCTCGAGGGGAGACGAGAGCTGGGGGTGCACTGGGAAATGGACTTGAGTCTTTGAATTCAAGTACCGCCGTTTTCACTCTTACTCTTACATATGAGCCGATAACAATTTTTTGGAGAACTTCTTGATCAATCCACCAAAGCGGCTGCTTCCAATCCGATCACGGAGGTGCTGGATGGCTTGTGAACTGGGAGCAGATGCTTATGAACGATAGAGATGTCCCGTACTAGTGGCGTGGTTTGCCACCAGCAAAGGGGTGGGATGTTGGGAGACAGTGAATTTAGCGATGAAGTTGTTTGTGGCATTTGCACTGGGTGGGTCTTGGTTGGAATTTGATAGGGTGGAGTGTGTGGAAATGTGGTGGGGCCTGGATACTGGACAGGACTGGGAAGATGCCGAATGTCCTGTTTCCTATGTGTCGAATAATATGGAGAGGATCTGGGTGACTCTGTTTCTTCCAAAACGTGTATCACGGATATCAGAGCCAGCAAAGCAGCTGGGCTGGGACATGCCTCGGCTTCGGCTTGGGGTAGTTCATAATCGGTGGTATAACATGAAGATGTGTGGAATGGGTGGAAGAAGGTAGAATGACTTTCCCACCCTTGCTCCTTGGGCAATACAAGCATACACCGCTTCATCTATGGTTTACCCGACCTAGTATGTCCAATCTGAAGAGGGCGAGGTCAAGAGCTAATCTCGGCATCGTCCTTATCATCAACCGTGGTTTGTACCGAATCCGGCCTTGGTAGGATTGGTGATGAACCTGCATGAACGGGCATCCTGATTTACGGGAAAACGTCGGTCTGGGTGCTTGTGTTGATTAGTAAACCAAGTCAATGGAGGGTCTGGGTCCGTACCGATGACAGGATTTAGCCGATTGAAGTGGATGACTGAGGTCAGGCCATCTGATATACGAAGTTGGTGGGTCACATCTGACTTCCTACCTATCAGTTGATAGGGGCCTTTATATTTGTGACTAAATTTACTGGGCATGTTTGCGGGGTGTTGATAATCACAAACCCAGACCATCTTGCCGGCCTCATATGGATTCACGTGTATTTGGCGGGCATGGTACGTCTTTTGACGACGATGTACAATGGGCAATGTGTCACATACGAGTTTATGCCCCGGTTCTATCTGTTGGCACATACGTTCTACGAATAAGAACGGTGAGTTGATTTCGTCAGGGATCATAGGCATGGCTAGGCCCAAGGATAAGGCTAATTCATGGCCTAGCAAAAGCTTAGCAGTTGCAAAACCGGTGCTATTGTGGACGGAAGTTCGGAATGTCAGGCGTATTTATGGGAGCCGCTGATGCCAATCCCGACAATCAAGGTAAGTTTCCATCGTCAACATTTCGGCTAAAGTATGATTGAATCGTTCTACATGCCAGTCGCCATTCTGATGATATGGTGTAGTGTGAGTTTTGACGATATGGAAAAGTGTGTAGAGCTCTGTGATCAAAAGTTGGTGTCTTGGTGGGAGTGTAGCTCCTAGGGCATACCGAATCGGCAGACGACATTGCTGGCGAGGATTTCCCCTACAGTGGATGCTTCTTGTACCGACAAAGCGAATGTTTCTACTCACGTCATAAAGTAGTCCTGTAGTGCTGCTTAGTTAGAGATCGGCGCTGACATGGATGCATATTGCTACCCAAGCCTTAATCCTATCACGTATGTTAATCCAGTGGAATCGAGCTGTTATACGTTCAGTTGTACGTTCAATGGCCAGGTGTCCTTCATTATCGTGTAATTGTTCCAAAACCACGTTTTGGTATGATTCTTGGATAATGAGGCTGATAGTAATATTTATCCGAAGTGGATAACAGACCAATCGATTCCTCGAGAGGGTGTACCCCCCTCCTTGATTCACGCGTATATGTGGCATGCACGTCGATGAGTTTTTGTGCATTAACGATCGTTCCCACCATCCAGTCTTCATATTTTAGTTCTGAAAAGGTGGGAAAGGCCTGTGTTGCTGCAATTTCGGCGGCGTCATTCGCCTCGAGTCCTATTCGGTTTAAGACATCAGCGTGTCCATGCAATTTGGTTTACAAGGCACTGTCTGGAACTGGTTTCACTCATATTTATCCGATAGACACCAGTCTGTATATATTAACGGCACACTTTCAGAACCAGTCAACCTCGTGTGTGGTGTGCCTCAGGGGTCTATTCTAGGTCCGGTGTTATTTACACTCTACACACAACCACTTGGATCGGTTATTGATCAGCACAACATTATGCGTCACTTCTATGCTGATGACACACAGCTTGTCATTAGTTTTGAACCTTCAACATGTACTGCACGCTTAGCAACAAGTCAGCTCAATAGGTGTTATATAGACATTAAAGAGTGGATGTCTACAAACATGCTGAAACTTAACGATGAAAAGACCGAAGCTCTGTTAGTCGGGCCAGCAAACCGACGTGCTAAGACTGACCTATGTGACATCACAGCTGGAAATAGTCAAATAAAGCTGTCAACTGTCGTAAAGGATCTTGGTGTATACTTAGACAATGAACTGACTATGGATAAACATGTTAGTTACATCTGCAAAGTCTGCTATTTTCAATTGCGCAATATCGGCAGCATCAGGCGCTATATCACAAAAGAGGCCGCAATTATGCTAGTACGAGCATTGATAACGTCGCGCCTGGATTATTGTAATAGCCTCCTGATTGGCGCCTCAAAAGAACTTATTCAGCGACTTCAGGTGGTCCAGAACACTGCAGCGAGAATCATATCCCTGTGTGCCAAGCGAGAACACATTACTCCGGTCCTACATGATTTGCACTGGCTCCCCATTGTGCAAAGAATAACTTTTAAGACACTATGTCTGACATACCAATGTGTATCTGGCACAGCACCAGCCTATCTCTCTGACCTTGTACAACCTTACATTCCTGGTCGCTCTCTCAGATCTGCAAATCTAAATCTACTAAAAGTACCTAAGGTCAACTCTAAAACATATGGCCATAAAACTTTCTCTTTCACTGCAGCTACCGAATGGAATAACTTACCAAATGAAATTAGAAACTCATCAACTTTAGAAATCTTTAAATCCAATCTTAAATTCTATTTATTTCAAATAGCATATCCATAGAATACTTACGCGCGTTAGCGCTTAGAGCATGCAGTTGCATGGATTAAGCGCTCTAAAAATGTACTATTATTATTATTATTATAATTTGCCAGGCCGATGGACGACGTTGACATTGTAGGCATGAAGGGATTCCTGCCACCTTGCTATTTGGCTTTCAAGGTTTTTTTTAGGTTTTCAGCCAACATAGCATTGCATGGACTGTTCGGAGTGTCAAGGATAAACTCATAAAATCATGTATTTTGTTGCCATGATTACTACGGGGTATACTCTTGGTATAAGTATGTCGTACAATATCTCCGCCATTCCTCATCTGATTTTGATTTGGAATGCAGATTCGGATTTTCGAGATAATTTTAGTTTTAGATTCGCTCAAGGATGGAGCGAAAGGGACCCGTATTAACATATTATTTTGAGAACACGGAAAATATATACATAAAAGATGCCAGCTCCATACCTACGGTACAGCGTTTCTGGCCTATCTGGCTTACTGTCTCTATCGTTTTCTCAGGGTGTTAAGCTACACACACGCACGCACGCACGCACGCACGCACGCACGCACGCACGCACGCACGCACGCACGCACGCACGCACGCACGCACGCACGCACGCACGCACTCAGAGTCACTTCATAATTGTCGTACAGTGATTACAGCCTCAGTGCCATGAAATGACTGGAAAGCCACCCTTTAACTTAATGCTCCTGTACAAATAGAAAGTTGGCAAGGAAAGTGGGGGTAGATAATTGTACCCTTGATATCCTCATCTACATTGTTAAGAACATTGAGCAAACATGATAAAAGGTGCTCACATACATTTAAACACCATAACAATCACATGCGTCACACCACCTTACAAACACCCTCGACGAGTTTCACACCCATAACAGCAACCACACTACATGGCGTATACCTGTGAAACATATGAAATGATAATAAACTTAATGAACTGCACTAAAAATCATCCTATCGCCAAGATTTAATGGATAAATCTGAGAAAACTTAAATATGACCTCAGCATCTATAATCTAAATACATGAAACACACTATCAACGATTCTATTGCTGATGCAAAAGATGTGTCGAACACCACCACTCCAAACATCTAATTGTATATAAAACTCAAGTGCCATAAGCTCTCATCCGTGTGCTGGGAATGGGCTGCGGACATGACTTGAATACGCCAATGATGATCGTCTGTCCATCCTGTGGCATTAGATCTCAAGATAAAGCCTATTGGCTTACTTTGTGACACACAGTTTGATAGACGACACTCGGATTAATTTCATGCATATTAACTCGAGAAAGCATTTTGATATGGAGAATGAAGGATAGTTTCGCATATATTAATTGACATAATATATCTATTCATGAGTGTGATAATATTCACGGAAGATAGACACTATTAATAATCCATGATCACATTCCAAATGTATGTCGCAAAGATTGGGTGGTGTCCACGCACGCACGCACGCACGCACGCACGCACGCACGCACGCACGCACGCACGCACGCACGCACGCACGCACGCACGCACGCACGCACGCACGCACGCACGCACGCACGCACGCACGCACGCACGCACGCACGCACGCACGCACGCACACTATGTATACATACCGCTATGGCCGTATTAGAGAGGTGAGGAGGGAACGCTCTGGTATGGGCCATTCTGGCCCGGCCCTACAAGACCCATGCTACAATAGTTAACAGCTAGAAGAACTATGATCCTGAACAAGTACTATCGTCAACATAATGGTTAAATCTGAGCAAAATGAAATATGACTTCTGCATCTATAATTAATATAATGAAACACAGCATCAACGATCCTATCGTTGATTGAAAATGAAATCCTTCTAATCGCTCCTAACTCCTAATTGCATAAAATTGCATAGAAAGCTGGCGTGACATAAGCTCTCATCCTCGTGATAGGAATGCAATGGGGACATGACTTGAATACACAAATGTTGATCGTCTGCCCATCCTCTGGGATTGGGTCTTAAGATAAAGCCTATTGGATTACTGTGTGACACGCAGTGTGATAGACGTCAGTTCGGCTTAATTTCATGCATAATAAATCGAGAAAAACTGTATATAAAATCATTTCCAGCCGAAGATTAGATCTGAAGATGTTTGCACTATTACATGCCATTAAGTAGCTGTTTCTACTCACAGCCTCTTGCCATACGAACTATGTGGACACATGCGTTATAACACAATGGAAATTGTCATGCTACAAGAGCACGTGATGTTACCTTTGATAAGTGGTGTGTCCGCCTGGCGTCTTCATGACAACCATAACTATTATGTATTGTTTTAATGGAGCTGTGAATGTGGTCATAATTGTGTAAGAGAAGACACCTCTATCAGTGGGACAGCGGGTGGGAGGCTCTCATCGTGTACAGCATCATTTAGACGAAAGATGCAATGGTGCACCTACCCAGTGTCAGAAATATCTGGACGAGGGAGAGGGAGAGAGAGAGAGAGAGAGAGAGAGAGAGAGAGAGAGAGAGAAACAGAGAGAGAGAGAGAGAGAGAGAGAGAGAGAGAGAGATAGAAAAGAGAAAAGAGAGAGAGGGGCGGGAGAGAAAGAGAGAGAGAGGGTGGGGGGGGGGGAGGGCGAGGGAGACACATGATATCGAATACATTGATAATCAATGGGGCTTCTATTGTGATATATGGCTAAACAAATGTTTTGTATTCCAGGCTGGCGTACCATAACGATCAGTCAAATATCTGGCAACATGGAACAAACAGCTGTTTGAATTCATATTATATCTGAATGCTATTCTATTAAATAGATGAGAACTTGACACATTAGAAGTACGGTGCTCTAATCTGTTTAGAACGTGGTTGAGGAAACTCTGATGTAATTTTGAAAGACTGTTAATAAATATCCAATCCCTCTTTGCCAGAAACATGTGCCCTCAAATTCTGAGTCTCAGGGATCACTACCATACTTAAATATCGTACGCTTTTTGAGAATCGCTGGACCACTATAAGGTACCAGCCAGATTCCATGTAGATTATGTTCAGGTTTTACTACAGTTCCACCTGTATGTCATCTTCTCGTATTATTCTCCTCCATGTTATACAGTTCACAAAGCGGATGCTGAATGGTGTGTATATATTTCAATGCTGTGATATGTGTGCCATATATCACTCTCTGCAAATCATTGTTTGGTTGTTAGATTTCTGAGAGTTGGTTCAGCATACACGACACTTGGCTGTACACGGCTGTTTTGTCATTCGCTTGTTCGAGGCACTTGTGTGCTGTATTAGAATGCTGATATTCGCTTGGAGACTGGTGTGCATATGTCTGAATGGATGCATTATGGATGAGCAGTTCTCTATGCAATAGTCCCAGCTGTACAGCTGAGACATGTCAGATAACAATAAGATTGCATAAGATCTGCTGGTTCTGATCTCTTATGACGTCAACCTATACTTATTAGACTTGAGCAAGATGAGACACGCCGGCAGCCGAATTAATTAATAATACGATACTAACGTTGCGAACATAGTATTGCCGATGAAAACCAAAATTCCTCTTATCTCCCTTAGTATAGGTGTGTTTTAACATATCCGCGACATACGCTCGCATCTCTTGTTTATAGAGTCGGTGATGAGTTAATGATGCGAATTCACCAATGTTTATTGTATGGCACACCCCAGGGACTGGATGTCAGAAAAGCTTATCTGATTACATCATCATAATACGACCAATAGATGTCACTTCTAGTTAATTTCATGAATACGAAAGTAACTCGGAATTTCGTGATGCATACAACTTATGCATAACACCCACATTAGTATGCCAATCAATCGCAATAGTAATATGATAAAAACGCGTGATTTTTCTGGAACAGTTGTCTTGTGAAGTGCTACCGAAGACAAAAGTGGTATCTTGATATTTCTCACTGAAGTGTGAATATGTCACACTGAAGCGTCATCTTGGTGACCTTCACTGAAGTGAGAATATGTCACACTGAAGCGTCATCTTGGTGACCTTCACTGAAGTGAGAATATGTCACACTGAAGCGGCATCTTGGTGACCCTCATTGAAGTGAGAATATGTCACACTGGAGCGTCATCTTGGTGACCTTCACTGAAGTGAGAATATGTCACATTGAAGCGTCATCTTGGTGACCCTGACTGAAGTGAGAATATGTCACACTGAAGCGTCATCTTGGTGACCCTCATTGAAATGAGAATATGTCACACTGGAGCGTCATCTTGGTGACCTTCACTGAAGTGAGAATATGTCACATTGAAACGTCATCTTGGTGACCCTCACTGAAGTGAGAATATGTCACACTGAAGTGTTATCTTGATATCCCTCACTGAAGTGAGAATATGTCACACTGTCACGTCATTGTGGTGGCCATGGATGAAGTGGTTAAGCTTTAAACTGAAGCGATATCTTTATGCCCCAATGAACTTAATACATGTGTTACTGAAGCGACATTTTGCTGACCTTCAATGAAGTGACTACACAGTATTACATCTAAGTGGCATCTTGGTGACCCGCAATGAAGTGACTACATTCCAAACCTGCGGCTCATCTTGGTGACCACCAATTAGTGACTACATTTGCCACTGACGCGTTATGGTGACGGCCTTCATTGATGTGATGCAACATCTGTGTGACTCTCAGTGAAATGAATACATGTCTTACTGAAGCAGCATCCTGGTGACCTCCAATGAAGTGACTACATGCCACATATAAGCGGCATCTTGGTGACCCTCAATGAATTGACTATATGTCACACTGAGGCGTAATCTTGTTGACTCTCAATGACGTGACAACATCTCTCAATGAAACGGCATCGTAACGGCCCTCAATGAGATTACTACGTGTATCATCGAAGCGTCATCCTGCCGACCTCAAATGGAGTAACTATATGTCACACTTAAGCGACATCTTGTTGACCCTCACATCAGTGACTACATCTCTTACTGAAGCGTCATCGTGGCGGCCCTCAATGAAGTTACTACATGTATACTTGAAGCGTCACCATGGTGGCCTCCATTGAAGTGACTACATGTTACACGTAAGCGACATCTTGTTAGCCATAAATGAAGTAAATACATGTCACACGTAAGCGACATCTTGGTGACCCTCAAATGAATGACTACATCTCTTACTGAATCGTCATCGTGACGGCCCTCAATGAAGTGAGTACATGTACCAGTGAAGTGCCACCTTGCCGACCAACAATGAAGTGACTACATGCCATATGTAAGCGACATCTCGGTGATCACCAATGAGGGGCTACATGTCACACGTAAGTGACATCTCGGTGACCCACAATGAAGGGACTACATGGCGAACTTACACGACGCCTTGGTGACCGTTAATGAAGTCATCACTTAAGCAATGATGGAAGCATCATCGTGACGGCCCTCAATGAAGTGACTACATGTATTGTTGAAGTGTCATCTTGACAACCTCCAATGAAGTGACTACATGTATCATTGAAGCGTCATCTTGTTGACCTCGATGGCGTGACTACATGTAGCAATATAGCCACATCCAAGAAACGTGACCAAACTGCCGTTAGCATTAGATGTAAACAAACTTACCATAAATTACCACTTCATGAAACGTGCTCTCCTTTGGTGTAGCTAGCTGCAGCCAAAACTATCTTAAATCACAGGAAAGGTGATCAGCCTTCAGCCTCACAGGCTAATTTCAACGTTATTCTATGCGCTATGTCAGTAGCCAGGAAAATGGATTACTCCCGGTGACGATCTTGTCATAAACAACCATTTCAGGGGGCAGGAAATGTGATCAACGTTTGTCAGATCTAGCTCCGTTCTCTCACACATCACGCTTTAGAGTCTATGAGATGTGACCTACATTGAAGGCTGCGCTGCTGAAAACCTCTCCTTATGGTGGTTCTTTAACACAGATGGCTGAATAACGGGCATAGTGTGACCTTCATCAACTCGGCTAGTTCCTTCGCTCCTATGTTGCTCTGTTTGCGTGGGATTCAATGCACCTATTGGAAAAGAATCGTCATAACATAATCGGGTCAGTTCGGTACTTTCCCCGAATAACCCATTATTGTAATGGATGGCTCATGTACCATATAGGTTAATGAGTGAAACCAGAGTGTCATGTGGGCTGGACATGTTTATTTGGCGAGTGAGTGGTGGCTTCGTAATGGCAAAGTAGATGTCTGTCGATGGCATCAATTGTTCTGTAATTGATTGTGGATTTCTGCAGGTTAATGTGTGTAACCAACATACAGAATCAAATTACGACTGTAAAGAGTGCATAATGTATATTCGGAACTGTGTCCGTAAATGTGCAACTGCTGTACGTTACTCGATAATTAGTGAAAGTGGTTTGGATTGGTCTGGTTAATAAATAGCTATGTTGTCAGATGCTCGTGGCATGCTGTCGTCTATGTAGAAAGGACGAATCGACCTCATGCCATTGCATGTGGATCCGTAGACAAGCAGTTAACTCAAAATGGGAACAACAAGCGCATTGCAATTACATTCAGATCCACTGCTAGTTTCACTGCACGAGATATGAGGTGTATACAGGCAAAAACACTCTGGAGTACGGCTGGTTCTTCAGACCTGCCATGCATCTCAAGGATACAATACATATCTCTAGGAAAGATGCACCGTATTTCATGATTCCAAAATCAAACGGTTAACCTAAAACATCGTAAAACAACAACTACTACTACTACTACTTTTTTTCTTTTTTTTTGAAAATCCGACGCTGACGCAGTCGGATACACTTCCCGGGGGAACTCCTTTAAAATGGCTTGCAAACGCCCATAAAAAATCGGTTGAAATAGCAGGCGTTATTACCAGAATAACAACACAAACCTAACATGTCAAAACAGTGCAAGCTAAAATACTCTATTATCATATACCACAACCGTGGCATAACTACATAGAAAACACAAATAATAAAGAGCTGATAACATAACATAATTCAACAAAGACATTGCTATTTGCACACCGTGTAGTAGTAGGCCCAAACGGCGAGCATAGCTAACCAACAAATGGTAAAGCCACTCATCAATAATTAGCAGTAAGCTACTGCTAATCATTGATGCCATTCAGCCGATTCATGACCGGCAGGCTAAGTAGATCATATGTAGTTTAACGTAGCACACCGTATAGTAGTAGGGCCAAATGGCGAGTGCAGCTCGCCAACAAGTGGCGAGGTGACTCGTCAATAAGTAACAACAAGTCACTCATTGACGCCAGTTAGCCGATTATTAAATATCCAACGGACGTAGTAGCCTTTATATAATATAATGCACAAAGCAAACGTATACAAACTATGACTACTTAGATGGCGCTCTGGGTTCACGTTCTAGATTTACTTCATTGTAAGTTTTTGCAAATTACCCTGGAACAAATACACCTACAGTAAATGTTTACAACAGGAAGCTAATTGTAAGATATCACAATCAGTTAACTTGAAAATCGGATCACCTCCAGAATATTGACATAATGCTCATTTGATATTTAAATATTCTGGTCCCAAGGTTAGGATATTCGTCAAGATTAGAGTCTCCTAAGGCATTACAATTTTAAAATAAAGGCAATTAAATTAAATTAAAATAGCATTTATCAATATACAGCAAGCAGCGAGTGTGCTAGCTTATACAAGTTCCGCTTCTGATATTTTTAGATATCCGTATTCAATTGATACTAGGCCAGTTTTGCACCATACGTCTTTAAATCTACTTTCTCTCCCATGTTCTACTAGCCTGTAACATTCACAATGAATGCAGTTTATCAACAATGATCGAAATATAGCTTGTATGGCTCTCTGATGGTTGTTGCCGGTTTTATCTCTGGCCTCTGAACACCGATGCTTCCAGATGGCCCACACTCCTACAGATAACAGGGTTATTAACAATTCTTTCTCCCTGCTATTAATGATTCGTCCGATAGTTGAGCAATCTTTGAACAAAATTGTTTCAGCCACTAAATTCACATATTTGGTTCCAAATTTAGCAAGGAGCATATTGATATATACCCAAAAGCCTGTAGTTATGCGACACTGAGTACATAGATGGTCTATCGTTTCCTCCTCAGTATTACATAATAAGCACCGGTCTGTACTTGATATTTTACACATATAAGTAAGATGACCGACCCATAGCCTTCGATGGAGTAATCGCCATGCCTGGTCCCTTGCATTTCCTGGTAGACAAGGTAGATATATTGCTTTCAAGGCATTTTTCCAGTTCTTTGGCGAGCATCCTAAATTGTTCCAATGCCTAACCACAATATGAGTCTGCCTCCGACGTTGCATTAGAATTCTATATCAGTCTCTAGATGCCATGTTGTATTTTATATGTTCTGACATAAATACTAATGTTGGTTGCAACATATCAATGTTGCCACGTGCTTTCGGCAATTTGAACCATATAGCAGGTATTGCATTCTTAATTCTAACAAATAAGCGCTGAGCATCAATATGTCTCATTGATGTTATTCTTGCTACATCTTGCATCGCAATCCATTTACGAGATTTCGGATTTACAAAGTCACGTAAATATTGAATACCATTTTTGGCCATAGAGGGCAAATATAATACATCATCACTATCACGAATCAACTCGTTGCCCCAAAGACGTTGCTCTAAGGCATATTCCCAACAATTGGGTTGTGGCATTGATCGTGTACATATTTGTAAGGCTTCGAGCTGTTCTTTATATACATTTGGAATCTTTTGATGATTAGGTGGCAATTTATTGCACATAAATAAACATTCTACTGGAAATGGGTCAACGTACCTTTGGAGAAGTGCCCTTGAAACACTTGACCAAGATGAGTTTGAAGTAAGTAACTTATTCAAGCATTTCAATTTTAAAGAAGCACACTTTGCTGAAACATTAACCAACTCCAGGCCTCCGGCATGCTTTTCATTGGTGAGGATTGACTGTGATACTAAATGGGCTTGTCCTCCCATAAGAAGGACAAAAGTAACGTGTTGATCTTTGACTCTACTGATTTGGGCATATGAACAACAGAAGCGGTATACCACAGTCCAGATACAATTAAATTATTACGGACAAATGTCCTGCCAAAGACAGTTAGGCGACGTCGTTTCCAATTTAGTAATGCACACTTTAGCTTGGATATCCTTTCTTCCCAGTTTAGTATTACATTTTGTTCTCTACTAAAGTAAATACCCACATTTTTTTGGACATCATTTGAGCAGTTAATATCCATCACATTATCAGTTCTGCCCTTCCAATCGCCCAAAAACAATCCCTTAGATTTATCTTTATTGACTTTCAGTCCTGATGCCATTTGAAAATCTGTTAATACTCCATTTAAAATTCTAAAATCCGTATTTTTACCCGCAAACACAGTCGTATCATTTGCATATTGAGAAACCTTTAGTGGCCTGTCTACGCCGCGTATTCATATTCCTTGAAAGTCATTGCGTTGCCTCAATGTGGCCCCCAACGATTCCATTGCTATGACGAATAGAAGCGGGGACAGTGAGCAACCCTGTCTGACACTTCGTTCCAACACTACAGGTTTGGTTAGCTGATTGTTAACTAAATAGCAACTTGTTATATCAGTATATAAAATATTGACCCATTTAATAAATCTTGAACCAAAGCCAATATGGTCTAAAGACTCAAACAAGAAATCCCATTCTAGTCTGTCAAACGCCTTCTCGTTATCAAGTGCTATTATTGCTGCTGGGATACAATCCTTTTCAACTAATTGAATAAGGTCCCCTATAAGCAAAGTGTTGTTTAATATTGATCTTCCTGGCACAGAGCAGGTTTGATCATCATGAATGACTTCGCCTAGGACTGCCCCAAGTTTTAATGTTAGTGCCCGAGTAATAATCTTATAATCTACACAGAGTAGAGAGATTGGTCCATAATTCTGTATTTTATTTCTGCCATCGATGTAGGGAGATGCCCTTTCTTAAAAATGCTGGTTGCTATTTCTTCTAATACTGGCCCAAATATGTGCCAGAATGTTTGATAAAATTCAACTGGAAGTCCGTCACATCCAGGAGACCTTTCTAACTTCATACCTTTGAGGGATTTTGTCAAATCATCAATTGTTGCAGTTTCCTCACTTCCCTCAGATTTATACAATGATTTGTAAAATTCGGATACTGTTTCAATCATTTCTGCATTTGAGCACACAGATACTCCATCATTAGTCTTCAGTGAGCACATTAATTTCTCTATGCCTCTTGCTTTTTCCAAGTTACAAAAGTAACGTGTAGGCTTTTCGCCCTCGTGTACATTTGTGCTCTTGACCTTATTTTGGCGCCATCAAACTGATATTGTTCTATTTCATATTTACTACCTTTTAATTTAACTAATAGTTCGTAATAATTATATTCCCCATCATTAATTTTCTTATTAAGTTTACACAACGACCTCTGAAGCGCCTTTTTACGCTTTCGTATTTCACGTGCTTTCCTAATGGAATACTGCCTTGAAATATATTTCAGGTCTGATTTAGCATCTTCCCACCAGTCTGTTATACATTCATACGAACCTCTTCTTTAATCCCAATGCCTCCAACAACTTTCCACACATTTGCGGTAGCAACTATCTCGTAGCAATTCTACATTAAGTTTCCAAAATCCATCTCCTCGTTTGACTCAGTCAGCATTGTCTAATGTGATGGAAAACATATTGTGATCAGAGAAAGTTACTGGTTTTATGTTAGTTTTACACAAATAACCTTTCAATGAACGTTCTACATAGATCCTGTCTAACCTTGAAGCTAACCTTCAAGTACATTCCTGGCCTTCTGGATTTTCAATCCGATAAGTGTCTAACAAGCTTTTATTTTCACACATGTGTTTCAAAATATTATGCGATGTGTCATTAAAATTAGACCTAGAGTTTCTGTCTTTAGCCTCGTCTAATATGCAATTAAAGTCACCAACCATAATTAGGTTTTCAGGCGTTCTGTCTTGAATTATTGTGGAAACATCATTTAGAAATTCACGGCGCAATTGATGAGAGGTAGGTGCATACGGGCACATCAAATTTAACCTTGTGTATAGTACATCAATTGATACACAAATCCATCGTCTATTTGTATCTGATGACGACGATATAACGTCAACATAGTTGAGACAGCGGGGCAGGATAAGAATGGCCACTCCCGCACTATTATCTTGTGATAAAGAAAAAGAAATCTGCATATCTTTGAGAGACTCATACACTTCAGTTTTTTGAATTTTGGTCCCTTGTAGAAAAGCAATATCAACTCTCTCATTTGCTAATTCTTCAAGCAAGTGGCGCTGCTTGAATTCGGTATTTAATCCTCTGCAATTGATGGTGCAGATAATCATAATTTGTAAAATGATGTTTACAACCGCCATCATTAGATTAACTTGATTTGGGTTTTTAGCTCGTTTCTTAGACCATTTACCTAATTTTCCTGCGAATTCAATATTTCCTAGTTCTACCACAGACAAATATTCGCATTTGGAAATATCAGAATCATGGCGCAGTAGACAATATTTCACGCCTCTCGCCTTACATATGGCACTAACACTTCACCCCCTTCTGATCGGTACATTACCATTTCATCTTTCATCTGTGAACTCTGTGTTTGAATGGACACATCTGATTCTGCAACTGACATTGTATCATCCTCCAAATCATTTACTTCAATCTCAGATTCTGAGCTATTGTCTTCTTTATGACGCCTATTGCTACTTAAGTAACATTTGGCAGGAGCATCACTTATCATATCTTCAAGCTGACTTAAATCAAGTGGGCGTAGCGGAAAATCGACTGAACTTTCTATCTTCTGAGTCCTAACTTATCCTGTTCTAATTTTAATTCATCTTCTAAGAAATTGTGAACTGGCTCTTCTGTAAGAGCATCATATGATTTTCCTGGGTGTCTTTTACAGCAACGTTTGGCTCCACTGCATTTTGAGTATTTTCTTGACTCAAGGTTATACCCTCCTCTAATACATGACTTTCATCAACTGTAGCTACTTTAACAGGATTTGATGATTTGTTTGTGTCATTTACAGTGGCATGAACCAAAATAACAGCTTCCGTAGTGGTTGCTACAAAAGCATTTGACTCAGTTGCATCCTTTAATGGGCGATTATCTCCTGATACTGAGGGCTTGTTTTGATTTTTTGGACAGCTGCCATCAAGCGTCAATCTGCTTGGTAAAGGGCTATCCACCTTATCAAACCAGATACGTCTTACGCAGTTTTCTAGCGTTCTGTCGAAGGGATACGTTTCCAGTTCAATCTTTTGCACTTTGCCATACTTCTTGAGTTCACTCATGATTCTGTCATCTGGAATTTCTAGTGGAACTTTCATCTTCACTAGCAACCTATCTGACTCGATTTCGTCTGCGTTACAAACTTCACCTTTTACAATAAGAACATCTTCCAGAAGCTTTTCCTTGACCCCCTCATTTGACACTGTTACATTCCATACAATTTTAGTAACATTGATAAGCCCCTGCAAAGTAGCAGGTCCCGTGCCAACGACGTCTTTTAACCCATGATACACGTCGATAGCCGTGACACCCCACCCCTTAGTTGTTATTTTAAGGCTTAGGGTACGCTTATAGGTTGCCATGGTGGTTTATCAAGGGAGGAACCCCATACTACTACAATATATAATAAATATATACTTATATAACACCAGGACGTCAGGGAAAGAGCTAAACACTAAATAAATAGTGTCCCCTTTTGAAACCCTGACGTCTACCAAGAAATATACGAATAGAGAGTACAGTCGTATATTTGTTAGTTTGAACCACTTTCTAAGTGGTTCACTAACACCTAGCCGATTAAAGTGGTTTCCTAATGCATACTAACATATTACAGTCATATATTTGTTGGTCTGTTCGAGTTGACCGGGGACAGCCAACTGACTATAAGGATTTATATAGTTAAAGAACTAGGCGTGTGCTTACAAATGACAAAGGAATTAAATCCACTCACTCAAGCGATCTGGCCAAATATAATGTGCTAGACTACGAACTATAGAAATAGCAGACTGGCGCGGGGAGAAATGTATTGCATTGACCACAGTAAGAGGAGCCCTATTAAATGGCTGAAACCGCCAACTAAGAGGAATGCCTTTCGAAAATGGAGACACAAAATGCGCTCCAACCAAGCCAAGAATTTACAAATTAAACATAAAGTTTGAAAGGAAATACTAACACGAAATATATGTATAAAATTTATCTACAAAATCGCGCTAAAAATTAGCAAATTCGGGCAGCAATTGCAGAGCTAAATAAACGCGTGCGTTCACTTCGACTACTACTACTACTACTACTACTACTACTACTACTACTACTACTTCTACTACTACTACTACTACTTTTTTTTTGCTTTTTTTTTTTGAAAAACCGACGCTGACGCAGTCGGACAAACTTCACGGAGGAACTCCTTTAAAAAGGCTTGCAAACCCCCCAGAAAAAACCTTATGAACTAGTAATCTTGATTACTATTACACCAAAACAATGATAAATAATGAGCATTAATACAATCTATAAATACATATGGCTTAAAAAGTATAGATACAAAACAATAGGCTGATAAAGCTCCGATAGCAAAACAAAACTTAACAAAGGCATTACTATTCAACCCAAGTGTAGTAGTAGACCCGTGTGGCGAGTGCAACTATCCAACAAATGAAAAGTGCCTCGTCAATCTATGACAAATAAGTCAATCATTGACGCCAGTGGGCTGATTCTCTAAAGATCAGCGGGCGTAGTAGCATTTGGGTATTATAATACATATAGTCGGCAGAAAAATTTCAGAAAAATAGATGGCGCTCTTGTTTACATTTTCAATTTACTTTATTGTAAGGTTTTGTAAATTACCATTCAATCCATGTGTGGTAGTAGGCCCGTGTGGCGAGTGCAACTATTCAACAAATGAAAAGTGACTCGTCAATCAATGACAAATAAGTCAAACATTGACGCCAGTGGGCTGAGTCTTTAAAGATCAGCGGGCGTAGTAGCATTTGGGTAGCATAACATATATAGTCAGCAGGAAAATTACAGAAAAATAGATGGAAATAGATGGCGCTCTTGTTTCCATTTTTGATTTACTTTGTTGTAAGGTTTTGTAAATTACCCGGGAACAAATAACCCTATAAAACCCTGTGCAAATTCCTAAAATTACCTGGGACAATTTTATAATTCAATGGCAACTTACTTTATCGATTGATTATTAAATTACCCCAGTCTGTTTATTTGTTAACATGAATTATTAAACAAAACAATATCAAAGTGCAGACTAAAATGAATTACATGACACAGATTAATTAAAAGACACAGATAAATCAGCTGTAGTAATTAAATGAGTTAAGCTAGTGCAGGCCCATTTATTTGTACAGCTCCCAACTCTATTGAAACTATGTTTGTTTTGCACCATATGTCCTTGAATACTTTTTCTTTACCATGCTGCTTTAATCTAAAATATTCGCAAGGAATATGATTCTGCAGCAATGAACGAAATATTGCCTTTATTGCTCTATTGTGATTGCCCATAGATGGATTTTTCGTCTGTGCACACCGATGTTTCCAAATGGGCCAACCACCTATGGTTAGTATTGTTATTAACATAGTCCTTTCAGACTTTATGATATTTACACTGCTTGATCCAAATTCTCTAAATAAGACTACATGCATGTCTAGAACAATGGGCTTCGCTCCAAATTTTGCCAAGATTTGGCTGATATAGTCCCAAAATTGTGACGATATTGGACATTCCGCAAATAAATGCTCGATTGTTTCCTCGTCTGTTTGACATAAGTAACACCTATCAGAAGTCGTAATATTGCACTTGTATGTCAAGTGTCGCACCCATAGCCGTCGATCTAGTGATCGCCACAATAAATCACGAGCCATATTTGGTAAGTACGGAGAATGTGAGATTTTCCATACATTTTTCCAACTGGGTGGTTTATAGCTTGAGTCATCCCATCTTCTAATTGCTATGGGAGGTGTTACTTGTTTTCGTCTCATAATATGGTACCATTCCTTGGATCTCATCTTGTATTTTAACATCTCATCATCAAGAACTAATGCGGGTTGTGGAGTCAAACTATTATTATTTACATTTGGCAGACGAAACCATTCAATTGGTACAGCATGTCTTATTTTATTTAGCAACCGCTGGACATCTATATGCCTCATACGTGTTTTTCTAGCTACTTCATGCATTGAAATCCATCTACGTGTTTGAGGGTGTATCATATCAGATAAATGTTGAATGCCATATTTTGCAAAGGCCAGTAGATAAAGTACTGCATTGTTATAACATATATTACTACTGCCCCACAATTGCTGTTCTAGTACTTCCTTCCAGCACGTAGGTGGAGGCATGTATCTGTAAAATATTTCTAACTCCTTAACTTGATCTGTAAACACATTTAATCATTTGGCTATTCGGAGGTGGCTTCTTTGAGGTAAAAACATGCTCCGCCAGAAATGGTTCTACAATTCTCTCCATGAGAGCTCGTGAAACACATGCCCACGTCTCATCCGATGTAATAAGATCATCCAAAAATATTAACCTTAAAGAAACACATTTCACTTTAATATCAATTAAATCAAGTCCTCTCTCTAACTTAGCATTATTGAGAACACGATGGGAAACTAAATGATTCTTTTCTTCCCATATGAATGACAATATCAACTCATTAACCTCCTGTTCTACATGTTTTGGCATGTGTACAACAGATGCTGTATACTATAGCCCAGATAATGCCAAGTTGTTGACAACAAACACTCTACCAAAGATTGAAAGACGACGACGCTTCCAATTTGCTAATATTCTCTTAAGCTTAGATACTCGTTCATTCCAATTTTGTATTGTATTCGGTTTCCTGCCAAAATAGATGCCTACAATCTTAATGGTATCATTAGACCAATTGATTTCAAGTGGCTGGTCATTCCGCTCTTTCCATGGCCCCAAAAATAATCCTTTGGATTTTCCTTTATTGATTTTCAAACCATATGCATTTTGGAACTTTTATAGTACGTGGTTTAAAATTGCAAAATCATTTTTTGAACTGGTAAACACAGTTGTGTCATCAGCATATTGTGACAGCTTAAGTGGTCTTTCTATGCCACGAATACATATGCCTTGAAAGTTATTATTTTGCCTCAATGCTATGCCAAGTGATTCCATCACAATAACAAATAATAATGGCGATAGGGAACACCCCTGTCTAACCCCACGTTCTAAGACAATGTCTCTGGATAATTGATTGTTCACTAAATAGCTACTCGTGATATCCGTATATAAAATCTTAACCCATTTAATAAAGTTTGAGCCTAACCCAAACGATAGCAAAGAATTAAAAAGAAAATCCCATTCCACACGGTCAAATGCCTTTTCATTGCCAAAGGCAATCACAGCTGAAGGGATGCTTCTCCTTCTCAACCAATTGTATACGGTCTCTTATTACCATGGTAATGGTTAGAATTGTCCTTCTGGGCACAGCACATGTCTGCTCTGTTCCAATGATGTCTCCTAAAACACTACCTAGTTTCAATGTTAGTGCTCTGGATATTATTTTGTAGTCTACACATAGTAGAGAAATTGGTCTGTGGTTCTGAATTAGACGTCTGTCATTTCCTTTATATATTAGCCTTACGTATGCCCTAGCCATAGTTGGTGGTAAATGGCCTTTCTAAAAAATTTCAGTGCCTAATTCGTCCATTATTGGACCTACAAGGTGGCAAAACGTTTGGTAAAATTCAACTGGAAGGCCATCACACCCCGGTGATTTTTCTAGTTTCATACCTTTAAGGGATTTAGTTAAATCTTCTAGTGTTAAGGGTTGATCACAAAATTCACTGCCTGTGTCTGACACCTTTTTGTCTATATTTGCTAACAAATCCAATTTTGCATCTTCATCAATTCCCTCTGACTTGTACAATGACTCATAGTAATTACATACACTAGTACTCATTTCACTGTTGGTAAAGATGGTTGAACCATCCGGCATGCGTAATGAGCACATCACCTTATCTATTGCCCGTGCTTTTTCTAATGTGCAAAAATATCGGGTTGGCCTTTCCCCTTCTGCGTGCATCTGGGCTCTTGCTCTAATTTTTGCACCCTCAAACTCATATTGTTCTATATCTCTTATGTTACTTTTAATTTTAACCAATAATTCATAATAATTATCTTCACCATTATTTACTTTAGCATTAATTTTCATCAGTGATCGATGAAGTATTTTCTTGCGTTTGCGTATTTCCTGTGCTTTTCTAATATCATACTTTCGGGAAACATACTTTAAATCCAGTTTTACATCCTCCCACCATTGCAATGTGCTCTTATATGATGCTTTCCTATTAATGCAATGTTGCCAACAACTCTCTATATTATTCTTATAAAATTCTTCTCCCAACAGTGTTGTGTTTAATTTCCAAAACCCGACCCCTTTTGTTACCCAGTCAGCATTGGCAAAGGTTACACAAACCATGTTATGATCAGAGAATGCAACTGGCTTAATATTAACATCTCTCCAGTACCCTGTTAACAAACTATTCACATACATTCTGTCGATCCTTGAACCAACTTTACCATCTACCGAAAAACATGTAAGATCTTTACCATGAGGCTTTGATATTCTATAGGTGTCAACTAAATTTTCATTATCACATATTTCTTTTAAGAGTCTATGTGATGTATCAGTATAAGTTGAAGTTGCATTCCTGTCATTTTCTCTGTCTATGACACAATTAAAGTCACCACCCATTACTAAGTTTTCAGTGATGTTATCTAGTGCTGTTTTAGACATCTCCTTAAAAAAATTACGACGTAGTTGATGAGATGCAGGTGCATATATACACAGCAACGTGATACGTGTTTGTTGTATATCTAGCGTGACTCTCACCCAGGGACCATTTGCACCTGATACTGAAGAGATTATATTTACATAGGCTGAACAACGAGGGAGTATAACAATTGCTACGCCTGCACTATTATCTTGAGATAACGAATAAAATATTCTGGATCCAGAAATCTTTTCTAAATTATCGTATGATTCTGACTTCTGAATTTTTGTTTCCTGTATCAAAGCAATGTCAATCGGCTCATTTTTCAGAGTTTCTAGTAAGTGACGTTGCTTTATGTCACTATTTAAGCCTCTACAATTGAGTGTGCAAATTAGCATAAAAGGTAATAACATGCTGTGTAAAACCGCCATTATTAAGCTAACTAGATTTTGGTTTTTTCGACCCTCTCTTAGACCATTTACCTATTTTACTCACAAACGCTGCATTACTTAGCTCAACTTTTTCCAAATGCTTATATTTTAATATGTCTGAATCATGACGCAGATGCCTATATTTAACACCATTTGCCGTCACATATGGAACTAACACCTCTCCTGCCTCTGACCTGTACATGACCATTTCATCAGATGATTTACAACTCTGTGTTTGAATGGATATATCAGATTCAGCGACTGACATATTATCGTCTTCTATATCACTTTCCTCTATTTCTGATTCAGATCTCTCTCCATCTTTCTGTCGCTTTGTTCCACTCAATCGATCCGAGACACCAATTACTTTCTTTAAATATTATTTAAATCGTCTAGATCGAGTGTACTCAGTGGAAAATGAAAGTTAGTTTCAGTATCTTGCGACCTGAATTGTACTTGTCCTAAATTAAAACTCTCTTCCAGAGGGTATTGATCATCATCTTCAACTTGTGTGGAATTAGCCTCTCTGACATCAAACTTGGATTTAATTGTTACTGGAGTAAGACTTAGCCCCTCATCTAGTACCTCTATTTCATCGCCTGCAACTACAGCGATTGGATTCTTAGTTTTTCCCCCATGCTTCTCATTAACATGAACTTCAGCTACAATTTCAGCAACTACTGGTTCGATGACATTTTCCTTAGCAACGTGATTCCCATTAGTTTGGATTTCAGCTACAATCTCAGCAGCTACCGGTTCTATGACATTCTCTTTAGAGACAACTTGCTCTGCACTTTTATCAGCACCCTTTTTGACATATTTGTTCTGCGGGCATCGCCACTTAAAATGATCAGATGATCCACAAACTAGACATTTGTTTTTGTTTGGGCAATCTGTTGCAAGATGTTCTGTGCTTAAGCAGATTCTACACTCTTTGATTTGCCCCCTGTACCATAATGGCAAGATAAATCGACCATCTTGCTTGGAAGAGGTTGTTCTACCTTTTCAAACCAAATTCTTCTGATGCCATTTTCTAAGGTTCGATCAAATGGATAGGTCTCGTTTTCAACTGTGTCCACTTTGCCATACTTGATCAATTCAGTGATAACACGTTCATCTGGGATCTCTAATGGAACCTTCATCTTGACTAATAGACGATCAGAATCTATTTCCTCCACATTACACACCTCACCCTTCACGACAAGGACCTCGTCGAGCAACTTTTGCTTCACACTTTCATTAACTACGGTGACATTCCATACAGATTTGGAAACATTAACGAGACCTTGAAGGACCCGTGGCCCTGCCCCAACTACATCCTTCAACCCATGATACACCTCAATTGCCGAAACACCCCAAAACTTTGTCGTGATTTTAAGACTCAGGGTACGCTTATATGAGGTTGCCATGGTGTTTTAAAAAAAGAGGAACCCCATACTACTACAATATATTATACAAATATATAACACCAAGACGTCGGGGGAAGAGCTAAACACTAAATAAATAGTGTCCCCTTTTGAAACCCTGACGTCTACCAACACATATACGAATAGAGAGTACAGTCGTATATTTGTTAGTTTGAACCACTTTCTAAGTGGTTCACTAACACCTAACCGATTAAAGTGGTTTCCTAATGCATACTAACATTTTACAGTCATATATTTGTTGGTCTGTTCGAGTTGACCGGGGACAGCCAACTGACTATAAGGATTTATATAGTTAAAGAACTAGGCTTGTGCTTACAAATGACAAAGGAATTAAATCCACTCACTCAAGCGATCTTGCCACATATAATGCGCTAACCTACGAACTATAGAAATAGCAGACTGGCGCGGGGAGAAATGTATTGCATTGACCACAGTAAGACGAGCCCTATTAAATGGCGGAAACCGCCAGCTAAGAGGAATGCCTTTAGAAAATGGAGACACAGAATGCGCTCCAACCAAGACAAGAATTTACAAATTAAACATAAAGTTTGAAAGGAAATACTAATACGAAATATATGTATAAAATGTATCTACAAAATCGCGCTAGAAACTAGCAAATTCGGGCAGCAATTGCAGAGCTAAATAAATGCGTGCGTTCACTTCGACTACTACTACTACTACTACTACTACTACTACTACTACTACTACTACTACTACTACTACTACTACTACTACTACTACTACTACTACTACTACTACTACTACTACTACAACTACTACTACTAATACTACTACTACCGCTACCGCTACCGCTACCGCTACCGCTACCGCTACCGCTACCGCTACTACTACTACTACTACTACTACTACTACTACTACTACTACTACTCCTACTACTACTACTACAACTACTATTACTACTACTACTACTAATACTACTACTACTACTACTACTACTACTACTACTACTACTACTACTACTACTACTACTACTACTACTACTACTACTACTACTACTACTACTACTACTACTACTACTACTACTACTACTACTACTACTACTACTACTACTACTATTACTACTACTACTACTACTACTACTACTACTACTACTACTACTACTACCACTACTACTACTACTACTACTACTACTACTACTCGAAACCTACAGGAGAAACTAAAACAACCCTTTAACAAGCGTCCAGTAATTGCGTTTAAGAAAAATCCGAATCTACGTGACATCTTGGTAAAAGCAAAACTCAAATAGCTATCCAGAATATCCATCTCAATCATTCAACATTAACCCTTGCATGATGGTCAGCCAAAAATGGTCAATTTAGTGATCTTGGGCAATGGCCATTTGCCGGCGGGGATTGGAGTATTTTTGAAAATTTACCGCTGTAATGACTGGCTCGGGAAGCGAGACAGTCGTTCCAGTGGTATATTATCGGGAATGACCTTGTCTGTGCCTGCAAATGTACATTAAATAAGTAAGCGCATATTTGGATTTTACTGAGCAAATTTAACCAGTAAAGGGTTAACATTAATGCCATATGGCTTTCCTCAAACAAAATGACAAATCTCAGGCAGTAAGATAAACCAAAATATCTTAAATTTTTGAATTTTTTCAATTATTGAAGATTCTGAGCCAATGCGTTGACAATACTGACTACTACTACTACTACTACTACTACTACTACTACTACTACTACTACTACTACTACTACTACTACTACTACTACTACTACTACTACCACCACTACTACTACTACTACTACTACTACTACTACTACTACTACTACTAACAATGATAATAATATCCTGATATCTTATTCGAGGTGCATAGCTTTGATTGCTTTCTGATAACCGTATCCCAACCTTCTAATCTAGATCTAGTGTTTCAATATTTGCTGAATTTATATTTCTTTTACAAATAATAACACGATACGTGACTAGTGCACTCATTGTTCTCCTCCATCATTTCCTGTTACCGGATTTCGTAACTATAATACGATTGTATTAGCCATTTTCACTGGGAGCTCTGGGAGGTGAGGTAACCAGGAAAGGATAAACCTACGAAGACACCAGCAGAGTCTGTGAACATAATGTCTAAGAGTCCACGCGCATCCCGACCTTGGACCAAACAATGTTGATATGATAGAGAGCTAGGAGGTGCTTTGCTGCTGAGATATCTTGCGCTCGTCAAGCGTCGATTGTTTCAGCCAGTCTAACTGTAATGATCATAATCGTCTTAGAAGAAATAAGCACAGAATGAGAATGGTACACGTCCATTCTAATTGCAAACAAGTCCTAGTTTAGAAGTTCTAATATAGGCGCATATGCATTTACAATACACAAGCCACAAGTGTCAAACATGGTTGTAGAGCATACCGTATTGTATACTAAAGACACTAATATAATTAATATTGAGACAACGTGTAAGGAACAAAGACAGACAGTTCACCGTGACCGATCAAATACGTGTCTTATACAGGATTATATTGTTCCGTCTAAGCAATGTACCGGGATGTAAGATAGCATGGTGCACGCTCCAGATTTGCATACATTCCAGTCTGCAACAATAAATGCGTGCTTTATTTTTCAATACGCAGCTAAAAAGAACACGCCCTGGAGGGTGTTTCGAAATTGGCCATAATATAATTCGTTTGTTAAACGTGTATTTCTCTACACATATACCCATGCACGAAAACAGAAAATTATACACATGACCCTTATGGTTTGCATTCTACAAAGATGGTCGTTATGTTCAGATGGATCAGATATTTAATGCGTGAATTCGTGCAATGAAGCTATCTAGACAGCAAAGGTGTTATAAGTGAGCGTTTATCAATTGCCATTCTGAATTGTGCCAGACTCAATGAGGCGAATCTCAAAATGCTATGTTGGTTTTGGTTTTTATTACAAAGGCACTGCCTACCATTCTGAATAGAAAACGATTTATTCAGTACTTGCTCAATCTGATTCTCCAGATTAGAGAAAATCTGTCGTTTTGAAAAACGACCCATGACGCACGATTAATAAAAGCAAGCAGTGGTTGCAGACACACGCCGTCTCAGTTGTATCGCATCGTTTTTCAATCAAAAACAAAACTATTCCTAATATAAATTAAGAAGCTCTCTATTGTTACAATTTGAGTACAATCGGATCAGTTGTTTCTGTAATACAGCAGCTGATGCGGCTAAACACGCAGACACACAGACGACACACTTTATACAATATCATCTTCTGATTTCGGGACTAGCTGGACAAGCGTAATGCCCACACACAGTGTCTTGTTTCTGTTTAAGAAATGGTGTTACTAAGAGATACATATGTAAATATGTGTGTATAAAACCAATCACCTCGTAATGCACCACTAACGTCGTCCATACCATATCCATTCATGAATCCATTTCCTCAGTCAATCATGTGACGTCATAAACAACTAAGTGACATGTATTACGTCGTGAATGACTTGATGTAGTCCGTGTTGAACGCTTAATAGTCCCGCAGATTGTATAAATTGTATGTCTTTACTATTTACTCAACATGATGTTGAATATTTGAATACCAATGTGACTCGGCGCTGTTGCTGCCATAGACAGCAACAGTACCCAGTCAAATTAGTTTCAAAATATTCAACAGGTTATCAGTATCATTTTCTGGAAATTGATAGCTAGGGAGTTCTGGGATCAATCGGTCCCAAGAAAAGCTAGGCGGGGTAGATCTTAGCTAGAGATGGGCGGCGCATAGCTAAAACTGGAAAGGTGGATTCTGAATACCCTCCACTTATCCATCGTCTTTGCAGTGTAAATAGAAACACAGAGAACACGGTGACGATTACATTACAAAGCATTCATTAATTCAAAGCTTGTTTATTAACCAAATCTATTGCTAGACAAAATGTGATAATGGACAGAACGAAATTAATTTACCAATTTAATTATGCGAGGCAGAATGAATTATAGCAATAATCTCGTGTTCTGACAAAGAAAACCATTAATTAATTGCGACATTAATCACAATGGATGGCTGTATTGGGTTGGAAATATCGCCATTCATCATGTAAACCATTATTTAATTTCTTGCTTGCGCATGTAATGCGTGAGAATTGAACTGACTTGAAGACCCACGACTATGGAAAAAACAAGGAAATTGATTGATTACATAACAGTCGCCGACACAGAGACACAGAGAGAGAAAGAGGGAGAGCGAGAGGGGTGGGGTATAGAGAGGAGAGATGGATGGTGAGAGAGATAGAAGGAGATGAAGAGAGAGACTATGAAAATGCCGTAACACGGCATTAGCAAGCGATTTGAAACGCAAACGCCTTCAGAACTTTATTTGAAAACATAGCAAATGTTATTGCAATAGTATTTACCATTAAACCATGGATCAGCCCATATATAGCGGATTTCAGAGAACATATTTTCTGTATAGCATGTGTGTGTGGCCACGTGTATTGTTGTCGCTCCAGGATCCTTCCATGAGATCCTTATTTTGAGCTATATAACACAATCCATGATGGATTCGTTATGGTGGTTTGTTTATAATCACTAACTGTAAAGTGTCAGCATTGTCACGTCACGTGAGACAGAACACACGCGATAATATTTCGTAAGAATGAACGTGTAGTCCCTGTCCAGCGTGGATGCTCCTCTGTTATGCGCGTTTAATATGGGTTTGTTTGCATATTGATTCAGACGTCACTTTACAAATTCATATTAGCTGTCACTATTGAGAAGCATAATTCTTACAGGGCTACCATTCCATCATTCTTTAGTACGTTCTCTATCTTTAGCATCGTTAGATCCGCCTCCTAGAAAGCTTATAAATGCATGATAAGAAATGCTGTGGTCGTCTGATAGATAATACTGTGTAGCAACAGAGGATTTAGTTCCGCCTCCCAGACAGCTTATAAATGTATGATAAGAAATGATGTGGTCGCTTGATAGATAATTCTGTGCATAAACAGAGGATTTAGATCCGCTTCCCAGAAAGCTTATAAATGCATGATAAGAAATGCTGTGGTCGTTTGATAAATAATACTGCGTATAAACAGAGGATTTAGATCCGCCTCCTAGAAAGCTGATACGTGTATGATAAGAAGGGATGTGGTCGCGTGATAGATAATTCTGTGTATAAACAGAGGATGTGTCCTGAGAGTATAGAGACGCCTAACTAAATCAGAAAGGAGTCGCAGCTAAAGCATATATAATATCCTTCTACGCACGTGTTTGCATTTAGCAGAAATAATAATACTCCGAACAGTATGTTATTAATATTTGAAATGTCAGATTGCCTTCTTTATTTCTGATTTGCTAGCCGGGTTCTTGGTTCTAAAAGAAAAACTACTTCTAGCCACTTGGTCATAATGCACGAGAGCAATCATTTATATCATCATACGATTAATAACCTCATCATTTGCTTCAACAATGTAATAATAATAATAACAACATGCGTGATACGATCATTTTGAGACCCAAAGCAAACGTATTCAGTAATCAGTGAAATTCCAATATAAATGTGTCTTACTTTATATAGCTTAGTAGGGGCATGTTACATAAGGACATCAAACTACTGACAAATCTAAAACGTGAGAGCTAGCAGTTACCCCTTTACTCGCACAAATTAAGTCAATCAATATATTGCATATCTCTCAATTTTGTAAAGGAAGTCAACTACACAACTATCATCTATAATATTTCCGAATGTGTCAGTCTTTTGCCCAAAGACAGGGATTCGTATCATTTGGGGGCAGTTATGTGTTTAACAGAACGGCATTACACTGGTCACTAAAACAGTTTGACCCCAGAACAACAATATCTCTCCAAGCCTGTTGCAATTAAGGACAGCTACATTTAGAAATTCAGGGAAGGTAAATTGATGGTTTTCCTCTTTTGAGATGTCATGCGGCTTTAGGATTTAAATGCGTAACCCAGCTTAACTGTGTTCGTATAATATGGTTATCTTATATTGTACAACTGCACAGGAATCGTTATAGGTGTCCAGCTTAATTATATCTGGCCAGAACCAGACAATGCTGCCACACGATATATGCCTAGGTCCATGCATGGCTTCTTTGCATAAATGTATGGCGCATTGCTGGCTCTGTCAACTAACTGAAGCAACATTCATCTAGATCCATACAATTATTTGAATCAAAGTATTTCTCTTTTTCTTCAATCAAGGTTTCATATGAAATCATAAGAAGGCAGTCTGGGTTTTCCATAGGGAACTTATGTAGCGGCATGGAAGCGTCCACTGTGTCAGAAACCCTCAGTATGAATATCTCAGTCTACACATTATGATGCTTGTGTACAGACATTCGTTCATCCAGTAGACAGTCTGAAAAGCGTGAACGTGCCATCAAGTCAGATGCCATGCTTTTTCAAGGAAATATCTATTCTGATATAGATTTGTCCACCTTCAGAGAAAAAGACCAATATTTTAGCAAAACTGTCATATGATTAACAAGCTAATATAGTAATCACTGCTATACATTTCGCAACCCCTTAACCATACAGTATGTGTACATAGAATTACCATCCAAGGTTAGATGTCCAGCATATAGAGAATGATTATAATATTCTCCAACGTACAACATATTCAACAATCAAATCACCAGAACAGATAGCAAAGTAAATAATCAATATAGACTAAGGAGGACCATAGCCATGTCTCGCCCTTCAACAATATTGCTTTAATGTTATTATACATCTATTTAAAGAGGCCAGCTTATATTGTATTGATGTTACACCAGTGCTATGGCAATGTCCCTGATGTAGACACTATTCTATCACTAAAGACGAATGGTATATTCACTAATAGATGAAGATGCAGACACAAATGTAAGCAGGCAGGTATAGACATAGACAGCTAACGTAGCTGTGTGCTAGAGAGAATGAGATTGAGCGAGGAGAGACCGTGAGAGAGGAGATAGGGAAAGAGAGAGAGCGAGAAAGCGAGTGAGAGAGAGAGAAAGAGAGAGGGAGAGAGCGAGAGAGAGAGAGAGAGACAGAAAGAGAGAGAGAGAGAGAGAGAGAGAGAGAGAGAGAGAGAGAGAGAGTGAGACAAAGCATAACTAGGTTTGTCCAGTCTGTATGGTCTGCAATATAAATATAATGTACACATGGAGATTAGATCATCACACGTCTGAAATATCCTACCTGATATTAAGTTCTCTTTCCGACATACAACTTCTGGTCATAAAAATATATTCTCACGTTAGTTCAACAAATGGCTTAGCCTATGCAATATGATAAATAAGCGGAAGGTGAAGAAAATGGAATATGTTTACACCAACTGAGAGAAAGAAGAGAATAGAACACCTAAAGATATTTCACGTCAGGTGTTTAATTTTTCGACGAGTACGTGAAAATAATATAAAGGTGGAAGAGAATAAGGAAGGAAATGCGGCAAAATAACACAAATTTTAATAAAACTTGCGCAAAGAAGGAAACGGAAGAAGAAGAGACAGAGGGAGGAAAACAAATCCTACACAAATAAAATAAAGAAAATTACATGGAAATATCAACAGGTCCACTCAGCATGATGGACACGATAAGAATAATTTGCATGTAGAGATTAGATCATGTTTGCAATATGCTACATTCCTCTTTTCGACATGCAACTTCTGGCAGTAAGAAATATGTTCATGTGTTAGTCCGACACATGGCTAAACCTATGCAATGTGATAAATAAGCAGAAGGTGAAGACAACGGAATACGTGTACACCAACTGAGAGAAAGAAGAGAATAGAACACCTGGAAGAAGTAGCAACATGGTGTGATACAGATAATTCGATGAAGAAAGTGATGCCGGCTTATTAACATTCTACATCTATACACCTGTGCAAAAGTTAAGCACCAGCAAAAACAATAGCACGTAGAAACATGATGGTACAACTAGGCCGCCATACTTTTTGTCCCCGCGTTAGCTGACATAATTCCAAGTACGAAATGCACATGCATGCATGACTTCACGTCGCTTGATGTCCGTGCGTGGCGGGAAACAGCACACGTGTTCAGTTATGTAAAAGTCCAGTTTGAGGTGTAGAACATTACATACAGATTTAGGCTACAAGATTAGGAATTTTGTGTTCATGACCGTGGTTTATTTGTACAGAGAGAATTAGCTCTTGATTGTGAACCGCTATGGCAAGACGAAGGTTAAGTGATCGTGTGAAATGGCAAATCATAGGCATGCATACCACTGGTATGTCAGACAGCTGAACATTAACCATACTGTAATCAGTCGTTTGATTGCAAAACATGGGCAAACTAACGAGGTGAACGACATGCCTAGATCTGGAAGACCGAAGAAGACTACTGCCCGTGATGATCGAGCCCTAGCACGCCTTGTTAGGAGATCTCCATTCACCAACAGCAGAGTGCTCAGCCAGCAATGGGAACCGCGCAATAGAGTGTCAATGTCTACCGTCAAAAGGAGACTGTATGCTGCTGGCATGAAAGCTAGGAGACCTGTCAGACGTCCTCTCCTCACTGCACACCACACAGAGGAGCGTCTGAGGTGGTGCAACGAAAGAAGACACTGGAACATGAGATCCTGGAGACGGGTACACTGGTCCGATGAAAGTCGGTTCCTGCTTCATGCCACAGATGGTCGAACTCGTGTATGGAGGTCCAGACGCACGGCGTACGACCAACGTAACATCATGGAAGAAGTTCCATTTGGTGGAGGTTCCGTTATGATATGGGGGTGCATCTCATTTGA
The DNA here is from genome assembly GCA_034401795.1 of Chaetoderma sp. LZ-2023a. Classification (NCBI taxonomy): domain Eukaryota; kingdom Metazoa; phylum Mollusca; class Caudofoveata; order Chaetodermatida; family Chaetodermatidae; genus Chaetoderma; species Chaetoderma sp. LZ-2023a. Next base: position 11,411,666 of record CM067360.1, on the reverse strand, counting down.
TTGTAAGATGGATCTGTTGACTGTACCTGGAACACTAATGGACAAAGATATCAAGATTCCATACTGGATAGAGTTGTGGTCCCTCATTTTGTAAATCAAGCACCTGGAACCCACCCTATATTCATGGATGACAACGCCCGACCACATCGTGCTAGAGCTGTGCATGAATACCTCCGCCAGAATGCCATCGAAACCCTACCATGGCCAGCAAGGAGCCCTGACATGAACCCTATTGAGCATATCTGGGACATTCTGGGAAACATGGTGAGAAGGAGGGATCCTCCTGTGCAGAACCTACAGGAATTAACAGACGCACTCCATCTTGAATGGCAACGAATACCACAATGGCGTATCAGTCGGTTGGTGACCAGCATGAGACGTCGTGTCCAGGCCGTCATCCAGGCACAAGGTGGATATACCCGGTATTAATAATGACAGTCTCAAACTCGTGCACAGATGTTAAACTTCGTTTTCAGACACCATTAATGACAATCTAGCCACGTGTGTCAACTGTAGGGCAACAGTTGTCAGTTGTGTCAACGTAACCATATTCAGGCCTCGTTTTCAAGTTCAAACAAAAACATACAGTGTTTCCCCACCATCATAATCAGCATTCCTCTAGTTGCATTATTACCTCTTGCACTAAGATGGATGGGTACATAAATGTTTATGCTATTGCTTTCTTCATAGCACATGAATATACCCTCGCATGTGCGTAAACATAGGGTGGTGCTTAACTTTTGCACAGGTGTATATATCATCTACGTTTATTATTCTCATCTATAGTATACCTTTATACCATGCATATTATACGGTTCACTAGGTGGATGCCAAATACTGTGTATATATTATTTCAATGATGTAATATGATATGGTATATATCACTCAATGGCAATCATCGATTTTTTTATTCAGATTCCTAAGAGATGGTTCAGCTCGCAAGATACCATGCTACTTGAACACGTGTGGTTTTTCATTCTCTTGTCAGAATCGTAGTATAAATCTAAGAAGCAAAATAGCTTTGATATTAGTGATGTTTCAGGATGCTGAGATTTGACAAGGCGGAGGTGTGCGTCATATGTCTGCATGAATGCATTATGGATGAGCTGCAGTCTCTGGAATAATCTCAGCTGTATACTTGGGATATGCGAGAGAATAATAATAATAATAAGATTGCATACGACCTAACAACTACTGATGCTGATCTAGTTCGATCACCAGTATCGAATGGATATACCTGAGCAAGATGAGCCATGACGTCGGCCTAATTAATTAATAATACGAACATTCCTCTTATCACGCCTACTACCTGCCTGATATAATATATCGGATAAATAAGCTCTCATCCCGTCTAGATAATCTTTGATGAGGAAATGATATGAAATATGTTCATTGTGTGTTACACACGAGGGAGTGGATCTCAGGAAAGGTCTATCTGATTGCATCATCTTAGGACGTTTGGTATATGTCAACTATACCATGCTTCCCGAATAGAGAAGTACATGGATTAGGGAGAGGGGCAATTCACCTAGAATTTTTTGATGAGTCGTCCTACGGAATTACCTGTAAATCGAAATGGAACCCTAAACGTCAACATTCATGTCGATGAACTGCAGGTAAACCTCTCCTAAACGACCAGCAGCCATGAGCAGGGTTGACGAATGGCATGTGGTATACTGGCAAAGTGAATGAATTCAGTTGAATTAGCTGTTGTTAGACAGGGTCCAGGACAACTTTCCTTATGAGATCTAACTGCTGTCAAACGTGCCATAAAAGACCAATCCAGTGAACAGAGGATGTGATCAATCTTCAGCCCGAATAAGTGACCACAAATAGGATGTTGCCATTAATACTGACAAGGAGATTAACTAGTCACATCATCAGATGGTGGTTCACTAACCATTATCACGTGGACCCAATCAGGAACTCAGCTAGTTTCCATAATCCTATATTAACTTACTGACCTAGGGCCCAATGCACCTGTTGGTAAAGATTCATCATAGTGTAATTGCATCATTTCAGGTGTGCTTTCACGAGCCCAAACTGAACTAGCAGAAGCAATTATAACCCATTATTGTTATAGCTGGCCCATGTACCAGCAAACTTATGTTAATGAGTGAAGCCCGAATGCCACGTGGATAGAAATGCTGGATATATGTATTTCATGATTGCTCGATGAGTTCGCAATATCAAAGTGTACGCCTATGTTCCGTAGTTGATTGTGGGTTTCACTCGTTGCTCTTCTAATATCATGACAGTGAAATAGCATAGTTTAAGTGTGGCTGGACGTTAATGAGATGTAGCTTTGCCAGCGTATTGTGGCTGGATAAGTGGTTAATCACAAGCAAGTTTCCAATAGGACTATGTGACCGAATTATTAAATGGATTGAGGAATTTGCGATACACGTAATAACTACGGACTAATAATTATGTAGTGAAATTAATAACAGCAGTTAAATTGTAAGCTTATTCTGAGGTTTGATGTGTGGCTGCCGATTTCCATTAATTATTTTTGAAGTCTCGAGTGGGATAGTAATATTTGTCCATTTAATTACGTTGACAAGGTATTTAAGATACATCCAGGAAAAATGTTAGGCCGTTCATCATAGAGAAAATCCATATTAAATACGCAGGATAATATAACAACATTCTTCAGTTTGCCCTGTGAGTGGAAATATCGCAATTGTTAAGATATATCACTCGGGAAGAGAGATTTACATCCAGATTTCATGGATTTGATGTGACAGAATGCCAAGAATCGGGCAAATTGTATAGAAAACATTGCCAATCATTGACCGAACAACCTGATCGTCTATGGAGCATTTAATGCTTGCTTCGCTTCGATAGTTGACAGGACAATTGTCCGGGAAATGCTTGACATCGGCATATATATTATCTTCACTCCGCATAATTTTCCGTGAAATAATTGAATTTATGAGAGTGGTAATAACCCATTGTTTATATATCATAGGCATTATTGATGTTTAGAGTGCTTGATTTCTGTACATAGTCTACCTTCACTCTGTGTTATTTCCTGTTAAATAAGGAAATCTACGATGGACGAGGGTTGTTATAATCGCGCATATCTTTATAATAGATACAATTAACGATGTTCAAAGATGCCCATGCATAGACCATTCAGTGTGTTATTCGTGTTTTGTCACGATATTTTCCTCAGTTCAGCCTAAATGAACGGATTAACTGTTCATTTGTTACTGTACCTCAAAGTATATGACACACATTCAATTTACCTTAGTAAGACATAATGCGTGATAAAAGTGATCAGATCGTTCACCCCAGCCTCTCTGGAACTATAATGCCAGATTGTTGCAGATACGGTCTAGATCACCCGCAATGCCAACCTTGTGGCGGCATGCTGAAGTGGTTAATGGATACTAATAGCAACATCTAAAGATACTAAAACACATGTCTATTGATATAACTCAATTAATATTGAGACAGCTTGTTAGGGACAAAGGACAACACCTCACAATGACGGGTCAAACAAGTGTCTTATGCATGTTTATATATTGTTCATTCTAAGTAGTTTAGCAGAATGACTTCTTACATTGCTCTCGCTCAAGATTTGCTTTCGCTCCAGACTACAGCAATTCATGCTTGGTTTATCTTACAATATGCACCTAAAATAACACGCATTCGGGTGCTTTAATCGTCGGCCCTAACATAATTCGATTTCTTAAACGATTATTTCTCTGCCCATATAGCTGTATACGGAAATGGAAAATTAGACAAAAGGCTCTTACAGGGGGCTCTCTACAAAGATTGTGGTTATGTTTGGATGGATGGGACATTCAATGTGTGAATGCATCTCATTCTCAATTCGGGAAGAGTTGGCGTTTTTCCAAACATGACACGTCACATATGATTAATAATGAGCAGGCAGAGATTGCAGACACACTCCCTGCTAATTTGTCACGTCATTTTTCAATAACAACCAAACAATTCCTAGTGTTAATGGACCTTTCCATGTTTAGCTATGCCCCGCCCATCACTAGCTAAGCTCCACCCACACCTCACTCGTGTTGGGATTGATCGATCCCCGAATGCCCTAGCCATCAATTTCCTGAAAACTATGCATTGAAGCTGTTGAATATTTTGTAACAGCGCCCAGTCAAATTAGTTTCAAAATATTCAACAGAATATTTTTGAAATAGTAAAAGTAAACAATTTGTACAACAACGCATAGGCCGTCTTCAAATATGCGTTCATGACGTACTTATCGACATCATTCATGACGTCATTCATTATGATGTCATTCTACACACCACGCAGTTCATTATGGCGTCATATGATGGGTGGATACTCTGGAAAGGTTAATTAAGAACCTCTCTAATGTTGAGTAATATCGCATTAGTGGTGTCTGGGATATAGCTACGGACAAACACACAGACACACAGACACACATCAGTGGTTTCTGGGATATAGCTGCGGACCAACGCACAGACACACATCAGTGGTATCTGGGATATAGCTGCGGACAAACGAACAGACACACATCAGTGGTTTCTGGGATATAGCTGTGGACTAACACACAGACACACATCAGTGGTTTCTGGGATATAGCTGCGGACCAACGCACAGACACACATCAGTGGTATCTGGGATATAGCTGCGGACCAACACACAGACACACATCAGTGGTGTCTGGGATATAGCTGCGGACAAACGCACAGACACACATCAGCGGTGTCTGGGATATAGCTGCGGACAAACGCACAGACACACATCAGTGGTATCTGGGATATAGCTGCGACCAACACACAGACACACATCAGTGGTGTCTGGGATATAGCTGCGGACAAACACACAGACACACATCAGCGGTGTCTGGGATATAGCTGCGGACAAACGCACAGACACACATCAGTGGTGTCTGGGATATAGCTGCGGACCAACACACAGACACACATCAGTGGTGTCTGGGATATAGCTGCGGACAAACGCACAGACACACATCAGCGGTGTCTGGGATATAGCTGCGGACCAACACACAGACGCACGCACGCACGCACGCACGCACGCACGCACGCACGCACGCGCGCGCGCGCACACACACACACACATCCATCATCTGTCTTTCAGAAACTGTTTGTCCTTCGCCTCAAATAGAAATCTGACCATCTGAGGCATTGCGAACTACATTGCTTTGATCACTAAACAGCATGGGCCATTCAATCACGAAGACAATATCATCTCTCGAAATCATTTGCAAATCAGGTAAGATAGTATTTAGAATATCTGACAACATACATGAAAGATTTCCTTACAATTGTAAGTCTGTGGTTTAAGGAAGTGAATGGTTGACACAGCGTGACTATGTTCATGTAATTTATATTACCTTGTATAGTACACCCGGTAGGGAATCACTATATGTGCTGAGCTGGATTATACCTGGCCAACACCAAACATTGCTCCCACATGAGGCATGACTAGGTCCATGCATGGCTTCGTCGCATAACTGTATGGTGTCTTGTTGGCAGTGCCGATGCTTGAAATAGAAGTCGTCTAGCTTGGTAAAATTTCTTGAAGCACAGTATTTGTCAATTTGCTCAATCAAATATCCTTATGAAATCATAGGAAGACAGGACTGAATCGTCCATAGGAAGCGTTTGTAAGGACAGCCATTGGCTAAAAAATTCCTGGGTTGATTATATGTGCATAGAGGTTAGATGTGTATACATTCATTCATTCAGCGATGACACGTTAACCTTCCAAAAGCGCGAATATGTCATCAAATCAGTGGCCAAGAGTAGTCGAAGAAATGTCGGTTCCCTTATGCAGCCACACATACTCATATTTTAGAGAACCTATCACTGGACTGCCTGTCTAAAATAGTAAGCATCGTCTATGCATTTCTCAATCAGCTAGCCATTTACGTTTGGCATTGCCATTCATGGTTAGATGACCAACATATAGTGGTTGATTGGGATATACAAACATGTTCAACAATCTACGTCCTAGGAACATAATGCAAAGAAAATCATCAATACAGATTACAAACAATGTCTATGTCTGGCTTGTACAACTATATAGCATACACATACTGAGTGCAGACACATAGGTAGGCAGCCAGACATAGATATAGCCAGCAGCCAGACATAGATACAGCCAGCAGCCATACATATATATATATATATATATATATATATATATATATATATATATATATATATATATATATATATATATATATATATATATATATATATATATATATATATATATATATATATAGACAGCAGCCAGACATATATATATATAACCAGCAGCCAGACATAGATATAGCAAGCAGCCAGACATAGATATAGCCAGCAGCCAGACATAGATATAGCAAGCAGCCATACATAGATTTAGACAGCAGACAGACATAGATTAACGAGCGGCCAGACATAGATATAGCCAGCAGCCAGAGATAGATATACCCAGCAGCCAGACATAGATATGGCCAGCAACCAACATAGATATAGCCAGCAGCCAGACATAGATATAGCCAGCAGCCATACAGAGATATAGCCAAAAGCCATACATAGGTATAGCCGGCAGCCAGACATAGATATAGCCAGCAGCCATACATCTATATAGCCAGCAGTCAGCCATAGATATACCCAGCTGCCAGACATAGATATAGCCAGCAGCCATACAACCATATAAATATATATATATATATATATATATATATATATATATATATATATATATATATATCATTATCTCTCATTATCTCCATATATCTCATTCTCCATCCCTTCTCCCACCCCCTCCATGCTCTCTCTCTCTCTCTCTCTCTCTCTCTCTCTCTCGCTCTCGCTCACACGCATTTTCTCAACATATTTCGCCCTCTCTGTCGCTGCTGCCTGGCTCTCAATATCATGTGATGTCCTCTTGGCTACGTCAGCTGGCTATATCAATGTCTGGCTGCTGGTTATATCTATGCCTGGCTGCTGGCTATATCAATATCTGGCTGGTGGCTATATCTGTGTCTGGCTGCTGGCTATATCGATGTCTGGCTGCTGGTTATATCTATGTCTGGCTGCTGGCTATATCTATGTCTGGCTGCTGGTTATAGCTATGGCTGGCTGCTGGTTATATCTATGTATGGCTGCTGGTTATATCTATGTATGGCAGCTGGCTATATCTATGTCTGGCTGCTGGCTATATATATATATATCTGCCTTCTGGCTATATCATGTCTGGCTGCTGGTTATATCTATGTCTGGCTGCTGGTTATATCTATGTCTGGCTGCTGGTTATATCTATGTGTGGCAGCTGGCTATATCTATGTCTGGCTGCTGGCTATATCTATGTCTGGCTGCTGGTTATAGCTATGTCTCGCTGCTGGTTATATCTATGTATGGCTGCTGGTTATATCTATGTATGGCAGCTGGCTATATCTATGTCTGGCTGCTGGCTATATCTATGTCTGGCTGCTGGTTATATCTATGTCTGGATTTTGGTTATATCTATGTCTGGCTGCTGGCTATATCTATGTCTGGCTGCTGGTTATATCTATGTATGGCAACTGGCTATATCTATGTATGGCTGCTGGCTATATCTATGTATGGCTGCCGGCTATATCTATGTCTGGCTGCTGGCTAAATATATATGTCTGGCTGCTGGTTATATCTATGTATGGCTGCTGGTTATATCTATGTATGGCAGCTGGCTATATCTGTCTGGCTGCTGGCTATATCTATGTCTGGCTGCTGCGAACGAGCATTCCGAAGTAGGGGTTGTGGTTATGTCTTGCATAATATAAAGCCTATCTGATTGAAGACAGCTGTTGTAGCCTTAGAACCTTTTGGGGCTTTGCAATCAGTAATGTGTCCGGTCCATGTTGTCCGGTGACGGCATGCGTGTTTAGGAAGGATGAAGGAAAGGACACGTGCAATGACAACGACGATGATGACGACGACGACGACCACAACCACCACTACCGCCGCAGCCGCCGCCACCGCCACTGTCGCTGCCACCACCAACACCACCACCACCACCAACACAACCACCAAAACCACAACAACAGCCCCCCACCACCAGCAATGAAAAACGGCAACTATAATGATGATCGTGATGTTTATGAAAATAGATTAATACGTACAGTGATCCATTCTCCACATGTGTTTATTAGTTTTTTCTTGCGTCTACTGAAACATATTATTTAGTAACAGCACAATCACCACAATAACAACAACCCCCACATGATCGTGATGTATATGAAAATGGATTAATGCATACAGCGATCCATTCTGCCTTACGTTCAAGAGAACGTGTATTAGTTTTTTCTTGAGTCTGCCGAAAACGATTATTTAGAAAGAATGAACCCAACGGTTTCTTGCCACATGATCGTGTATTAAAGGTATATTTGTCTGAATCCATACAATGGTCAATTCTGATTTTTTATTGGAGTACCTGCACGCCGTCATTGTTATGTTTGTTCGCGTGATGCCGGCCCATTGAGAAACGAAAAAGCAAATTTACAAAATGACAGACAATAACGGTTATCTGAAATATCATCTGCTGACTATTTGATGAACTCACGCATAATGTGTTCTCTCACCACTGAAGTTCTGTTGCTGCTGTGTTATCACTCACAGCTTGTATGACATATATTCAGCTGTGATGAATTGCTTCCATTACACGATGCTCGGATGTAATTGTCAGGAAGCATTAATTGTTGATTTCCCTCACTCCATCCACAAGGTAATGTTTGATTGCATTTTATTAACACTGAACTAACTGATGATAAACAGGCTATTATCAGTTAAATTGAGTGAGTGGTCAGCATCACGTTCTTGATTTGACGTGAAAATAATGGAAACGTGAAAGAGAATGACAGTTTATCCATCCATCATATGACGTAATAATCAACTAGGTGACGTCACTATGAGATTTGGACGACGTAGATAAGTACGCTGCGAACGCATACTTCAAGACGGACTAAGCGTGGTTCTACAAATTGGATGTCTTTATTTTTTAATAATCATTCTGTTGAATATTTTAAAAACTAATTTGACTTAAGAATAGGCCATACACAGCAACTGCACCCCGTCAAATTATTTTCAAAATATTCAGCAGCTTATTTGTATAGTTTTCTGGAAATCTATAGTCAAGGAGTTCAGGGATCGATCGATCCACACATGAACGAGGTGTGTATAGCGCTTAACTACAGATGGCCGGCGCATCGATACAACTAGAAAGGTCCATTGTATTGATGACGAATATAATAACAGCGATGATGTTGATGACGATGCCGACCATGGTGTCGGTCTAACGCTTGACTTTATTAGCAAAATGAAACATATCGGATATAGAGCAGGAACACAATTGTTATGCTAAGGAAAATGATGAGTAAAATATGTGTGTGAGAGGGAACTATTCTTGCATATCAGCATGTTTGTGTACTATTTTCATCTAACTCATTATGTTCTAACGAGGCAGAACGTGTGAAGGAAGTGTTCTGTAAAACAAGTAGAATTAGTGTTGTAAATTGTTCCATATCAACTGTCGAATCTATCTTTGGTACAACAAGGCTTCATAGATATGTATTCCATTTGAAATTTGGTGATGGTGGATGAGTGTAAGTACATCTTCTAGGTACATATAAATCAAGCTGATGCTATGTCATCATACTCACAATTCAGACTAATAATCGCTAGATCGGGTTCAAACTTATCTTTGGTGTATCCGGTTCAAATGGTCTTTGGTCGATCGGGTTCAAAATGATCTTTTATAGATCGGGTTCAAACTTATCTTTGATAGATCCCCGGACTTTACTGTCATAGTCACTTCCTAATTGGCACACTAGGGTCAAAAGTGAAAATGGACTGATTGCAGCTGAATCCAGATGCTAACAATAAGATCGTACCGACACCAAATGACACTCACGACGTAGTAGGGACACCCCGACAATGCAACAACAACAATTGCATCACATGCAAACAATACATGAACACTGCTGACAAATTCACCAGTTTCGTCACTGGTAAAGACTACAAAATCAACACACAAATGAGCTGCAATAGCACCAACATTATTTACCTCATAGAATGCAAACAATGCAGCTCTCAATACATAGGAGAAACAAGTCAAACACTCAGCAAACGACTCACACAACATATCCATGCAATCCGACACCAAACAGACACGAGAATCTCATGGCATTTCAACCATCCAAGACATTCTATGAAAGACATCACGATAAGACCAATTGAAAGAATTTTTACAGATAACAAAAAACTAAGATTAAACAGAGAACACTACTGGATCAAAGAACTCAAAACGATGCACCCGTTCGGAATAAACAAAAAAGCATAACACACTCACTCACTCACCCACCCACCCACCCACCCACCCCACCCTATATGTAATGTCAGATGGTCTAAAAGAACACACTGCCACACTCGATTATGATCTACTGACCATGACGCATTGGGCAAACATGTGGCTCGTCGAGTTTAATGCCTCGAAAACTACATCTCTAATTTTTTCCCTGCGCAACGAGCCCACCTCCTTTTCAATCAACTTCAAAGATTCTGAAATTCTACCATCAATTGATCATAACCACCTCAGCATTACCTTTAATAACAAAGGGAATTGGCTTAACCATGTGAGTAATCTCATAGCAAACGCTCAACACAAACTCTCCTTACTTAAAGGTCTAAAATATATTCTGGACCGTAAATGTCTCGAGATCATATACAACACATTTGTTAGACCATCTTTAGAATATGCAGATGTTGTGTGGGATAATATTCCACAATACCATGTAATTCGGTTAGAGGATATCCAAAAAGATACTCTCAGAACGGTATGTGGAATGACACGTAGTGCGAGCACTGAAGACCTGTACTTAGAAACAGGCATCGAAACCTTGTCAAGTAGACGTGAATTTAATAGATTATCTATGCTATTTAAAATTATTAACAGGATGACCTGTGAGGTTCTGGTCAACCATCTTCCCACACTATCCCAAGCACGAAATCCTTACAATATCCGTCATCCAAATTTCTTCACTTCATTCCGCTGCCGTACTGAGCTCTTCTATGGATCCTTTTTCTCAGCAACCGTCCATGCCTGGAATATGCTTCCTGTGCCGGTGAGAGGTTCTGTCACTCTTCTAGAATTTAAAAGCAAACTCAAGGCTATGTCACCCATACGACAAACCCCTGAGTGGTATTACGTAGGCCCCAGGTTTGCCAACATAATGCTATGCAGGCTCCGAAACGGTTGTAGTTCTGTAAACCGACATCTATTTGACAACTTTCTGTCGGAATCTGTCAGTTGTTCTTGTAGGCACAATGATGAATCTACAAACCACTACCTCCTACATTGTGCCCTTTTTAACGAGCAAAGAGTCGTTTTCCAAAATCAGGTTGCCTTGAACAATATTTCTCTTGCTAATCTTACGGTCAACCAGCTTCTATACGGGACTTACACTGCCAACTTGGAGATGAACAAACTGATCTGTAATACGGTATGTCAATACATAATTAACACCAACCGCTTTCAGTAGCTTCCCGTTCGCGAACTTATAGTTTAAGGGGTAAAAGGACAGCTGCCCAACACGTACAGGTCGGGGCGAAGGCAGCACCTAGAACTCACCCCTGCTATTCTTCCATTTGATCTTATTCCTCGCTCTCTCTATCTCTCACACTCTCTCCCCTCCTTTCCCACGTCACACTCAACATCCACACACTTATGCACACTAATAGACTACAATTAATTAAACTATTATGATTTGCCGCCATTTTGTTGTAAAACAGGTTTGCATAATCTGTATGTGTATAGGAGACACGGACATAAGACTCTAAGTCTTATCGTGCTTCCATCTGACCAAAATAAATCACGTTTGAACCAAATATAACTTGTTTTCAATTAGAATGCGTAGTGCATGTAATGCCAGGTAATATGACGATCTTAGCCATTAGTTGGGTATTACGAGATACGCTGTTTTCAGCAACCCTGTGTCTTAGCCTAAATCATGGTTATCATCTAAAACACGATCTCTGGGATTACAAATACTGTCACTACATATGCAAGGTCAGGATTCTAAATATTCTTACACTCAAAAAGAGTATTAATTATCTTCAAGGTAATTAATTCAGGAATCACAGTTTGCGCCATCTCTTAGATGGATGTGATGATGATGCGGTTGATGCACTGTTGTCACAATCTTGGCAGTCAATATTGAAAATCTCTCCCTACTTTTGCAATATGGAGTTACGGTCGTTAGATGTTTTTTATGATATTAACAGTTTTCTGGTCTACACATTGAATTGGATGCCGCTGACCGAGTTTAACGGGCAATTCCAGGATGGGTGTAAGCGTACTTTATTTGAAAGCCTATTATATGACTAACATATTGAATCTTAAATAACTGCAATAATCAAACAATTATACCATCGTAAACACTGGCTTATTTCGTCTCCCGGGCCATTTTCCCGCACCGAGATTTCACGAGATCGTAACATCAGTGTCGCGCCAATGCGATCTTTACCGAGCACGAATGTTGTACATGACATATTCATATACATGTGCCAATGTGTAATTCTTGGGACAGTGTACAGCTAAGCTAGGAAGTTTTTCAAGTAAGATAATGTGGTATAATGATATAAACTGCATGCTGAAAACGCTGTTATTTGCCAACATCAATGTTTTAGATTTAGTGAAACCTGTCCATAACGGACACTGTATGAACTATTAATAGGGCGTCAGTAAAGATTAATAGTCGCCTCATATAACGTATCTGCTATAACAAATATGTTTTGGAGCGACCTAATGAGGGTTCTTTAAGATGAGTGCTCATATGACCACCCGTTTTAAAGAACCATCAGCCCTTGGCACCAAGACATAGGGACAGGTTTGACCGAAGGATAATATCGTTGTCAAGCTTGTAATACGAGCGCTGAAAGCAATTAAAACGAATAATGTGATGTGATAATCATGTGCGTTGTTATAAAATAGTATTTGTCTGCTAAAATTAGTTTACATGCACATCATGGTGATTAAATGGTTGCACCGCTAACACGATGATACGATGTATATGAAGATTGGGTATGATCCCATGACCGCTGAAATGTACATTTCATAGATTCCATTTTCCTTATTTTATCGGATTGTGTTCATATTGCTAACATTGCTGCTGTAAGCCATTGCTGTGCACGACAGCAACACGTTTCAACAATGTCTTTCTTCAAAATGTATGCTGGCACGATCTCTGTATGTAGGCTATTGCAAATTTTACACCACGTGATAACGGTTAAATGAAGTAGCACACGTGACCCGTGTTTATTGTTAAATTACGCAGCTGGCTCGCTGTACCGTTATATCAATATACGGATACATCATATGATAATATTGCCGGGAACCACTGAACCGATTGTAATAATTCCTATACCTACATGTATCTGCGACTACGAAGACTTATCCGATGCTAGGGACGTCAGAATCGACATAGTGGTTCAACGCATGCACTCCGTGAGGCCAACTAAAACAGCAAAGTGTCAAGCAACAATTTCAGGATGCGCTCCACCCATCATCCGATATCAAAATACGTATTAGAGGTATAGTGACAGAATTTGCGGTGACGATGCGTCATAATGTTATCCCATAAAAGGGAATGTTTGTTCAAAGTTTCTTAAATATTGAAATTACTACAGATTGCTTGTTGATCGCCCGAGGAAAATTCCCTGATTTTATGTCAAAATGTGAATTCATTTTTAGCAGCCCTGGCAATATTCATACCAGCAAAATTATAATTACCCAGGCAAATGGCTATTTCTCGCAGCTCTATGCACACTCCAATTCTATGTCGATACACAAAGTATTTCCAAAGGTAGAGCGTACGAGAAAGAACCCATCTCATGCTGAATTTTACCAAAACAATTATAAAGTATTCTCAGATCGTATCTTAAATGACCACTATTTATATATTCCAAACATGTGAGCTCCTTGTCCGATTTTAACAACCATTGAAACATATTGGATTCCGAAGTCGACACCTATGTGGCGGTCTAAGTATCATTGAAATCGCTCCAGCGCAACTGGGTCATAAAGCGCCAACACGGTAACAGTTGTTCGATGGCACTCAAGAGGTGTTGACGATTACGTTTTGGCAAGAGGTAACAACGCGCTAATCGTAACAATATGTCTCTGAAAGGGGAAACCCCTTCAGTAATTCATAGGTTACAACATGCTACACTATTGCCCCTTATCATTGTCTAACAGAAGAAGCCAAGAAACATTTCCACTCTATCCATCCATAATATGACGCTATAATTAACTATGTGACGTGTAGAGTGACATCATAATCAATGACGTCATGAATAACGTAGATAAGTACGTCACGAACGCATACGTGAAGACGGACTATGCGTTGTTGCACGAAATGTATGGCTTTACTTTTTACTAAACGGACAGCGTGCGCGTGGCTAACAAGACAAGAAGCTACGCACATGCCTGCCTCCCAAATCAAACGTCGATATATGAATATATATATATATATATATATATATATATATATATATATATATATATATATATATATATATATATATATATATATATATATTTATATTAAACTGCAACGATATAGATTTTTAGTCAATAATTAAATGTTGAAATATCCAAAATGGGCCTATGTTTATTTCCTGTATAATGCATCTCTGAGCCATTTCGAAACCGGTAAACAGTAACAGAATTCTTAGACCATTAATGAATCCAATTTGTCAGTAAGATATATGACGTAATAAGGAATTGCATCACATGCGTATTGACGTCACTATCAATTACATTGTGACTGACGTATCTAAGTCCGTCATGAATACTTAATAGTCCGTTAAATATTATGTTGGATAATTTGAAGCCGATTTAACTGGGCGCTGTTGCTGTCATAGGTAGCACAGTTCTCCAGTCAAGTCGGTTTCAAAGTAGTCAATCAATTTCCCTACTGATAGATCTCTGGAAATTAAGAATCAGATTCAGGGACTTCCCTGTTTGATCGATCCCAACGCAGGCAAAGATGAGTGTAGCTTAGCTTAGACTGAATTAATCTAATGTAACGAATACTATGCATAATATGTTAGGCAGATTTGATCGGAAGTGGTTGCTGCAAATGGTGGTGTTGATATGTCAAACTTGATTGCTATGGGTTAGATTTCTCACTATTAAATTATACTTAAATGCGTACCCACCAGCGTGCGCACGGCCACGCAGGGTTGAGTAAGTCACTTGCAGGCTGACGTCACAATAAAAAATGCAATAAAAACGAAATGCCGTACCTTGCTCCGTCATGAACATTTGAAGTCCCCATTCCACTTGGACGAGTAATGTGTAGGCCGTGTTCTCATTGGAGAGTTAATTGGGTATAACGTCATACCTAAGTATTGCGTTACGCCGTTAAAATCTCCAGTGAGAACACGGACTTAGTTAGATAAAATTGTCTGTCTGTCTGTCTGTCTGTCTGTCTGTCTGTCTGTCTGTCTGTCTGTCTGTCTGTCTGTCTGTCTGTCTGTCTGTCTGTCTGTCTGTCTGTCTGTCTGTCTGTCTGTCTGTCTGTCTGTCTGTCTGTCTGTCTGTCTGTCTGTCTGTCTGTCTGTCTGTCTGTCTGTCTGTCTGTCTGTCTGTCTGTCTGTCTGTCTGTCTGTCTGTCTGTCTGTCTGTCTGTCTGTCTGTCTGTCTGTCTGTCTGTCTGTCTGTCTGTCTGTCTGTCTGTCTGTCTGTCTGTCTGTCTGTCTGTCTGTCTGTCTGTCTGTCTGTCTGTCTGTCTGTCTGTCTGTCTGTCTGTCTGTCTGTCTGTCTGTCTGTCTGTCTGTCTGTCTGTCTGTCTGTTCGTCCGTCCGTCCGTCCGTCCGTCCGTCCGTCCGTCCGTCCGTCCGTCCGTCCGTATGTCTGTCTGCCTGCCTGTCTGTCTGTCTGTCTGTCTGTCTGTCTGTCTGTCTGTCTGTCTGTCTGTCTGTCTGTCTGTCTGTCTGTCTGTCTGTCTGTCTGTCTGCCTGTCTGTCTGTCTGTCTGTCTGTCTGTCTGTTTGTATGTATGTATGTCTGTATGTCTGTGTGCATCTGTATGTGTGCGAAATTGCGTAAATGTATGCGTTTGTTCGTGTCTATGTGAGTGTTGTGACGATTGGATTTGTTAAACTAGGAATGTGGGTGAAAATAAAATCAATTATAATAATGCTATTCTTAGTATGATTCATGCAGTAATTTTAGTATTTTTTTCTGTATTTGTACAAACATGTAGTGTATATTATTTTATAGTATTGTACATAGTGTATATATGTTTGAGGGCCTCGTTAACATCAGGCAACTGACGATTTACCCTTGTGAAATACAGATTATTATTATTATTATTATTATTATTATGAAACTAAACTAAACCACGGTTTAGACAAAGTGTCTCAAAACCCTACCATGTGGTTCTAATGCAAGGAGCATATCACACCGTTGTTCTAATACCAATACCATATTGACCATCACCACAGTAGTTATGCTGAGGGGTAGGCGCCCACTTTGATTGCGCGAGAGCTTTGTGACGTCACACAGCTATCCCACGCCCACTTCCATATATGGGCATGGGCGGAATCTCATTTAAATATGCTAATGAGGTGACGTCACAAAGCTCTTGACCAATCAAAAATGGGTGCCTACCGATCGGCGTTGGTTAGTATTTTGGGTTAGGGGCAGCCCTGATGTGTCTATCACCACCCCTCCCACCCATATACCTTCCACCATAAAAAAGTGATGGTTTTTGGTAGCTACAGTTTACCGACATTCTGGGTAAAGTTTCCATTCGTAAAATCCAATCGATGGCTGAAAAAAATAACTGAAAGATGAAAACATGAAATAGAATGTGACATGATATGATTAAGACTTTATTCAGTAAGGGATGTATATTGAAATTCTGTGAAGTAGAATCCTAGTCGACGAGATATTCAGTAGTGAACTGGTATAGCTCTAAACCACGAAGTGTTCACTCTGAGTTCTGATGCTCAAGTGATTTGAAAAAGCAAAGTCCTCCTTATATAGTAGGCTGAGCTGTCAATCAAAAATCATGCTTGAATTTGATTGGACGAGCGGTAAGCGTCCCTAATGATTGCTAAGGAGGAATGACCTACATTCGTGCTTGAATTTGATTGGACGAGCGGTAGGCGCCCCTAACGATTGGCTAAGGAGAAATGAGGGGGGAAACTATGATTAATGATCTGGTGTAGATACACTAAGAAACCTCAGTTGTGCTTAAAAGTACACTCGCACTCATGAGTATAGAAATGAGCGGGAAAGCTATGGATTGCCTAAGGAGAAATGAGCGGGAAGGCCATGGATTGGTTAAGGAGAAATGAGCGGGAAAGCTATGGATTGGCTAAGGGGAAATGAGTGGGAGGGCTATGATTAATGACCTAGAATCATGTTTGAATTTGATTGGAAGAGCGGTAGGCGCCCCTAATGATTGACTAACGAGAAATGACTTACAGTCATGCTCGAATTTGATTGGACGAGCGGTAGGCACCCCTGACGATTGGCTAAGGAGAAATGAGTGGGAAAACTATGATTAATGATCTGGTGTAGATGTACTAAGAAACCTCAGTTGTACCTAAAAGTACACTCGCACTCATGAGTACAGACAGGAATGGGAAAGCGATGGATTAGCTAAGGAGAAATGAGCGGGAAGGCTATGGATTGGTTAAGGAGAAATGAGCGGGAAAGCTATGGATTGTATAAGGGGAATTGAGTGGGAGAACTATGATTAATGACCTAGACTCATGTTTGAATTTGATTGGAAGAGCGATGGGCGCCCCTAACGATTGGCTAAGGATAAATGGCCTACATTCATGCTCGAATTTGATTGGACGAGCGGTAGGCACCCCTGCCGATTGGCTAAGGAGAAATGAGTGGGAAAACTATGATTAATGATCTGGTGTAGATGTACTAAGAAACCTCAGTTGTACTTAAAAGTACACCCGCACTCGTGAATACAGAGATGAGTGGGAAAGCTATGGATTGGCTAAGGGGAAATCAGCGGGAAGGCTATGGATTGGTTAAGGAGAAATGAGTGGGAGTAGTATAGCTAGAGCATGTTCGGACAGCACTCTAGCAATATTTTCAACTGATCAGTGTGTTTGGACAGCGCTCTAGTAATATTTTCGATCATTTCATGAGCTCAAAATAGAATGATGAAGCACAGGAATATTCTGGAAACATCAGCAGGTTTTCCGCATATTAGTCACGGATCAGCCCATGGGGCAGACAGGGACAGCCAAACAATTAAGAAGCCACAAGGCTGAGTGGAGCATGAAGAGAGACAAAATCTTACTTGTGAGTCTTAACGGAGTGTGGGGCTAGATTATCGCACTACCGGAAGAGAAGAATATATTACACAGTATGTAATGAAGAAAGTGTCTCTAATCATTTTGAACCTATCTTATTGAGCTGAATAGAAAAGGCTTAGTCGGTAGCATGCCGGGCTAAACAGAGTTATAGCATGGACAGCGACCTCCGTGAAAAATTGTTGATGGCGGGAGAAAGTGCTGCATATATAAATGTTGCTGTATAGTGTTTCCTACGTGCACTGCAGTCCTATAATTTCTACGAATAAACAAAACATATGAACAGATGGCCACTGGCCATATATATACATAATCTAACCAGAACAAACAATACCGTGTCAAATGATTAAGATATATATATCAGTACAGGTTAACGAACCTACTATAGTGCAGTTAGCAACACATTGAGGAAAATGAGAATAATTATCAACAAATACAGAAATTATAACTAGCGGTCCTCAGACCGTTACGGTTCCTTTTAGTCATCGGAACCGTTTTTACAGATACAGTATGATTAACAAAACCTATATAGAGAAATAATTAAACTGTGAAGTATAGTTACTTGAATACTTGGTAGTCATTCCTAAGTTAGGCTACCATATTACTGATATTGATACGTCAATCCGTAGTCGACGTGAGATGATGCGCTCTCTGGAAGCTGGAAAGTTTCCGCAGGTTGGTTCCCGCAAGCTGTTGTCCGCAAACAAGACTCCCGCAAGAACACTCATGGCGGGAGGGGAAGATCGCTCAGCACTGTAAGCCTAATAGAATGTCTAACAAGCAGTCAGTAAAAGATACGATAGTACTACGTGGTGAAGAAAGTTCCCATACACCGATGGCATGGATGGAAGGTGTAAACAACCTGTCACTAGCGGGAGTTGTCAGAGGCAAACGAAGATACAAAACAAAGCTTCACGATGCTGGGTACGTCAACCAGATCTGAAGACACACCGGGCAGAGTTATCTTGCTGCAGTCGAAAGTCGAAAGAACCTACACGATTCGTGCGGCGGCGATTGAAATACCACTTTTAGGCATGGCCGGCAGATCCGTCAAAGAACATCCTGCCTCTCCATCTGTAGACTCACATATTCAGTCCGTAAAGGCCTCACCGCAAATTTGTGTTCTGAAGGTAGATGTTAATATTCGTGAACAATTATCAGAAGTTCCAAATTACTCCCATAAATGGGGAGTTACAAAATTGTTTTGGTGCAGTGGGTTGGAGAACTGCATGCTACGGGATAAAAACCGACACATAGCGAAGGAAAACGTGTATTGTCTGTTGCGCTTGTTAGTAGCTGGTACAGATCCAACCTGTTCGGCCCCTGGCTGGGGATGCTCTCGATCACTGGATCGCTTCTCCTTTTATACTCCTCGTGACGTCATAAGCACATGCTCCATCCAATCATCGTTCTAGCAACAGCCAATCAGAGTGTAGCTAATAATAGCGCAGTCGAACGTTCTAGAACATTCTAGAAGTTTTGCGTCTACGTGGTTATGACATCATGCCAATATTTTGAAGATAATCATGAAGAGATTATCCTGGATAACTCAGCCATTTCTCAACCGATTTTGAAATAGTTTACAGTTTTAAAAGGCCCGTTCAATTTAATGGGAACATGCAATCAATAGGGATTACAGGGTACCATCTCGGTACACTAAAAGCGCCATCCTGTCTTGGTCATAACTATGCACTCCATCAAAACAGCGTCCCGGTGCATGCATGCGCATCATGAGTTTTAATGAACTTAGTCGTTCTTCGACATGCTATCGCTCCCATAGGCCTATATACGCTAATGGCTCTAGCAAGTGGGGAGGGCGTGTTCAGGAAACGAATAAAGGACGGGCGCCGTGAACACAGCTCAGCTGGTACGGCCAGTAACGGACCTGTTGATCCGAACTACAGTGTCATCCAAATCCTCTCCAAAAATGGATACAAGGTTACCATCAGATAACGTACGGCCATCATCGGCGGGTAATAGGTCATCATCATCGTCATGATCTTCAGAGCGTATAGCACGTCTCATTCGCAATACCAATAGAGGTAAATCACGATCTCTGCACAGCTGTAAGCTATTGTGGTGAACAACTAGTTCTCGGCGTTGGTTTTTGATACAAAACAGTACTTCTGACAACATTTGTATAAATAATAAATGGACCAGTCCAAGGAGGTTGTAGTTTCCTGGACTGATCTATCTTAGTTGCAGAATTAGCAAGATAAACTCCATCATCAACGTAGGCATGCTCATGCAAAAGTAGATCATACTCTTTTTTTCTGGTGCTTCTGAGCCATTTTAAGGTTATTCCATGCTATCTCATGAGTTTCGTGCAACGTTTGCTGTAACTGTTGGACGAAGATACTGACATCTGAAGGAGCATCATCTGTAGTCGCAGACATGGCGTATGTGCACATTATGCCAATAGGCTGTAGCACTTCTCGACCAAGCATCATCATGTTGGGAGTGTAATCCGTCTGTTGGCGTACAGTAGATCGTATAGCTCCAACAAGGAAAGGAGTACACTTGTCACAATCTTTCTGTCTGTCATGCTCTTGCAGGTAACACCATTTACACTACAAAACGGTATGGTTTATACGTTCAATCTGTCCATTCGAACATGGTCTATAAGCTGTGGTGCGTGTTTTTGAAATCGCCAGTAGATGGCACAGTTCCTTAAATAAATTGCTCTCAAAGTTACGACCCTGCTCGATGTGCAAGAAATATGAACAGCCAAATGTGGTGACGAAACGCTCCACACACGTTTATACTACCAATTCTGCCCCCTTGCTCAGGGAGCGCATAAGCACTTAACCCATTTACTGAACTGATCTATGATCACCAACACATATCTATTTCCCAGTGCAGATGTGAGAAAGGGGCCCAAAATGTCTATATGTACCTGTTGCAAGGGAAAAACGGCATGGAACTCGCCCAGAGTGATTCTAGGTCGGACGGAAGCTTTTTTGCTACAGCTACAAATCCAACAGGATTTCACATGCGCCACCACATCACGAAAATATCTGTGCAGATATATTTAGCCTTCACTCTCCCTAATGTGTTCTTCTCAACCATGTGACTGGCAAGCTTGGAATCATGACAATTTTCCAAAACCAGGTTCTGGAGGGACTTTGGGACTACCAGTAGATTCCGTGTGGTATTTGCTTCTACTCAGACATAGTGCAAAATTCTATTGACAAAAATCAATTGATCACGACGAGCCCACCAAAATTTGGTAGCTGAACTAGCTAAATATAGCTTCGCGTCAGAATGTGTGCAGCTGCTCAATCCATGATATAACCGTCTTCAGATCATGATCCTCCAACTGATGCTCCCTTAGATTTTCCAAAGAGAATGTGTGTAACCAGTTTAACATTCCGATAACCTGGTCTGTTGGGGAGACACCATGCAGCAGTCCATCTGGATCGTCGCTGTCTGTGTCATTATTACTCAGTTGGAGGGCCCTTATGGTTTGAAAAGCCAAAGGAATTATGTCATCAACATCTTGTTCAAATTGATACCATTGCTGCTGATGCTTGGTACACCATCAGCATTAGAGTGCTGTTTACTGGTCCTGAACTGCATCGTCATATTATATTGGGGCAGTTCTTTTAGCCATCTACTTAGTTGTCATTCGATGTGCTTGAAACTGAGCAGCCAAGTGAGACTGTGATGGTCAGTCCGCCCAATAAATGACCGTCCTAGAAAGTACATAGTAAATGCTACCTGGCTAGCAACTCTTTGTATGTGACACAGTAGTTTTGCTCACCCGGTGTCAACGTTCGGCTCGCAAAACCAATAAGCACATCTTTCCCATTCTGAATTTGGAATGGATCTGCACCAATAGCAGCCTCTGAAGCATCATGATCCAGTATGAAGGTACAATCTGATGTCGCATAACCTAACACTGCAGGGTTGGCCATAGCAGCCTGTAGTGTTTCGAAAGCTGCCTGTGCTTTAGAGTCCAATCATACCCTACTTTGGAACTTGTAAGTGAAGTGAACTCCTGAATGGTATCTGCATATTCTTCTAAAGAGTTACCCTCCTGTCAAATGCCTTGCATTTTTTTCTAATGAAGTGGGGCAGATCTTTCTTCCCGAATCGCAACGGTAATTTGTCACATAAACTGGCGTAATCATTCTGGACTTGCGCAGAACAGATACAGTAATTCTTCAAGGCCTTGTCCCTTAAAGCTGAGATGAGCATGTCTTATTTATATGTATCACACCAACGGCACCTTGAAGCAGTATACTCAAATTGTATGAAAAATGGTTTCCACCCACATTTTCCATCACAAATTGGCATTTACGTGGAGGAGGAACGTTACGGTAGCTTCTACTCCCTGCTGATACCTGCCTAGAGTCTTTGTTCGTGGAGCCATCCGAGTAGACTCTACGAACTGGTGATGACATACTAGTGGCATGATGAGAAACTGATTTTGACTCACTCTTAGGTTCTCTAGGTATTTATAACCTCCTAGGAGCCAGGTTATGAACTAGGGTCTGATCACCCATTTGTCAACTAGTTGAGTAAAGGAGTGCCTTATATTTGATACGTTGAGCTAGCAGTTACATGTTCAGTCTAGTAAGTTGCTCTTCCAGGGCTCCTCCCTTGGGTGCATGCCGACCCCACCAACAGCACCTTCACTGTCGATGTCAAATACGACGTGCCCAGCATGGAGCAATCGTTCAAGGACAGTAGCTGTGGCAGGCAGATCATAATCTCCCTTAATGTCGGCCAGAGATATGGAACCGCCTCTGGAATCATGGAAACTCACTATGCCAGCAGCTCGAATTTTACCAATATTATGGAGTATACTAAGTTCCTCCACGGTTGCAATGTTAATACACAAAGGCTTCGCTAAAAAGTAATATCGCTTACTGAAATAATATGTTGTGAGCGTATGCCTACTGAAAATATTAACTCACTGGGTAGTGACAGTGGTGCAACTCCGGAGAACGTCTAAATGAATTTTCCGAGGCCAGACTAGATTCAGTAGCGTACCTAAATGCAAGCCGTCCTTCAGAAACTCGAAAGTATAATGATAACAGACGCGTTTACGTGCACTGGATTTTATACAGAGTTTGAACTCTATTCGGAGCCAGCAAATACAGAGCCAGAAGAGGTGACCTCAAGAAAGCAGGATTCGGTACATTCAAGTCAAGAATCGACCTGAGGAAGCTAAGGATTTTGGCAGAGGACAAGACACAGTGGGAAAAAGCGAAGAAGGACTGATTGCAGCGGTATGGTGTTTCTACTACTACAGCCGCAGAATACAGTAATCATACATACATTAACCCCACACTACAGTTGATGGTGTGTACATCAATATCTGCATTGATTTTCTCAATCCTATCATTGAGGAGAGAGAGAGAGAGAGAGTGAGTTGGTCATGCAGTTGCAGCTCTTGGTCTTTGAAGAAACAGGGATTCAAATGGTGCAGTTGCTCATTATACAGTACCAGAGAATATGTGGGGATATCGATACACTTCACCGTTTGACCGTATCGCCTTACTATGTCTATGGTATGGAGATAGTATTGGCAAATGTGGTCTACGGCAAGTCCATCATCGGCCGTCCTTAAATAGACAAAACCAGTGACTTGTTTCTCGTTAGGATCGCAGGTTCAGGCCCAAATATAGAACACGATATGGTGACATTTCTGAACGGCATTGGCTATTCTCGTCTGCAAAATATTAACCAGGTCTTGTGTTGTACCACTGCATTTGCACCAATACTCAACACAACCAGTTTGATCAGCCCTTTTCAAAATGAAACCTTTACTTGTACCCGGCAGAATTGCCTTGTGGGTAAAGGACTGATCCACAGAAATTGGGTGCGAACCAAAAACTTCTCAGATTTTACTTGACAATAAGGCATATGCTGAGTAGTGTTTTAATGGA
The DNA here is from genome assembly GCA_034401795.1 of Chaetoderma sp. LZ-2023a. Taxonomy (NCBI): domain Eukaryota; kingdom Metazoa; phylum Mollusca; class Caudofoveata; order Chaetodermatida; family Chaetodermatidae; genus Chaetoderma; species Chaetoderma sp. LZ-2023a. Next base: position 11,387,429 of record CM067360.1, on the reverse strand, counting down.
GTAGCTAGCAGTGTGCTAATGGACTTTTAAATTAATAATAACAAATAATGTTCAGAGTAATTATTTGACCTAATACTACAATAGACACATATTTGTTGATTGGAAGGGAGATTACACTCTACTGTTCAAAAAGTGAATAATAATGATAATAATGATAATAACAGCAACAGTGATTTACATAACCTATATTGTTTCAAACTGAAACAAAGAATTTAATTGAACTGTATTTAAAGTATGAATAAATGTACACAATTTGACGGTTAAATTACAGTTCATAATCGCGGTTTCCCACATATGACACCGAAGACAATTAACAATACCAATCCGGAAACTATGGGGTCGTCATTCCACGGAATACTGGCATAGAAACATACCACGAAACTATATCTTGAATGGTTTGATTCGTTACAATGCAAATAAATAACGTTGAATCGTGAATCTATGACGTATATGACGTATGTATGTAAAGTATATTAATCGACATACCCGACATTAGCATGCTATAGTATAAATACATAATACATATATTTAGCTATAACTCACCTACCATTCGTGATTGTTAGATGATATATACAAACCTAATACAAAATAAAAATGGCGTTCAGAGTCTGTAACATTATGAGGTTCGGGCAGGACTAGAGTAGTTCTTATATTTCCGAGAATTCTATCTTTATTTTAAACAGCAAAATCGCGAGTAGAATTTAGAAATAAATAACAATAGTTTTAATTTAGGGCCCAAAGTACTCCTGACATCATTTGTAGTAATACTACTAGTACATTATGGTGGTACTCACCAACAGGGGTCTCGGATCGCACAGGGAAACAGCGGCAGGTGCTCGCGTTTCTGGTTCCAAGTTTCGAATGCCGGGCATCCGTATAAACGGCGGGAATCAGCTAGCCTGGCAGCCACGAAACACGAATTCTGGGATTACGGGATACTGCCAGTTCGACACTACCGCTTATCTGCAGATAGAAGATGAGATCACCATAGCACTTCTATGCACATAGAAGATAGATATGGAAAGGTTTGTTCACTCTAACGCTTATCTGCACATAGAAGATAGATATGGAAAGGTTTGTTCACTCTAACGCTTATCTGCACATAGAAGATAGATATGGAAAGGTTTGTTCACTCTAACGCTTATCTGCACATAGAAGATATATATGGGACGGTATGGTCACCCTAACGCATAACTGAGTATAGAAAATAGATATGGGAGGGTACGTTCAACCCAGCGACTATCTGCACATGCAAGAGAGATATGTTAAGGTATGTTCACCACAACGCTTATCTGCACATAGAAGATAGATATGAGATGGTAGGTTCACTATAGCGCTTATCGGCACATAGAAGAGAGATATTGTAAGGTATATTCACCATAGCGACAATCTGCATATAGAAGAGAGATATGGGAATGTATGTTCACTCTAATGCTTATCTGCACATAGAAGAATGATATGGGAAGGTATGTTCACTATAATGCTTATCTGCACATAGCCGATAGATATGGGAAGGTATGTTCACTATAGCGCTTATATCAACATAGAAGAATGATATGGGAAGGTATGTTCACTCTAACGCTTATCTGCACATAGAAGAGAGATATGGGAGCGTATGCACACTCTAACCCTTATCCCCACATAGAAGAGAGATATGGGAAGGTATATTCATCATAGCGCTTATTTGTTCATAGAAGAGAGATATGGGAAGGTATATGTGCCATTGCGATTATCTGCACATAGAAGAGAGATGTTGGAGGGTATCCTCACCATAACGCTTATCTGTACATAGAAGATAGATATTTGAAGGCGTGTTCAATGTAGCGCTTATCTGCACATAGAAGATAGATATGGGAACGTATGTTCACCATAGCGCTTATCAGCACATAGAAGAGAGATATTGGAGTCTTGTTCACACTAGCGGTGTTCTGCACATAGAATATAGATATAGGAAGGTGTGTTCATTCTAACGCTTATCTGCACATGGAAGAGAAATGTGCAATGGTATGTTCACTCTAATGCTTGGCAGCACATAGAAGATGGATATGGGAAGGTATCTTCACTATAGCGTGTATCTGCACATAGAAGATAGAAGATAGATATAGGATGGTATGTTCACACTAACGCTTATCTGTACACAGTAGATAGATATGTGACTGTATGTTCACTATAGCGCTTATCTGCACATACAAGAGAGAGATGGGAGGGATGATCACTCTAACGCTAATCTGCACGTGGACGAGAGATATGGGAGGGTATGTTCACGCTAACCCTTATCTCCACATAGAAGAGATATATGGAAGGTATGTTCACTATAGCTCTTATCTGCACATAGAAGATAGATATGTGAAGCTACGTTCCCTCCAATGCTTATTTGCGCATAGAAGATAGCTAAGGGAAGGTGTGTTCAACCTAACGCTTATCTGCACATACAAGAGAGCTATGGGACGGTATGTTCACTCTAACGCTCGTCTGCGCATAGAAGATCGATATGGGGAGGTATATTCCCTGTAACACGTATATACACATAGAAGATAGCTATGGGAAGCTATTTCACTCTAGCGATTATCTGCACATCAATGAGAGATATGGGAATGTGTGTTCACTGTAATAGTTATCTGCACATGGGAGATAGATATGGGAAGATTGGTTCACTGTAACACTTATCTACACATAGACGAGAGATATGGGAGGGTACGTTCATTCTAACGCCTATCTGTACATATAAAAGATGTGTGGGAGGGCATGGTCACTCTAACGTGTATCTGTACAAAGAAGATAGATATCGGAAGGTGTGTTCATTCTAACGCGTATCAGCATATTGAAGATAGATATGGGAAGGTACGTTCACTCTAACGGTTATCTGCACATAGAAGATAAATATGGGAACATATGGTCACCCTAGCACTTACCAGCACAATAGCGCTTACATAAAAAAGAAATATGTGAGGGTATTTTTTTATCTAACGTATATCTGTACATAGACGATAGATATGGGATGGTATGTTCAACATAGCACTTATTTGCACAACGATGATAGATATGGGAAGGTATGTTCACTCTACCACTTATCTGCAGATAGAAGATGTGATCAGCATAGAGCTTATCTGCACGTAGAAGATAGATATGGGTTGGGATGTTCACCATGGCGCTTATCTGCATATAGAAGATCGATATGGGATGGTATGTTCACTCTAACGCTTATCTGCACATAGAAGATAGGTATGGTACGGTATGTTCACTGTAGCACTCTATATGCACAGAAAATATGGATGTGTGATGGTAAGCTTACCATAGCGCCTCTCTGCATAGGGAAGACAGATACTGGAAGCTATGATCACTCGAAGGCTTATCTGGGCATAGAAGATAGATACGAGAAGGTAGCATATGCTCACGGTAGCACTTATATTCACGTAGAAGGATAGATACGGGAATGTAAGGTCGCTATAACGATTATCAGCACAGAGAAAATAGATATGGGATGGTATGTTCACATTACGCACATATCTGCACATAGAAGGTAGATATGGCAAAGTATGTGCAGTGTCATGGGTAGATATGGGAGGGCATAGTCACTCTAACCCATATCCGCTCATAGAAGACAGGTATGGGAAGGTATATTCACTGTAACATGTACCTGCACATAGAATATAGATGTGTGAAGGTATATTCACTATAATCCTTATCTGCCAATTACTTATCAATATGATCAGTTCGATATCACTATTGGTATTTATTTTTACATTTTTGCACAGGAGCATATCACTAGAGCATGATTAATAAACAATGAGCACATGCTGCTGTGCTAATTATGTTCTATCTCAAGTTGACTTAGACAAAAATGTAGAAGCAGCTAGTGATGTAGGCACTTTTAAATATGACTTCGGTAAAATGATTAGCATAGTCAATTACTTCGCCAATTTTAATAACATAAAGGTTTTGAAGACTAGTCGCATTTCCTGACAAATGAAACCCAATTACGCTTATACATATGGCATGCTGTCATAGCAGTGATGGGTGCAATGAGGTATGCCATGTCTGATTACTGTGTTCTGCGGCTGTAGTAGTAGAAACATCCGACAGATGCAATCAGTCCTTGTTCGCTTTTGCCCACTGTATCTTGTCCTCAGGCAAAATCCTCAGCTTCCCCAGGTCCATTCTTAACTTGAGTGTACCAAGTCCTGATTTGTTGCGGTCACCGTTTAGCGTGCTTATCAGATTTATGCAATGACATCCTCTCCTGGCTTTGTATTTGTTGGTTCCGAGTCGGGCGAATTCCAAGGCTCTCTGTGCTGGTGTATCCTTTGCCATCATTAGCACATGGCCAAACATGGACGATCTTTGCTGAGCGACTTTAATAGACAGCGACGGCGTATCACACATCATGTATAGTGCATCGTTGGAGATTATGTTGTCTGGCCATCAGTGTCCATTAATGGTGCATAGGTGTTTGCGGTGGCAGGCAAGGAATTTGTCTAGAGCTGCCTTTGGAGCTGCCCAGCTGTCACAGTTATGCATCACCAAGGTTGGGCAAGTTGCATTGTATAAACGTAGCAGTTTTATCAAGGGCATCTTTGATCTCCGAATCTATAGCTTCCAGCAGGACTGGAAAGCGATGTTCTTCATAACGCAGCGTGCTGCGATGTCAGCAGTACTGCAAAGCAGTGAGCCCAGGATTTTACTTTTCCTCCATGGTTCGCCGCCACGAAGTGGGTAGTCATTTTCCTTACTTTCATACCTTGTAGATAGATATATGTGTTTCGGATTCATTCATAAAGAGATTCTCAATTGTCAGTCTGCTTGCAGTTATTGGGAGAAGTTCATCAAGGGGTTTCTTTTCCTCGTCTATGAAATCCACATCGTTGGTCTATTCCATCTCTAGTGGCATACCTAGTATTGGTGGGGGCGGTGGCTAGTCTTGTGGAACCTTCCCGCACAGATTTCAATGTGGCAGCACAGTAATAGGTGAAAAGCAACAGAGAAAGACCATCTCCCTGTGGGGATCCGATCGGTGTCTCAAATTCCACAGAATTCAGTGACTTGACTCGTACTCTGGGATTGGTGTCAGCAAGCAGTAGTCTCATTAGTCGTAGCTCATCTTCATTGCAACTGGCCTGGCGTAGTACATCTAGGATCTCAGAGTGCGTAATTGTGTCGAAGGCTCATGACATTTCAATGCTCATTTTGTGGAAGTCCCAGTGTTTAGACGTGTCTACTGACACAAGCAGGCGTTGAGCCCATACACTGTCTGCCCTGCTGCGTCCACGTTTGACGCCACTTTGTCATGATCCGGTGAAGTCATCTTGAATGCGGCATAGAGTAACATTGGATAGCATTTTCCGTATGCTGTTCATGAGGACAATGGGCCGCCGATAGGCTGTGGCGTGGAGGGGGGGGGGGGGGTACCAGCTAGCTTCTTGGGCTTGGGTAGTGTGATAAGGGTGTCTTGTCTTACAGCGTCGATGGGAAGGTGGTGCATAAAAGCTGAATTAATTATGTGCGTGATCGGTTTTGAGATAATGTCACGTGCATATTTGAATAGTTCATTGCTCTTGCCATCAGGTCCAGATAGCTGTCCATTGTTCTGGGCTTTGAGCGCCTTCTCAACTTCTGCTGTTTTAATTGGTGTTGGTAATGGCCCGGGGTCTCCTGAGAACAGGTGCAAGGGGTCATCATCACGGTCAGTGAATAGTTCCTTGAACCATTCTCGAATCGCCTCGTCTTTTCCCTGGTCGTTTCATTGATTGGAGATCGTTACATTTCCCCAATTTGATAGGTCGAGGTGCATCAAAGATACAAATCCATTCAAAGGTTCCATGGAATGGTAATCCTCTGAGGCAAATGCTATCAGAGTGAATCTCCAGAAAAGTCCAGTTTGTATCTGAGTTGTCCTGATGTCTGGAATTCCAGACCCATCAGCTGATGCACTGTAGGATCACCCGTTTTCTTTCCTGGTCGGATGCTGGTGATGTAATTGCCATTCAGCTTCTTTATTTATTGGAGTTTCAGCTTGTAGGAAAAGGAGGTCTGTCGTCCTGATTGCTCAACTTTCTTTTCCTTTATGCACACCTGTAAGAAGCAAGCACAAATTAATGCAATACCCACACCATTGACCTTTTGACTACACGTTGGGCCCAGATATCTGGCACTGTATCAACACACTTCAAGCCAACCTTTGTCATCAAGTAGAACGTGAGTTATTCAGAAATATCTTAAGAAAGTCAAAAAGGTCTTGCGAACAACACCGATGATGAGGACGAGTACGAGGAGTATGACGACGACGACAACAATAACAACAACAACAACAACAACAACAACAGGAATGGCAGCGGAAGCAGCAGCAGCAACATCGACAACAACAACAACAACAACAACAACAACAACAATAACAACAACAACAACAATCACCACTCAATGCTCTCATATGCCCTTGTGTCTAGCGATGCGTGTAAAAATACCATTAAAATAGCAGCAGCAGAATCATCATGAACGGCAACAGCAGCAGCAGCTGCAGCAGCAGCAGCAGCCGCAGCAGTAGTAGTAGCAGGCAGTGGGGCAGCAGCTGTTGGCCTAATTTTAAAAGCTAAGATTTCCTTTGTCACCAAAGTTTGAACATAGAGGCGGTGTTCTTCCGACGATTCCATTGACCAGGGTTTGTCAAAGATCCACTGCCTCTGCTATTCACTCAGTGACTCGCAACTTCGCAGTTGCGATCTTCGGCAGTATTCAGAAGTGCAAGCAGGACCCATGGACTTGGCCTGTTTCTGTCTGCCCTTCCTATCCTTGTAGTATGCAACTTTAAGGTCCATTGGAATGCGATTTCCAGTAAAGGGAGACTATTTTTTAAAGCTTACCACTGAAATCACTGGCTCTTGTATAAAGCAAGTAATGTTGGCTGTAAATTTGAAAATGAAGGTTTTCTCTTAGCCTGCATGTGGCTATTTCTCAAGGATACTGCAAACCAATTCTGGCTGGCTTGCTCATTAAAGGGTTAATGCACAGTGCAGAGTTCTCTAACCTCAATATGATTGGGCCGCTCCAATTCCTCTATTGACTCTTCTAATGCTGCTTCGTCTCAGACACATAGTCTGGATCACCATCCGAATCATCAAGTTCACTACCTGGTGAATTAGATAACAGTTGGAATTAGACAATATAGAGTCTCGACCAATATTGAAAGAGCCTAAGTTATATGGAATAATATGTAATACCATGTTGTATCCCCTATAGAGGATTACAATTGACTGCCAGCTCGGCTATATCGGCAATCGTCATCTTCTCATAGGTGTGCTATGGGCATCTGAGGAAATGTAGTTTAAACCCTATACATACAATTAAATATAATGCTTTCGCTGTTTGCAGCATTATAATAAGGAATAGTATTTACAGTCACAGCTTTTTCATCGAACGAAACTAAAAAAAATAAGCAAGGGAAATAAATCGACGCACCGGTTTTCGTGAGTGGGGACATTGCCGATATAGCCCAAAAAGGGCAAACGAAAGGGCTAAGATAGGTTAGAAAGATGTGGAATACATTGTGCTAACTTACCACTCGGTTCTGAAGCTTCGATCATATTCACAGCCATTGCAAAATCAATCTTCTTCCTAATTCGCAAACGTGCTGCCGCCATCTTCAATACAATTAAAATTGCCTAGGTCGCAATATTAACTTAGGCAGATAAACATACACTGCAACACACACGTATTCTGATTGGTCAATGACTTAGGCATTTTGACAACAAAATCATGTTTCAATGGACAACATAATTATGCAGAAATGCTCATTTTGGGGGAAAAGTGACATAGGCAATTATGTTATGAGGTTGACAATATAATTGTATTCGAGATTTCGGTGTATAAATTAAAATCATGATATACTGACAAATATTTCTGTGTGTGTGCCTGCCTGCCTGCCTGCCTGCCTGCCTGCCTGCCTGCCTGCCTGCCTGCCTGCCTGCCTGCCTGCCTGCCTGCCTGCCTGCCTGCCTGCCTGCCTGCCTGCCTGCCTGCCTGCCTGCCTGCGTGCGTGCGTGCGTGCGTGCGTGCGTGCGTGCGTGCGTGCGTGCGTGCGTGCGTGCGTGCGTGCGTGCGTGCGGCTGTGTGTGTGTGTGTGTGTGTGTGTGTGTGTGTGCGCGCGCACAGCTGCCATTTGTGTTAGAAATTCATTTCATATTACCAAATGTAAGATGTTAGGTTTGACAGAATTAAATCGAGCAGTTATGTGCTACAGATTGCTTTTCAGGAAAAGATTAACCTGTCATTATTATTCACATGGGAGTCTGGGAATCGGCTGGCCTTTTTTAATCTTGCCTATGCATCTAGAGGTATTTGTACCATATCGATTGATGAACAGAGAGGCTGTACGTGATTGACATTGGCATAAGATACCGCTTCTCCACATGGACAACAGATACGAGCGAATATATTAACTTAGACCTAGTCCGTCTGCCGGTTACTGATCCATATGTTGATGATGAGTGACTCAATTCTTGAAAGAGTGGTAACTTCTTTCAGCTGCAATCATTTTTCTCTTAACCCTCTCCTTCTCCTCCTCCTCCTCCTCCTCCTCCTCATCCTCCTCAAACTCATTTTCTTTCACCTCCTGCTCATCCCGCTCATCATTCACCTGCCGCCTCTCACCCTCCTCCTGCCCATCCTCCCGCTCCTCCTCCTGATCGTTCCCTCGTTCCCCATCCCGTTCCTTCTCCTGCTCCTTCTCACTTTCCTCCTCCTATATCTCCTGCTCCTCATCATGCTCGGCCTCCTGCTCCTCCTCCTCATTCTCCCAACTCACCTCCTCCTGATCCCCCTGCTGTTGCGGCTACTCCTGCTACTCCTCCTTCATTCTATTTCCTTTCTCACCCCACGCTCCTCCACATCTTCATCCTTTTCATCCTTCCCATCGGTTTCCTCATATCATGTCAGCCAATGTGAGCACATGTTGTCTGTATTTCTGATTTAATTACTCTTCTGTTCCTGCGATGTCGTCTCTCATACTCTCCATCTGTCAGTTGATGTCCACTCAATCTCGGACCACTACTTTTCAGTCGGTTATACACTTAAGTATCACGCTCCTGGATGATTGCCTTAAAGACACATTCATATTATTTTCTAAACTTTGCTGGTAAAAGCTGTTACTGCTTACACGTGTGCACTACTAATTATATTCGGTAATTGATTTAATCGTTTATAAAGTGTCTGTATACCAAATGTATGTTTCGAGGTTGAAGCTCTAGTACTTTCTTTAGAAAGATACCAATGTGTCCTTCCATTCTCTCTTTCCCTGTAATATTACGCTCAGCATCATAGAAAAGATGATGACCTTATATTATTTATACTTCTCGATGTCATGATTCCCGTAGTGCATACATCTTGCACTGACTCCACAAAGGTTGATTACCGTATATCACGCGAACCTTTCGTGTCATGGCATGCGTGACTAGTGCTCCTTTATAAATTCGTGTCATATTTTAAGCTTTATAGAGTCAATGAATTTGAGAAATAAATGACGCCAGTCATAATAATACATTCCGTAAGGCAGTGCAAGGCTCCTGGCTATTCGTGAAACAGGGCTTGTGGTTAATCATCGCATGTACCGGTTAGCTGATTTTTGACCGATTGTCTGATTGTCTTGGCAGATCATGTGTACTGTCCATCAGAATCATGTGCAGTGAGTTGTTGCTATGGTGTATCGATTATTAATGATTTGTCAATTCTGAACATTTCACAACAACCGCCATTGTTGTTTTACTTCTGGCAGTTGTCTCAATTTTTCCCATTTTTCCTGATGCAAGGACATATATATCACAAGTGAATCATCAACATAGGATCACATTTGGTTGTTGTCTTGGCTGCATAGGTATATGTATAAGCTTACCTCTCTAGACAGTGCCTAGAGCATGTTTCAGTACTTTCTGCAGAACACCCCTCATGCAATCGCTCAACAAGGACTTTTAACTAACCGAGTATAGTGGATTCTAAGGCTCATTGTGCAATCTCTTGTAGCAATCATATAACATGTCCAAACATAGACCATCTACGATGGAGCACTTTCTCTCTCAATTTAATCATAGTATATACTGGCGGATCATTGCCGGTAGCACCTGTCAAGTGGGGCTGTTTCTGTACATTGCTGCATTATCTGTCCAGTGGTGCTGTATATGTCCAGTGGTGCACAATCTGTTCGGTGGTGCTATATCTGTTCAGTGGTGCTCTATCTGTCCGGTGGTACTCTATCTATCCAGTGGTGCTGGATGATAGAACGAACGTATTTCCAAAGACAGCCATCAAACTTATTTGGAAGTCTCTTTTGAGCTGACCAGTTATTACACTTGTACAGCGTCGGTGATACACTGCCGTATACTCACACCATCGCCTGGCAACATGGATCCGTGCCCTGCATATCTATAGTTTCCTAAATGAGTGGAAGGTTGTGATTCCTGTGAGACAATGTCCCGCAATCTCGGTTGGGCATCAGAGCACTGATCAGTTTGTCATGTATTGCTGAATGACACACATATATAAACTTGATCTTCTCTACGTTCATGAACAATTTCTCATTCATGTGCTGATCTGCAATAATCGATGAAGGCAAATACGTCATTTCTCTCCTGGTCTATGAGATCTACATCATCTATGCACTCTATCCCTAGTCGAAGGCCCACTATAGTCAGTATGGAGATGGTGCTGCATTTGTCCTAGAACAGCCAGGCAATGCATATATGATTTTCCAAAATGGTAACATGTGACCAGTTGCATGTGTTGAGGCTAGTATGCCTCTGGATGTATCTTGTCACAAATGCCCTATAATATGATGGCGTGCTTAGAGTGGCAAACTTTCCCCGCATAGCATACCACTAGTATGTATGATTACTGTATTCTGCGTTGTAGTAGTAGAAATATCCTACAGCTGCAATCAGTCTTCGCTTTTGCACACTGTGTCTTGTCCTCAGCCGAAATCCTTAGCCTTCTCAGTTCCATCCTTGACTTGAGTGTACCGAGTTCTGCTTTCTTGAAGTCACCTCGTAGCATGCCTAGCAGAGTTATGCAATGATATCCCCTCATGGCTTTGTATTTGCTGGCTCCCTGTATGGCAAATTCCAGCACTCTCTGTGCTGGTGTGTCTTCTGGAACCCTTAGCATATAGCCAAGGATAGGCCATCTTTGCTGGCCGACTTTTACTGACAGTGGCGACGTATTACACATCTTGTATAGTGCATCATTGGAAATTATCCTGTCTGGCCATCGGTGTCCAGTAATGGTGCATAGGTGTTTGCGGTGGCCGGCATCGAGTTAGTCTAGAGCTGTCTTTGGTGATGCCCAGCTGTTACAGTTATACCGCATCAAGACAGTGCGCTCAGCATTTTACTTTTCCTGCGTGGTTCGCCGCCACAAGTGGATCGCCATTTTCTTTAGCTTCATGCTTTGTAGATATGTATATGTGGGTAAACTCTGTTTTGGATTCATTACTAAGGACGTTCTCAATTTTTGGTTTGCTTGTAGCTATTGGGAGAAGTTCGTCAAGGGGTTTGTTTTCCTCGCCTATGAAGTCCACATCGTCGGCATATTGTAGCTCGCGGGGTTGTGCTGGGCCATTCCTGTGTGTGATGTCAGGTCGCTGTGCCACATGTGCTCGGGGTTTCGGATCCCATGCGACGCAGACCTGCGTCAACAAAGGTCGGTGGAACTCAATTGTTCCGGTGGGGCCGTGTGACCATTGCCGCTAATATTACATTGAACAGTGTCAGCCCACGAATTGGTGTCACCGGTATGCCTGTCCATAGCAATTTTGAAACTAGTGTCTCTAATCACATTAGAACTGCTTTGGTGCGAGCTGATCGGAAAACCTCTTGAAATCGAGATGATGTACATATCTCTTTTCGACTATTTCGTCAGGTTCCCATATATTGAGCAGCTCCAGACTGATCGGCCACCGGCTGATGATGCTCTCGATCTACTGAAATCATCCCTTTTTATACGTATGGTGCCGTCATAACTGGCTGCCTCAACCAATCAGAATTTTCTGAAGCAGCCAATCAGTGCGCTGTAATCCTGTGACGTGTACACAATTATCTAAATATCGTGATAGATATAGATGTGAAGCTGACGTAGTCAGTCACGTGTTACACAAATCACTGAGTATTTAGCTATATATATATATATATATATATATATATATATATATATATATATATATACGCGATTATGACGCCACTTCAATATTTTGAGCATAATTTACAGGGAGAAATCGGCGATAACTCAGCCATTTCTGTACTGATTTTAAAACGGTTTATAGTTTTGAAAAGCCCGTCCAATTCTGTTTCTGATTCATACCAGAGGGGACGGGAAAAAGTAATTTATAACAATTAAAGAGTACCAACTCGGTACACTAAATGTACCACTCACTCTTGGACGTGCTGCACGTGTATCGTCGAAACAGCGACAGGTGCGCGCATGCGCAACACGCGTTCTAACGAACTTAGTCATTTTCCGACGAAAATCCTCTCATATAGGCTTATACACGGTTACTTCCCTACCCTGAGGGCGCGCTTAAGGAACGTATCCAGGACGGGCGGCCCGTACCCAACTTCGCTGGCACAGCCGGTACCCGACCGGTCGATCAGTGCTACACTATTCGATCTCTAGCTGCGCATAGAAGACATAGAAGATATATACATAGAAGATAGATAACGAGGAGGGGTTATGTTCACCTTAACCATATCCTGTCTCTCGGTTACTTATCTATATATTGACGATGAGTGACAGGTTTTTTTGCGGATTGAAGGAATAGAAACTTGTCATCTTCCATGAGGTCCGCATCATCTGTGTACTAAATCCCTAGTCGAATTCCCACTATAGTCAGTATGAAGATGGTGCTACATTTGTCTCCAGAGCATCCAGACAATGAATATATGATTTTCCAGAACGTTAATATTTATCCAGTTTTGCATTTGTTAAGTCTATTATGCCTCTGGAAGGATCGTGTCACTAATGTCCTGTAATATGATGACGTACTTAGGGTGGCAAACATTCCCCGAAAATCATAACACTAGTACATAGAAGATAGGTAATGGTAGGGGGTCTGTTCACCTTAACCATATCTTGTCTCTCGGTTACTTTTTATATGTTCTTAATGAGTAACTGATTGAAGAATCTTCTCATCTTCTATTAGTTCTACAGCATCTGCGTACTCCGTCATAAGTCGATGTCCACTATAGTCAGTATGAAGATGGTGCTGCGTTTGTCTCCAACTATAGCCAGTACGAGGACGGTGCTACATTGGTCTCCAGAGCATCCATACGATGCATATATGATTTTCCAAAATGTTAACATTTGTCCAGTTGTTGCATTTGTTGAGGCTATTACACCTCTGGATGCATCTTAGTGTTCTTTGACTGACACACAGTATCAATATTTATGGCTCAAGAAATGTGTAATGACATATAATCGTGGTATCAATGGCCATACGACATGTCTCCTGGCACTGTATCCTCCAAATCACCCATACACTAGCCTCGCTAAATAATACACAGTAAATATCAAGAACTGGCCTTCATTCTCTGCTAGTTCAATTCATTCGCACTAGTTCAACCGGGCACCACCATCGTCGCATATCCAAACACATTACCAGGAGGTATTCCAATTTCTGAAAGAAAAGGTGCATCACAAAAGACAGACACACAATACTGAAAAAAATTCGTATCACGTGTGTTGATAAATAAAGGCTGTATTTGTTTTGATAAGTTTAACACGCCGTTCAACCAAAGCTCTCATTTGTAAATCAACCCCATCGTGATTAGGAAGTTACTGGTATATGCTTGGTGTTAATTTATCTTACATGTATTATATTGCCAATAGTGACAGAGTTTGATCAAGTTATATTTTATGATACCGAAATCCTCAGTGTTATTGAAATTCGTGTGAATTGCATCAGCGATCTGATTAAACCTGCATAGATAGAAGAGAGATTTCTGAATGAATCCGGCCACGGAATAGATACAATGCGGACTTTGCATTCATATCAGCATGATGCCAATCAGCTGTAGGTCATTCGCTCACAAATAGACTGGGGATAAAGAGGCCGTTAGATTCCTTCGTAAGATAATAAATCATCCATCTTGCGTAATACGGATATAATTGTCTTCTTGACGGAAAGTAATTTGCGTCTTATGAATGCAGCGTTTATTTAACATTGTGTAATTGTATCACAAACGCACACTCAGAAGCGAGCGTGCACTTGCACACACGTCCGCACACATGCAGACGCACAAGTACACACGCGTGCACGCGTGCATACACAAGCTCACACGCACACGCATATGTTTACGCGCATGCGAATGCGTATGCACACGCACACACACACACACACGCACACGCACACGCACACTAACGCGCACTAACGCACGCTCACGCACACCCACGCACACGCACACTAACGCACGCTCACGCACGCTCACGCACGCTCACGCACGCTTACGCACGCTTACGCACGCCCACGCACGCTCACGCACGCTCACGCACGCTCACGCACGCTCACGCACACTCACGCACGCACACGCACGCTCACGCATGCTCACGTACGCTCACGTACACACACATGCACACACGCATGCTCACGCTCATGCTCACATACACGCACGTACGCACGCACGCACGCACGCACGCACGCACGCACGCACGCACGCACGCACGCACGCACATACAAACACGCACGTGCGCACGCACGTATGCAGGGACGCACGCACGCATGCACTCACACACGCACTGAATTACTGTGAATAAATGGAAATAGCAAAGAAGGAAGTAGCGGTGCCTCAACTGAACTCGTGGAGAATACGGATAACAAATATACGCATGTGTCTGAGATATATCAGTATGGCACTACTATGTTGTCCTCGGATTAAATGGCTATATGCATTTTTAATGTCCTGTACTCTTCATCCACATTGCCTTTACTTAGCCATGTCTCCTTGATGTGCACGTATATGGAAATCATCGCTGTCTAGTTGCCCTCACAGCGCTGTATTCTTCATCCACATTGCCTTTACTTAGCCATGTCTCCTTGGTGTGCGCGTAAAGGGAAATCATCGCTGTCTAATTGCCATCACAGCTCTGTATTCTTCATCCGCATTGCCTTTACTTAGCCATGTTTCCTTGATGCACACGTAGAAAGAAATCATTGCTGTCCAATTGTCCCCACAGACATGTATTCTTCATCCGCATTGCCTTTACTTAGCCATGTTTTCTTGATGCACAAGTAGAAAGAAATCATTGCTGTCCAATTGTCCTCACAGTCATGTATTCTTCATCCGCATTGCCTTTACTTAGCCATGTTTTCTTGATGCACAAGTAGAAAGAAATCATTGCTGTCCAATTGTCCTCACAGTCATGTATTCTTCATCCGCATTACCTATATTTAGCCATGTTTTCTTGATGCACAAGTAGAAAGAAATCATTGCTGTCCATTTGCTCTTACATCGCTGTATTCTTCATCTGCATTGCTTTTACTTAGCCATGTTTCCTTGGTGTACAATAGAAAGAAATCATTGCTGTCCAATTGCTGTTACAGCCCTGTATTCTTCATCCGTATTGTCTTTGCTTAGCCATGTTTCCTTGGTGTACAATAGAAAGATATCATTGCTGTCCAATTGCTCCCACAATCCTGTATTCTTTTTCCGCCTTGCCTTTACTTAGCTATGTTTCCATGATGTACAAGTAGAAAGAGATCATGAGATGAAGTAATCAAGATAATTTTAATATGTACATCTCTTTATACTTGTGACCTAGTCTAGTAAAAATAATATGCTGCTGAATTACTCTAGCCTACAAACAGTCAACATCATTGCTCACTAGACTAATTCAGGCGCATCTTATCCAAACTCTGTACTTCTTAACCGAAATTGCGCGTGCATTACAGGTATGCATTTTCTCAACATATCACAGGTTAATAACAGGAACCTTCTCAATTTTGGATTTATTATTGAGGTATTTCATTTTTTTATTCCACATCTTTACAACCTAGTGTACATTTAGCCAAGCACGTGCCTGCTTTTCAGTTGAGTAAATGATTCTGAGATTCTCGTGAACTACTAATGGTGTCTGCCTGGAATAAGAGTCATCTGATCACAGAGCTATATTTACAATTTGGAGCTGTTTGGTAAAATAAACTGCATGTCGAATAATGAAACTTAGATGATCTTATCCTGTTACAGTACGAGAGAGTGCGATGAAATGTGTCTGAGATTGAGTAGTGGTGGTGGTGGTGGTGGTGGAGGTAGTGTTATTGGGAGTGGTAGTAGTCGTCGTCGTAGCAGCAGCAGCAGTAGTAGTAGTAGTAGTAGTAGTAGTAGTAGTAGTAGTAGTAGTAGTAGTAGTAGTAGTAGTAGTAGTAGTAGTAGTAGTAGTAGTAGTAGTAGTAGTAGTTATATTTGATTTTGCAAATTTAGTTGTTGGCGTTCGTATTTTGTGAGGAACGTTTCAGGCTGCAGTAATTATTTATTACTGCGGTGCCCATTTCAGCCGGCCTCCTCTGTTCGTGTATTGTATGTTGTGCCATATCAATGTTGTTGTTTTTTCCCAGTTCACGGTCTGTTGTAACGATGTTTTTATTGTTGGTTGGTTTTGTACTCAGGCTGTCCGTATTGGATTTTTCAGCCGTTAAAAGAGAGAGAGAGAGAGAGAGAGAGAGAGAGAGAGAGAGAGAGAGAGAGCATGTCGCTACGTGATAGGCTTGCTGTTGAGCTATATATAGCACTGCCATTTGTTTGATTCATGTTTTAAAGCATGTTGAGCAAGTATAAGCAGGAATTGAGCATTAGGGTGACGACGGGTGGGTGGATCGTTGGGGACATTGACCTGTATCATGGCCTGAAAGACGTTGTTGGTTCGGGTCCCAAGGTGTTAACGGCCTTGATTAACATAAGCAAGACAGTGTGGCATGTTACGGTATAGTTTGAGGGAATAAAAGAAAGATTGTTAGATGATGGACTGATTGTCAATGGAGAAGTCTGTAAGGTGCAGGAAATAGACTCAGACAAACTATTAATTAAAGTGAAGACGCCATTAGAAATACCTAATGATCGAATTAGCGCAGAAATGGCCAAATATGGTCTAATAGTTTCAACCGAGAATGAGATGTACCAATGTGATCGATCTCTAGAAAGTGGCGTTAGAAGAGTGTAGATGAAGGATATTTCAAAACCTCTTCCAAGTACTATCTCAATTGACAATACTTTCTTTCTGCCATATTGGTACAGGGATTAGATCAAGACATGTCGCATTTGTATCAGGACTGACCACCTAGCTAGCGCATGTCCACATAACGACAAATGATTAATTTGTGGGTCAACTGATCATTATAAATGGCGATGTAAGGAAGCAACAAAGAATCAAACTCGAAGTGCTTCAGCGCCAAAGAATCACCAGGAGGCTGAACCAGCTGCTGTAGCTGCCGCTGACAAAACGACTACTGTAGCTGATGTTCAGAAACCAGCTAATCCTGTGGTAATAACAGACTCCATTGACATTTTGGGGGAGAACGTGACACAAACACCTGTGCCAATGGCTAAAGACGTTGATTTAACATCTGATATAGAAAGTCTGCAACTAGGGAAAACAAGATTCAGATTTCAACTCACTGAATGTACTGCTAATTCAATATTGGATCAGGCCCCTCTGACTGATAACGTACACGACATAGCAGGTAAAACGGACATTTCTGTAGGAGCCAGCAATAAATTGAGAAGTACCAGTTCCAGCATCCCTCACAAGACAGAAAGTGGTCTCAAGCGACAAAAGGATGACTCAATTTGAGATTCTCATGTTGAAGAAGACACTGCTCATAATATGTCATTTGATTACGACGATAGCGTAGCTGTTGCTGATTCGGATATGTCGGTCAGTGCACAAAGCTCTCAAAATGCTGACATGGTTATGTACCGCTCTGAAACAGGACAGGTATTGAACACATACGAACCAAAAAAGGGTGTGTGCTACCGTCAGTTACGCAATGCTTCTGATGTATTAAAATATCAGCATCTGACAGTAATCGATTTACTCACATCAAAATGTAATGAAAACATTGGTAAATGGGCGAAAAAAACTTGAGTAAAATAAACAAATCAAATTAAAATATGGCGGTTTTAAATACATGTTTTAACATATTAATAATGTTAATTTGCATACTAAACTGCAGAGGTTTAACGACGAAATTAAACAACATCTACTATTAGATGAACTAAAAGCAAGACATGTGTAGATTATCATGCTGAAGGAGACAACATTACAATATATACATGTTATTGAAAGGTTCAGGCGTTTGACGAATGGAGAACTCTATTACTCTGGTGCCAATGAAACGAGTGCAGGTGTTGCAATTTTGTTTCTCCCAAAATGCCTCACCTGGATAAATATAGTTTCTTCTTCATCTGTTAACAACGGATGGTGGGTTAAAGTTATAATCGACATATCATGGCAGAATTATACTTTAGTTTCGATCCATGCACACGTTTTGCATTCTGAAAGATGTGCATGTGATTTTAACTCTGTTACGGATGGGGCGCGAGACAAAAGTTCACTTTGTAGCTATGGTGACACATCGCATGGCAGACTTAAAGCTATATGTGATGCAGAACATTTACTAGATAGTTATAGGATATTAAATCCAGAGAAGCGTGATTCCACATGACATTCAAATAACGGCCAACTCGCCCCTAGAATAGATCGACTTTCTATTGAAAGAACATTGAAAGGAACTCTGGTAAATGCGGGTATGTATCCGTTCTCTGGCCATGGCATGGTTTACGTCACGCTGGATAATGCTAACTGGGTCAAACACGGCCCTGGCTTCTGGAAAATTAATAATTCGTTGCTAAATGAAACTAAATATCAAAATTGTGTTAAACGTTTTTGGAAATATACGCTTCGAAACAAAAATTCATATGACAATTTAATAACATGGTGGGAAGATGTTAAAGTTGGATTTGACCACATTTCAAAACAGTATGCCATTGGCAAAGTACGAATGATGTGCAAGGAGAAGAGCACACTTGAGCATTCTCTGATTCTCCTAAGTAGGAAGTTTGCGAATGGCGATAGTTACTTTAGTTAATGGCTAAGCGACATATAAATCAAAGCTTACACAGATAGACAGATATAGGGTTGAAGATTCAATAACTAGGAGCAAAACGCAAATGCATATCGAAGGAGAGAAACCACCGAACTATTGTGTTTGGTCTTTAAAATTCTAGAGGAGTTCTGAAGTTAATTAGTAGTTTAAACAACAACCATGGCCACAATTGCTCTACGCAAACGGAAATTATGGAAACGGTAGAAACATTTTATCAGATGTTATATAAACCTGGTAATAGTAATGATATAAAATCACCTGATATGCCGCAAATGTCAAAGAACCATTCTCAAAAAACGAGCACGGAATTCTGTGAGCTCCCTTTAACACTAGCTGAACTGACAACTTCTTTAACGTATATGAAGTGCGGCAAAGACTCCAGGAGGTGATGGACTTAGTGTTGAATTCTACATGTTGGCATCTCATTGGGCAAGAGTTTATTAATGTAGTAAATGAAATTTTCTCGCATGGTAGGCTCCCTTCTACTATGTGGCAATCATATGCTCAACTTATATTCAAGAAGGCATAGCCTAGTAAATTACAGACACATCTCGCTCCTCTGTGTCGATTATAAGATTAGTGCATGCTAAAAAAAACTTGCTCGTATTCTGGATGAAGTTATCCATAACGCTCAATTCCATCCCGCTCTATTTTGACCAACACATTTTTAATTAGAGACATTATACAATTGGTTGAGAAACGTAATGCCCCAGGGGCCATTATAGGTTTAGACATCGAAAAGGCGTTTGTTTGATCGATTAGAATGGAAGTTTATGTTTAAATCACTCGGTCACATTGGTTTGGGACCAACTTTCATAAAATGGATGAGGATTCTCTATGGCAATATTAGCAGCAAATATCTCGTAAACGAGTTTAAAAGACAGCCAACAGGTCTAGAGCGTGCTGTGCGTCAAGGGTGTTCATTTTCTCCAGTGTTATTCGTCATAGCAATTTTTCATGGTATAGATATTCATGGTGTAAATCGGCCCATAAATGTGTCTCAATATTCCGACGACACAACTGTTTTTGCAGGAACCAATCCTGATTTTAAAAGACTAAACACGATTTTATTTGATTTTCAGATGGGCTCTGGCCTGAAGATAAACACGGCTAAATCTGTTGGAGTATTCTTGGGCCAGTGGAAGAGTAGGTTTGATCAGCCACTTGACATCCGATGGACAAATGAATCAAGTAAGATTGTAGGCATTCACTTCAGTAGAGAGGGTGGAGTAAACCTTAACTGGTAAGAGAGAATAGCTAAAAAGAAGAGAACCGGTAATGCGTGGAAGAAACGGCATTTGATTATTTCGACAGGACCTTGGTTATAGCTTCCTTAATACGTTCAAATGGTTATGGTATACGGCCTCTGTTGTATATAAGCCCACACATATCGAAAGTGAAATAAATAAAATGGTCCGAGAATTTTTAAAGGAAGGTAATACATGTCTCGTATCACAGGATGTTTGCACGAATGATTTAATGCATGGCGGACTTAATCTTGTAGATGTTAGAATGAAGAGCATGTCATTGCGTTTCAAATTTCTAATGCATTGCTTAATAATAGTATTCAGTGGGCAAATGTATCAAGGTCGTTAATAGAAAGCTTCATAAAGCCTTTCTCAACCAAAACACTTTTTTGTGCCAAAAACCCGCCGCCTAATTATCTATGACTTCCTCCGCATTGTCTTGAAGTAAAAACTGGGTTTAATGCGTTTACTAAAGTGGCCGATTTGCCACTATGCTGGGAAAGTGTTTTGCAATTGGAGCTATGGGGCAATAATCTCATCATTCATCAAGGCAAAGTTTTGTACTATCCATCAATGGCAGGGAAAGGCATTACATATGTATGTGCCATTGTCGACCCTGTTAGGAGGGCGTGGAAATCATTGGCTGAAATGTGCTATTCTAGTTCTCTTCGACCAATAGATACTATGCGTCTGTTAGCTCACATACAAGAATCTAAACCGAAAACTGTGTTCT
The DNA here is from genome assembly GCA_034401795.1 of Chaetoderma sp. LZ-2023a. Taxonomy (NCBI): domain Eukaryota; kingdom Metazoa; phylum Mollusca; class Caudofoveata; order Chaetodermatida; family Chaetodermatidae; genus Chaetoderma; species Chaetoderma sp. LZ-2023a. The sequence continues at coordinate 11,366,323 of CM067360.1, read as the reverse complement.
CTCTTTGTCGTGCCGACCTTACTGATGAGGTATCTGAAGAAAAATTCTTCAGCAATGATAAGGAATTATACTGCAGAATGGCAGTAACCAGCTGGTATAATATCCTTAGGGAACACCATGCTACACCTCCAAGAGCTATTAATGCATGGGAGCAGCGTGGTTATAATATTCCGAACTGGGAGTTAATATGGAAGAACATACATTTACCCAATATTCCCAATCTGGCAAGAGATGTAGTTTGGAGACCAATACACAGAAAACTTTGGGTTAAAAATATCATGACGTATGCAAACCTGTGTACTGAAGATGGTAGCAAAAAGCTCTGAGGAAACATTGATACACCTGTTAATTGAATGCCATGTTGTAGCTAGGTTCTGGGCGTATGTAAGTAGCATATTATCAGATCTCGGTGTGCCCACATCGGACATAACACCACACATTATTTTGTTTCACAATTTTGTAAATGAGGCAATGCAAATGGATAATAAGGTCATTGTGTTAGTCTGCTTAGGCATCGGAATTAGGAGCATTTGTAAACATCGCTGCTCCGTAGTTCATGACGCAAATGCTATTCCTACACCCGATCATTTAAAATGTGTAATTGGGATATTTTATGCCGTATTGTCACATTGTGTTAGAGGCGAATGCAATAAGTATATTAAAAAACGAAATCGAAGAACGTTTAAAATAAATATGGTGCAGAGGTAGATTAATATCATTTGAAAATGACAATTTGTCCATCAAAAAATCGCTGTGATTATTTAACCTTTCATTTAGTGTGCAGAATACATACATATTTTAACATTTATATTACATCCTTGACAAGTTGTTTATAATTTAATTTTGCTTATGTAAGTATATTTTTAGGAATACATTTTTAATGTAAATTTACCCTTTGGTAGGAAATCGTTTGGATGGTGGCTGTTGCAGCCTGATGTAACTGCCGCTTCCAGTCAGTTGTGTTTCAAAATGATCAGTCATCTGTTATTTGTATTGGATAACGTAAAATGCACTGTCAAAATTCCGGCCTAAAATCATCATATGGGGTTTTTTATTACAAACGATCCAGTGTTACATACTGGAAATGCCCAGTTGTATATTATTTACGAGCAGGCCTAAGAAATACTGTATTTTATTAATAACAACCGATCTGTGATAATTTTGAAATACTAGTCATAATAATATACGCATGGTGTTCCTGTATTAGTAGGCCTATATATATATATATATATATATTTATATGGGCGTGCTGCGTGCGTGCGTGCGTGTGCGGGCGCGCGCGCGCGCCTGTGTGTATATGTATTGTATGTATGTATGATTACTGTATTCTGCGGCTGTAGTAGTAGTAGAAACATCCCACAGCTGCAATCAGTCCTTCTTCGCTTTTGCCCACTGTGTCTTGTCCTCAGCCAAAATCCTTAGCTTCCTCAGCTCCATTCTTGACTTGAGTGTACCTAATCCTGCTTTCTTGAGGTCGCCTCGTAGCACGCTTAGCAGAGTTATGCCATGATGTTCTCTCCTGGCTCTGCATTTGCCGGCTCCGAGTAGGGCGAATGCCAAGGCTCTCTGTGCTGGTATATCTTCTGGCATCCTTAGCACATGGCCAAACATGGACCATCTTTGCTGGGCGACATTTACAGACAGCGGCGGCGTATTACAGGTCTTGTATAGTGCATCGTTGGAAATATTGCTCTCTGGCCATCGGTGTCCAGTGATGGTGCGTAGGTGTTTGCGGTGGCAGACGTCAAGTTTGTCTAGAGCTGCCTCTGGAGCTGCCCAGCTGTTATTGTTATACACCATCAAGGATACACAGGTTGCATTGTATAAATGTATTTTTTTTACCAAAGGCATCTTTGATCTACGAATCCATAGCTTCCAGAAGAACTGGAAGGCTATGTTCCGCATGATGCAGCGTGCATCAATGGCAGCAGTACTTCACAGCAGTGAGCCCTGGATTTTACTTTTCCTCCATGGTTCGCCGCCACGGAGTGGATCGTCATTTTCTTTAGTTATTCCATCTCTAGCGGCATGCCCAGTATTGACACCAGGCGGTTTGGTCTTGTGGAGTCTTCCCACATGGATGTCAATGCAGCAGCCAGGTAACAGGTGAAGAGCACAGGGGATAGACCATCTCCCTGAGGGGAGCCGATAGATGTCTCAAACTCTACAGACTTCACTGACTTGACTCATACTCTCAGTTTGGTGTCTGCAAGCGGTAGTCTCACTAGTTGTAGCTCATCCTCATAGCAACTGGCCTGGCGTAGTACGTCCAGGATCTGTGAGCCTTTAATTGTGTCGACGGCCCTTGGAATGTCAATGCCCATTTTGTGGGAATCCAGTGTTTGGACATGACTAATGACACAAGCATGGGTTGAGCTCATACAATGTCTTCGCAGCTGCGTTCACGTTTGCAGCCACTTTGACATGATCCGGTGAAGTCGTCGATCTTGTCTCGGATGCGACATAGAGTAACATTGGATAGGATTTTCCGTATGCTGTTAAGGAGCACAATGGGCCGCATATTGGCTGGGGTGGGGTGGGGTGGGGGTATGCAGCTTCTTGTTCATGGGTAGCGCGATAAGAATGCCTTGGTATACAGCGTCCATGGGAAGGTGGTGTGTAAAAGCTGTGCCTGATCGTTTTTTTAGATAATGTCACTTGCATATTTGAATAGTTCATTGCTCATGTCATCAGGTCCATAGGCACTTTCATTTGTCAGGGCTTTAAGTGCCTTCTCAACCTCTGCTGTATTACTCGGTGTTAGTAATGGCCTGCGGTCTCCTGAGAATGGGTGCAAGAGCACATGATCGTGGTCAGCGAACTGTTCCTTGAACCATTCTCGAATTGGCTCGTCTTTGCCCTGCTCAGTCCCGATAAAGTGTCCTTCAGAGTTGTGTGCAGTTAGTGGTGGTGTGTAGTCAGCAAATCTTAGGGCTCGGGCTGCCCGAAACATTGTGTGGCAGTCATCCGTGGCAGTGATTTTATCTGCTAGGGCGTCTGCTTGTTGGATAGCAAGATCTTTTAAGCGTTCGCTAATGTGGCGCAGAATGTGATTGCGCTCCTGCCGTACTTTGGTGCGATCGTATGTATGTATATTGAGCACCTAAGTACTTTATTTATACTGAAAGACTGATGGATTTTTGAAAGGGTTTTCTTTCTCATTTGCCGATTATTTACTGTTTGTGTCTTGTATGATTTGTACGTCAAACTTTTATATATGTTTGAATTTGAAAGGATTTCCGCGCGATCCATTGATCGTGTTATCAGTACAAAAAATAGTAGTAGTAGTAGTAGTAGTAGTAGTAGTAGTAGTAGTAGTAGTAGTAGTAGTAGTAGTAGTCGTCAGAAACAGCAGCCAGTCAAATTACTTTCAGAATAACCAACAGCTTACCTGTATAGTTTTCTGGAAATTGTCAGGGATCGAGTAATCCCAACACAGGCGAAGCGTGGATGGAGCTTAGCTAGAGATGAGCTGAGCTTACCTAATACTGAGAAAGGCCCACTGCAGATAGGTGTGGTATATAAGGTACAATAGAATTTACAGCTCTGATAAAATAACGCACCTAGGCTAAAGTCTCTGTTTGTAAACATTAATGGCAGCTTTCACCTTAATAGCAGCTGATCCTACATAATCATCTGATAATATGTGTCCCATGAAAACGAGCTGTGCCATATTAAATTCACATGTTCGCGTAGTCAGTTTAATTTCTTTCTTACGTATTCAGTACAGCACTTTATGAAGTCTATCATTATATTTTCATTTATTAGAAACATGGCCACTGACACCAACGACAATGTTCCGAGTTCCATCATAACTGCTCAATGTGTGGTGAAGAGGGTTCTGATGCATCTCTGGCGCACACGATACTCTGAACACTAGTATTTGTAAACGATATAATGCCACGTTCATCCAGATCCAGCTAAATCTAATGACAAGCTTGTTGAATATGAAATTTGTTGAAAATTATTTTCTCTCATCTCTTGTAGATATTGAATAGCATTATCTATTTACTGCACAGACACACCTCAGTGTTGTCCTTTATGCTAATTACCCTTATGCTCACCTCATTGGATACCAGGAGACACGTGATTTAACGAGGGGGTGGGGCTTCGCGATTGAACGAGTTCCCAGGAAAAGACGAGTCCAGACATGTACCCTGTCAATCATCCTTAATGACTCTCATTAACCATTGTCAATCATTACAGTAATTACACTTAAGCTCACCTCATTGGATGCCAGGGGTCACGTGATTTAATATGGGGGGTGGGGTGGGGGTGGGGTGGGGGCTTATGGACATCCTCTATATCTAACATCCAATCAGACTGGCGGAGAGCTGGAGACAGATTTTCACACCTTTTTATAAGGCGATGAGATCAAAGGAAAAAAGTTGCCAATGATGCAAATAAAGGTGGTTGCTCTGACACAGCAACTACTTAAAAGGTGTGAAAACCCAACTCGCCCCTCCTCGACCATCCGCATCTCCAGGTTCTTCCGTGTAATGCATACTATATGGCATGTACTGCCAGACAAATGGAATGCAATATTAGCTATTGTTTCTGTGTTGTATCACTCATGTCTCTACCTTCAGGATAGAGTGTAAATACCTGTAACCAGCTAGTCTACTGGGTATTCGTACAAGCAGTAGACTGGCTTTATATCAAACGGATTTGCGTCCATAGCTATGCTCATGGCCATCTGTAACTATGTTTCTCGTTGCCAAATGGGGCATATGGACTGGTCAGGACTAAACCAGAAAACACAATCCATAATGTATACAAATAGATAAATACTATTTTGTTATTTTAGAAACTGAAGGCTAACCTTGTTTTATCAAAACGAAGACACATATATTTAATATTTTATTGTATTATTAACAAACACTACAAGCTGGCAATGCAGTTTGTGTTTAAATCTCATGAAATTTACATTTCGAACAGGAATCGATATATTTAGCAAAACAATTATTTACCAGGCCATGCAATGTTACTATGGCAACGCCGTAACTACTTTCCGAGAGCGGATGTAAGATCTGGAAACAAGTCTCTGTTGAATGTTACAAATTGAATCCTAAAATTAATAGACGTAACTTGAGGAATCTCTCCGCGAAAATAAGACGAAATTCTATATAAATAAGCACATAGGGGAGATTTATGATCCTAAATTCGTGAATAATGTAAATGTATCTGACAAATTGGCTGCTCTTTGTAAAGGTAGAATGTGCTGTTTTAAGGGCACACAGGCACGCTACTACGGCACAGACTGAGGGGTGGGGGGTATTTTGATAAATGAAATCTATGTTTGATTTATGGTGATGCGATTTGTTAAATTCTAGAATCAACTAGATGAGACATGGCTGAGTGTGATGTGTATCCGTTACTGAATGACGTTACCGAATGACGTTACTGAATGACCTTGCTGCCTCGGGACGTAATATTTTGCATTCAAGTCGTTGTTGGACCATGAAAATTAATATCCATACAAGCTGGAAATGAGAACAATACACCGCAATGGAAACGATGGAAGAAATTGTACATACAGTTGAGAGCATAAGAAATACTTATATCTTGGGAATTTCACAGCGCAAATGCCCAAGACACAATATAGTCCACCCAATACATAATGGATATATATGTTTTAATATTATGGTTTAGCGTGGCTATATTACATAGTTAATGAAAACTGACGAGCAAGTTGACCAAATATCTGAGCGGGGAGGCAATTTCTTATAATGCTTGCTGGCGGTATTGAATTCTGAATTAATGTAAGATCATAAATCAGCAGCGTGCATCAGATGGCGATATCAATATTTTGCACACTGCATGTGTTAGCCTTGCTCCATGGACCGCACTTATTGCTTCTACTAACTATACAGGCATACCATCAGGACAACGTGGTATCTAACTGATGGCAGATTGTCTGATGTATGGGTGGTTAGCGTCATCAGAGCCGAGGTCAGCGCAATGTCTAGCTGGTGGTATATTTTCTCCACACTAATATGTGGGTGGTTACTGACATACGATTGGACACCAATGCGGTGTCTAATTTATGGTGCCGTGTATCCATAGTTAGGGTTATAGAACATAGATGGATAATAGCTCATAATTCACCTGGCATGAGGTTCTTTATTTTCTTAGAGAGTTATCGGACACAATACACACATGTTTGCCATAGAAACGGCTATCAGAAGACAGAGCATTCCAGTTTGTCTTCCGGGACATGGCTCTGACTAGTTTACAGACTCGTAAATGCAATCCCAGTTTTTTCGTTTACACTCTTCTATCCTAATAATTTCTTTTATAGATTTTTGCTTTTCTCTTGACAAGCGACAATGCAATATTTACAGCTGTATATAATACTCCCATTCTCGGTAACGACTGGGTGGCGCACACGGTCTTGCGGTACATCTTACTTCTATATTTGGTTGTCATTATCGTGTACACCAATTTCACTGGTCGTGCCAGAACCAGGAGCATTCGTATCGTAAGCGTTGTCTGAGAATCGTTAATCAAAACCACTCTCGGAAGCAGAATACCATGGAATGTCCTTACTGAATGGGGTGAACTGCAAGTTGGCTGCGTCGTTACTTTGATCATCCCACTTTTGGTCTACGTCCTTGGTTGTCAACTAAACTGACCTTTCCTGACGGTGCAATTAAATTACAATGGCGGAGAAACATTCGACGGAAATTAGAACTATCCTTCACTCTATATCACACATCCCCACCCCCTGCCGACGCTGAATAATTGCATATGGACCTTGACAGAAGCTTTGTAATTTCAATTAACTACACATTTTTGGGTGCAAAGTAAGTCCTTAATCTACCTCCAAACTCATATTTATTGTTAACTGCATTCTCTTTAATTTTCTCTACATGCTTACTTTTAATTTATGTACCTCTCCCTATGATGCAATTATACGCCTCCCCATGTATCCCTCTCTATCACACATTTATATGCCTCTCCCATGTATTCCGCCATATCACACATGTATACGCCTCTCCCATGTATCCCTCTCTATCACACATTTATACGCCTCTCCCTCCCATGTATCCCTCTCTATCACTCATTTATACGACTCTCCCATGTATCCCTCTCTATCACACATTTATACGCCTCTCCCATGTATTCCGCCATATCACACATGTATACGCCTCTCCCATGTATCCCTCTCTATCACTCATTTATACGCCTCTCCCATGTATTCCTCTCTATCACACATTTATACGCCTCTCCCATGTTTCCCTCTCTATCACTCATTCATACGCTTCTCCCATGTATCCCTCTCTATCACACATTTGTACGCCTCACCCATGTATCCCCCTCCTTCACACATTTATACGATTCTCCCATGTATCCCTCTCTATCACACATGTATACGCCTCTCCCATGCATCCCTCTCTATCACACATGTATACGCCTCTCCCATGTATCCCTCCCTATCACACACGTTTATGCCTCCCCCATGTATTTCTCTCTATCACACATTTTTACGCCTCTCCCACGTATCCCTCTCAATCACACATGTATACGCCTCTCCCATGTATTCCTCCATATCACTCATGTATACGCCTCTCCCATGTATCCATCTCAATCACACATTTATACACCTCTGTAATGTATCTCCCTCTATCACACATTTAAGCGCCTCTCCCATGAATCACTCTCTATCACACAGGTTTATGCCTGCCACATGTATTCCTCTCTATCACACATTTATACACCTCTTCCATGTATCCCTCTCTATCACACATGTATACACCTCTCCAATGTATCCCTCTCTATCACTCATGTATACGTCTATCCCATGTATCACTCTCTATCACTCATTTATACGCCTCTCCCATGTATTCCTCTCTATCACTCATTTATACGCCTCTCCCATGTATCCATCTCAATCACAAATTTATACACCTCACTAATGTAGCTCCCTCTATCCCACATGTATACGCCTCTCCAATGTATCCCTCTCTATCACTCATTTATACGCCTCTCCCATGTATCCCTCTCTATCACACATTTATACGCCTCTCCCATGTATTCCGCCATATCACACATGTATACGCCTCTCCCATGTATCCCTCTCTATCACACATTTATACGCCTCTCCCATGTATCCCTCTCTATCACTCATTTATACGCCTCTCCCATGTATTCCTCTCTATCACACATTTATACGCCTCTCCCATGTTTCCCTCTCTATCACTCATTCATACGCTTCTCCCATGTATCCCTCTCTATCACACAGTTGTACGCCTCACCCATGTATCCCCCTCCTTCACACATTTATACGATTCTCCCATGTATCCCTCTCTATCACACATGTATACGCCTCTCCCATGTGTCCCTCTCTATCACACATGTATACGCCTCTCCCATGTATCCCTCCCTATCACACGTGTTTATGCCTCCCCCATGTATTTCTCTCTATCACACATTTTTACGCCTCTCCCACGTATCCCTCTCAATCACACATGTATACGCCTCTCCCATGTATTCCTCCATATCACTCATGTATACGCCTCTCCCATGTATCCATCTCAATCACACATTTATACACCTCTGTAATGTATCTCCCTCTATCACACATTTATACGCCTCTCCCATGAATCACTCTCTATCACACATGTGTATGCCTGCCACATGTATTCCTCTCTATCACACATGTATACACCTCTTCCATGTATCCCTCTCTATCACACATTTATACACCTCTCCAATGTATCCCTCTCTATCACTCATGTATACGTCTCTCCCATGTATCACTCTCTATCACTCATTTATACGCCTCTCCCATGTATTCCTCTCTATCACTCATTTATACGCCTCTCCCATGTATCCATCTCAATCACACATTTATACACCTCACTAATGTAGCTCCCTCTATCCAACATGTATACGCCTCTCCAATGTATCCCTCTCTATCACTCATTTATACGCCTCTCCTAGGTATCCCTCTCTATCACTCATTCATACGCCTCTCCTATGTATCCCTCTCTATCACACATGTATATGATTCCCCCGTGTATCCCTCCCTATCACACATGTATACGCCTCTCACATGTATCCCTCTCTATCACACATGTTTATGCCTCCCCCATGTATTTCTCTCTATCCCACATGTATACGCCTCTCCTATGTATCACTCTCTATCACTCGTTTATACGCCTCTCCCATGTATCCCTCTCTATCACTCATTATACGCCTCTCCCATGTATCCCTCTCTATCACTCATTTATACGCCTCTCCCATGTATCCCTCTCTATCACACATGTATACGCCTCTCCCATGTATCCCTCTCTATCACACATGTTTATGCCTTCCCCATGTATTTCTCTCTATCACACATTTACACGCCTCTCCCTTGTATCCCTCTCTAGCACTCATTTATACGTCTCTCCCATGGATCCCTTTCTATCACTCATTTATACGCCTCTTCCAACATTTCAACAATAAGTTTACCCCAAGATGGTGCTCCATTAACAATAGATGATGGCCTAACCTGTATGTGTAATCTTGTGAATATGAGAATGATAATACAATTGTACAACTGGATCCTGTTCATCACAACAGTTCTTTACCTGAACAATCATGCTAAGCAATTCTCGGATCGCGCTATTCAATCTCTCAATTGCTTCATTAGACTGGGGCCGCAGTAGACTTACTAACTTCTTGTCAATACCAAGATGTACGGCAATTTCCTCAAGGTGCTTATTATTAAATCCACATCTTCGATCTGGTGGAATAGAAGATAACAACCCATGCTGGCAATACACTTTGGTATGCTAGACCGGTAGGCTAGTCTAATCGTATGCCAATCGTATGGGTAATATGCCAAACCGGCTGCTATCCTAGGAAAGTGTACTTGTATGATAGACCACTAGGCTATGCTAGTATGTAGGTCAGTAGGACAGGCCACGTTTGTAGGGTAGATAAGCTAGACGTCTATAGCTAGTAGGTTGGCCAAATATGTTAGGTCAAAAGGTTGAGTTATCCCAGGCTAGTAGGATATGCTACTAGATTGTTAGGCCAGTATGTGAGTAGGGTAGACCATACGCTTGTCAATTGTGTGTTCTGGCTAATATGGTAGACCGGCAGGCTAGGCTAGGCTAGTAACGCGAGGCCATCCAGTATAGTAGCAACCTATGCTATTAGGTTATCCAAGTAGGCTAAGGCAGTAGGTAAGCTGGCTCATAAGCAAGGCTATTCTGGTGGCATAGGCCAATGGTATAGTATTGGAGGCCCTGGGATAGTAAGCTACGCCAGACGCCTATGTTAACAGGCACGGCCAATATGATACTCCAGTATGCAATGAAGTAGTGGGCTATCGGATAGTCTCCGTAGAATTGGCCAGTTGATAGTCTAGTAGAATATGTTATTTCGATAAACAAGTAGGCTAATATGTAAGGCTAGTAGGCTAGTAGATGACTAGTTTGCTAGGCTAGTAGGTTACTCCAGTAGGCCAGACTGGCTACGGCGATTAGCCAGTCGTCTGATATGTTAGGTTAGTAGGCTAGACTGGTAGACTAGGCTATGTTAGTGTAGTACCCTAATCTATGCTAATAAGATATGTTATTAGGCTATGCTAGTAGGCAAAGCTAGTAATTGTTTAGGTCGTTATGCTAGTCGGCATGGTTAGTGTAGTCCTGTCTAGTTTGATATATGCAGCAGTGGTGCATTGGTATCGTATGGTGGTAGCTATGGGTATATCGGCGTGTGTAGATATGGTTGCACCTAACTGTGTGTATATGGCCTTATCTAGCTATGTGTGTATGGGGTAGAGATAGCTATGGTGTAATATGGTAACGATGGATAGGGGGTGTACAGATAAGAGCAATGGGTGTATGGTCATTAAGTGTAGGGAAGCGATAGGTGCAAGGTGGTAATGGGTGTAGGGGTGGTTATGCGCATATGCATTGGATGGTAGCGGTGGGTGTTTAATATATAGAGATAGCAATCTTCAATACATAGCACGATTCATTGGGTGATGTAATATTTGAATTTCGAGTCGAGTTTTGAATTTCGGAGTCGGGTTTGGAACTTTGAAATTCGATTGAGCCGTCTGGGCTTTCGTAATTATGCAAATATATGGTATTGATTATTTCGATTTCAAATAGACGGGCGGTTGTCTTTAAAAAAATCAACAACATTCAGTCAACGTTGTTTCAAAATAATCAACATAGTTACTTGGTTGAAACTAGATTTTAAAAATTCAGAATGAAATATATTAAATACATTTCACGACTAGTCGGGACCGACATAGTGTACATACAAAGGATATTCAAATTATTTGCGCCATTTAATGCAAGTATTCGTTTATGCATATATTTCTGTCGATAGTGTAGCTCAGCCTATTAGCGATACAGTAGAATCATTTATCGATATAACATGCGGATTATTTTTTACACGCTCAGAGATAAAGGTGATAGGTAAATATCCTCACAAGGTACTGATTACATAGAATCTATATTTGTAGCGAAGGCGATAGACTTACATTTCCAATCATGAGGCCATCGATCACACATATGGGCATCACAAACAAACCAATACCTGTATAGCGCAGGGTCCTCGGCTGGCATTGTTCAATTGCGAACGTATTGGCCCTGTATTAATTGGGTATAGGCCCAGTAAGCTCGGTTATCAGATGATATGAAAGAGATGAAACGAGTTGATGGAAACTAATCGGAGGCGTGTTGGTGTTTGATGTGTAACATAATGTACCAAGGGGAAAGGCATCGTATGCGTAATTAGGTGAAATATAAATACGTATGTGAAGTGCTGGTTAGATTTTCACACATTTCATGCATGTGCCTAAGTAATGGACAGTATTGCATTTCATTAAATTTATACAACGTACAGTAATGCTGTTATGCCAGACAGCGAAGTTGGAGAATACGTATAACATCAAGACAACAACCGGATATGGAAAGCCCTTCGTTCCTATATACTGCAATAGCTCAGTTACAACAAGGTGTTGCCACAAATGCTACTCACGTCATCGACAATGCAACAACACCAGGAAGTGCTGGCATCGTATGGGAGACCTGGATGATGCAGATGACCACGAATCCTGCATACCAAGTGGGACGGTCTATCATGAAATACGTCATAGTTATACTCTGTGCTCTTGGGGTCCCGTGTAACTTACTATCGTTCTTAGTTCTAAGGAGGATAAAACCAGTAACATCAGTCATTTTGATTATGATGATACTGGCCGTACAGGATTCACTTAGTTTACTCATGGATGTCGCTAGCAGGCTGTCAATTATAACCTTTACAAACATTGGATGTTCTATATTCCTGACTGTTCGTTATATTTTGCAGTATATGACGATTTGGTTAGTTGTGCTTTTGACACTAGAGCGTGTTGTTGCTGTGTGTTTTCCTATGATAGCATCCCGAGTCTGTACAATCTCTAATGCATGTCGATCGATGGCAATTCTCTTCATCTTGGATGTCCTGATTTGCATACCACATATATTTTTATATGAAGAGAGGAGCACTGGATTCACCTCTAGCTGTTACACCAAGCTCCAGTATGACACGTTCTATGCACAGTGGATGGTAGTTGATTGTGTATTGTTCATTATTATTCCACTGATGTTGTTATGTTTAAGCAACATAGCAATCATAGTCAAACTGAGGACGACGGCAGAAATAAACAATGCAACTCATGTTTTCTCGGCTAGTGAAGAGAACAAACGTCAGAACAGATCCGTAACTGTAATGCTTTTAGCAGTGTCTATAACTACCATTATATGTATTGGGCCCAATCTTACCTATTCCTTAATCGGAAGCAATTGGCTGACCATGTTCAACGTTGCGCCCAGTACATATGCAAGACGGTATCTTGCAATATGGATCATTATGGTCCTCTCGAGTGCTAACAATGCGGTAAACTTTTTGCTGTACGTCATCAGCGGCCGGCGCTTTAGAACCGAGCTTTATAAAATGATCTCTCCTTACTTTGGTCAACACATGTGCATTGCCCATCTATCTTCACCTATTTGACACTTCTAAATTACACTTTTTTATTGAATTCCAGCTTAGCACTAATCATTGGAATGCGGTGACCTAATTGCCCAGCATAGAGAACAGAGAGTCGGGAGTCAGTAAAGGAAATCACACTACAAAACATATAAGACGTTATCAAACGTATAAATAGTAGTGACGTGCATAATTTGCAAAACAAATCAAGATGGCCACCACAATATTTATAATAACACAATCTTGAACTAAATTCCCATCAAGCTATTTGCAATGTTTAAACATGTTAACACATGCTATTTACTAAGTATCATTCATATATTTATTAATCATATGAAAGGTCTTCCAAAATATAGTTATTTGCATAAGTCCACAATAGTTGTCATTGCACAGCTTTGGCCTCCATTTTATATCCAATTTTGCTGTTTTCAGTTCCTAAACATTCAGAACAGATTTAATGCAACTCATAAATATATTTATAACATAGAAACATTCCTCAAATGGCCGTGTAGTGGAGCGGTGCTGATATACATCCAAGATGGCTGCCATAATATTAACAGTTAACTATTACAACCACTCGTTATAAAGTGATTAATTGTTTCCAATTAGTTCAAGATGATAATCTATTTAGTCCGAGAATAATGCCGAGATTTCCACTCGTATCAAGCTATTATTTTATTCATCGGAAAAACAATCGCTCGCAGAAACGAGAGATTTCCGGAACACTCATGCACAGAGCTTGAGCTTAAGTTCCATTTGAATCACTCGTCAAATAGATCAAATTACCGAGTCTCACAATACACAACGCCGTGTGTAAATCAAAATCTTCTGGCACATCCTTATTCCTACTTATCGTTCGTGTGCTACTGCTACATATGTCATCCACTCATTCTCTCACTGAATAAATATTGCATTATGATTCTCTTAATCATGTCTTTCTGTATCTTGCCTCCAACATTCTCTGGCACACACGGCAGTCACTGTGGAATCAGACCTGGCCCCAATACGGTTTACTGTTCAATTCCAATGGAAGGGTCAAGGTCTTTTGCCTGGCAACTGACAGCCTGCTACCTGTGTGATATTCATCGATCGGGTCCCATACTGACATAAACGTCTATATGGTTTAGGCTACCTCTGAACAGACATATGTAGAGAGGAACCATAGCAAATGCAGTCACCGCACCTAGTTTTACCAGCAACTCCCCCTACCCACCCCACCCACCCCCTCCCCACCAACCACTCCGGCCCACCCCCCCCCCCCCCACCCACCCACCCGTGTTCTTAATATTCCTCATCCAGAGGTGATATATTAGCGAGTCCTACGCGATCTTTGTTGCTTATCTATCAAATTGTCCGCGTACACACAGGCTATATTGAAAGTGTGTATTCACTTCAGGATCCTGTTCCTCTAGGATCTTATTGCCATGCACGTAAATGGGAATGGATTTAAAATTATTGTTGTGTTGTACAACTGATGGATCCAGCAACATTTGGTGCACAGCGTTCAAATACAACGGTCGGTTATTCGTCCGTTCTGATTTTATCAATGTTTTGAAAAACGGTCACTATTTCATGATATTTAGCAGCCATTTCCTACATTTTGGGAACAGAATACCTGTATTTGTACTATGAATTCTTTCTCTGTTATCTATATCTCATACTACATAGTCTAATACATGGAAAGAGCGGAACCTAATTGATTATGAATCAATATGTGGTCGCAACTGGTTCCAATTCTTATATTTTTCCAGACGTATTTCTGTTTCATACATACATTTATTACGTGTAGCAAATGAGCATGGGTTAGTATAGGGTCTATTTAATGAATGAAAATAACATGATCAGAAGAAATATGAGGCACAAAATGTGGCGACCGTCTTAGAATTATGCAAAACATGTATGGTTCTCCAACGTGAATTTTAAAGAACCTTTTAGATGATTTATAAATACATCACTTATTCGTATCTTGGCCTGCTGCTGGACAGTGATTCAGCAAATGTAGGCATTTCTTGACCATTAACCCTTTAATGGCCAACCCAATAAAACTGCCAGAGTAGTGATC
Organism: Chaetoderma sp. LZ-2023a; assembly: GCA_034401795.1. Classification (NCBI taxonomy): domain Eukaryota; kingdom Metazoa; phylum Mollusca; class Caudofoveata; order Chaetodermatida; family Chaetodermatidae; genus Chaetoderma; species Chaetoderma sp. LZ-2023a. The sequence goes on along the minus strand of CM067360.1, from coordinate 11,351,277 downwards.
ACAAGAAATATTCTTTTGCAAAACAACAGTACTTTATTTTTGTTTGTAAATATTAGTGTTAAATGCACAAAATTCGTCCTCTTTCTCATGGCCTGCAAATACAGATTCATTGAGAACATTTATAATGTTATTGACTATTCGTAACCATCAATTCATGAATCCAATTTTTTCGTCATGTCAATCATATGACGGCGCAATAACTACGCGACATGTAGACTGGCGTCATACTCGGTCATGAATGATTAATAGTCCGCCGCCTTTTACCAATTGTATGTCTTTACTATTTAATAAATAATTTTTGAATATTTTGAAACTAGTTTGACTAAACGCAACAATCGGCAGCAACAGCACCCTGCCACATTAGTTTCAAAATAGTATATAGCTTACCTGTATAGCGTTCTGGAAATAGGGATTCGGGGAGGTCAGGGATCGATCGATCCCAACACAGTGCATGCATGGGTGGGTTTATCAATAAACAGGACGGCATAGCGAAAACTGGGTTCATCCACTGATATAGGTAGTATTGTGAGTATTTTGAGGCATTGTTGAGACAAGAGGGGTTACCCATATCCCATTTATCCTATTCCATTGGCTTACCCATATCTCATTTATCCTATTCCATGCATCTATTGGAGCATTGATTATGTTGATTGTCTAGCCAGAGCATGGTTTAACATCAGTTAGTCATATAAAACCGATTGATTAGAAGTAAAATGAGGCCACAAACTGCAATGGCAAATATTGTGTCCGCCATCTTCAATTTATATATGAAGTAGGCAATTTTCCACTGCTTAGATTTTGGTGGATTGTATATGTTCTTTTCTGTGCATTCTTGACAAGAATACTACTACTACTACTACTACTACTACTACTACTACTACTACTACTACTACTACTACTACTAATAATAATAATAATAATAATAATAATAATAATAATCTTTATATAAGGAGGGTAAATCTTCTTTAGCCTGATTTTGGAGAGGCCCTCACAGACCATATATACACATATATAAATATACACCTGTGCAAAAGTTAAGCACCACCCTATTTTTACGCACATGCGAGGGTATATTCATGTGCTATGAAGAAAGCAATAGCATAAACATTTATGTACCCATCCATCTTAGTGCAAGAGGTAATAATGCAACTAGAGGAATGCTGATTATGATGGTGGGGAAACACTGTATATTTTTGTTTGAACTTGAAAACGAGGCCTGAATATGGTTACGTTGACACAACTGACAACTATTGCCCTACAGTTGACACACGTGGCTAGATTGTCATTAATGGTGTCTGAAAACGAAGTTTAACATCTGTGCACGAGTTTGAGACTGTCATTATTAATACCGGGTCTATCCACCTTGTGCCTGGATGACGGCCTGGACACGACGTCTCATACTGGTCACCAACCGACTGATACGCCATTGTGGTATTCGTTCCATTCAAGATGGAGTGCGTCTGTTAATTCCTGTAGGTTCTGCACAGGAGGATCCCTCCTTCTCACCATGTTTCCCAGAATGTCCCAGATATGCTCAATAGGGTTCATGTCAGGGCTCCTTGCTGGCCATGGTAGGGTTTCGATGGCATTCTGGCGGAGGTATTCATGCACAGCTCTAGCACGATGTGGTCGGGCGTTGTCATCCATGAATATAGGGTGGGTTCCAGGTGCATGATTTACAAAATGAGGGACCACAACTCTATCCAGTATGGAATCTTGATATCTTTGTCCATTTAGTGTTCCAGGTACAGTCAACAGATCCAGCTTACAATCAAATGAGATGCACCCCCATATCATAACGGAACCTCCACCAAATGGAACTTCTTCCATGATGTTACGTTGGTCGTACGCCGTGCGTCTGGACCTCCATACACGAGTTCGACCATCTGTGGCATGAAGCAGGAACCGACTTTCATCGGACCAGTGTACCCGTCTCCAGGATCTCATGTTCCAGTGTCTTCTTTCGTTGCACCACCTCAGACGCTCCTTTTTGTGGTGTGCAGTGAGGAGAGGACGTCTGACAGGTCTCCTAGCTTTCATGCCAGCAGCATACAGTCTCCTTTTGACGGTAGACATTGACACTCTATTGCGCGTTTCCCATTGCTGGCTGAGCACTCTGCTGTTGGTGAATGGAGATCTCCTAACAAGGCGTACTAGGGCTCGATCATCACGGGCAGTAGTCTTCTTCTGTCTTCCAGATCTAGGCCTGTCCTTCACCTCATTAGTTTGCCCATGTTTTGCAATCAAACGACTGATTACAGTATGGTTAATGTTCAGCTGTCTGCCAATCTCTCTGCATGACATACCAGTGGTATGCATGCCTATGATTTGCCATTTCACACGATCACTTAACCTTCGTCTTGCCATAGCGGTTCACAATCAAGAGCTAATTCTCTCTGTACAAATAAACCACGGTCATGAACACAAAATTCCTAATCTTGTCGCCTAAATCTGTATGTAATGTTCTACACCTCAAACTGGACTTTTACATAACTGAACACGTGTGCTGTTTCCCGCCACGCACGGACATCAAGCGGCGTGAAGTCATGCATGCATGTGCATTTCGTACTTGGAATTATGTCAGCTAACGCGGGGACAAAAAGTTAGGCAGCCTAGTTGTACCATCATGTTTCTACGTTCTATTGTTTTTGCTGGTGCTTAACTTTTGCACAGGTGTATATATGGGGTGGCCGGGGGGGGGGGGGAGGGAGGCTACATTATGTTACATTTATGTACACTCAGTCACACACTCGCTAGCGCGCTCCCTCGGTATCACATATGTTCTCTCGCATGTACATATGCTTACTCGCTCGCAAGCTCATCTATTCAGTGTCTCGCTTACTGACTCGCTCATACTCACGCTCACATGCATGTTTGCTCATATACCGGCATGCTCACTCACATGCGCTCATTCGCGCATACACATGCTCGCTCGCCCGCCCGCCCACCCACCCACTCGCCAACACATACGCGCATTCGCTCAGAGGCGCCTTCGTTCTCTCACTCACTCAATTATTGACTCGCCCACATGCACGTTTTCTCACACACTGGCATGCGCTTTCGCATGCTCATTCACTCATACGCTCGCTCAGTCGCCCACCCGCCCGCACATACGTGCATTCGCTAGTAAACTAATTAATTCGCTTATTCACTCACTCAATCACTAGTGACCTCGAACGCTCGTTCATACGCGGGCACGTTCATTTGCATGCTCATTCGCTCATAGGCTCGCTCCCGCACTTGCCCGCTCATACACGCACTCATTCATTCGCTCACGCAGGGTCACTCGCCCACACACACGCTCGCACGCTCGCTCCCACACCTGCTCGCTCACTCACCCATACACCCACTCGCTTAACATATATTTATACAAATCAGTTATTTTAAATATGTATTTATACATAACCATTACAACACCTACAAATTGGCATAATACTTTCAAGGCAATCTTACATGTAAGCTGCTGAATATTTTGAAATAATAATTTAGCCCAACGATCTGGGTGGTATAAGCACCAGCAGATCCAGTCAAATTAGTATCAAACTATTCAGCAGGGAAACCTTTTGTTTCTTTTCCGTAATTGGGTGTTTATCGAGATTTGAATAGTTAAGAACCAAATATATTTAATTTTCAAATCAATTTCAATGTATTATTTACAAACCCCGAATCGCATTCAGACATATTGGAATTATGTATACTATATATTTGTATTATCGTTATTATTATTATGATTACAGTCTTGTTGTACTGTTGCATTCCATTCTCTAGATCTGCCAATTATTACCTACTCAGGCCATGTTTCCACCAGAGAGCCATCCCGGAGCAATGCCATATGTTAGTATGGCGTTTCTCAGGATTAGCTCTCCAACGCGAACACGCCTTAGGGTCATTTAATGAAAATTAAGGTGTTTAAATCGATCATAACATGCGCACATCTAGAAAGCTTGGTGTATAACTGCACATATATCGCTCTACCATTTAATTACCCGGTGAGTATATCATATATTAGATAAATATCAAAACAACAGAATCAAAATGGGGTCACATTTTTTTCCTTGTTCGTCTATACTAAGCCTGTGTTCATACCATAGTGTTAATCCGGAACAATTCCAGACTAAAGTATGGCGCTATTGCGGATTAACTCTCCAATGTAAACAAGGACTGAGATGTGAACAAGGACTAAGAATCATCTTCTTTCTTGGCACTACACTTGTAGCGTAGGCACGTGCCCACACGCGCCGGTCACTGCACATAGACATTTATTTGCTAGGTAAAAGGTATTCCTACTTTAACCGCTCGACTACTATATTTGTGTAAAAGATATAGGCCTATAATAGGGATTATATCACTGGATATGCTAAATATTAAGTTGTTGCCGGTTAGACAGTCAGTAACATTCAGTCAAATTTTCCCAAAATATTCAGTACGTCAGGGGTATTTGCTCATTGCAACTATTGCCTGATAGCTTGCAGCAGCGAGTTGGCGAACATAGCGATAAAATCACAAATACAGTTCATAAACATTATCCAAAACAGCTATATTTTCGTTGCACCGGTGGGATTCTGTCCTTTGCTGTTGACCGTCTCTGCGTTCTCCGTCATATGGTTCGTAAGTCCCCTCTCACGAATAATACGGTATGGGAATAAACGAAAGATAACGTATTATTATTATTATTTTTATTATTTGTATTATTATTTTTGCTCATTTGTTCATATAGATTTGCGGTAAATGCCTTAAACATAGGCGACTGCTTTATTGTACTTGGTAAGGAATTCCAGAGCTGTGTTGTTTTGAAACTGTAACTATCTTTGCCGTAATCGGCTATTATATCTGGTGCCGTCAATTGACCGTTCGCTGTTGAGCCTAAGATAAGCGTGCGGGTGTCTTCGACCAAGATTAATAGATCCGTGATGTACGTAGGTGTAAGGTGGTTTAACTTATTTATATGCCATAATGTGTGTTTTACTGGACATTCATAGAGTTAATGTCGTCCACTTTAAGGTTGCATACACTTGTTTGGATGGAGTTCTAAAGCGTCCTTCCAATATCATTCTAGCTTCGCGTTTTTGTAATTGTTCGAGTTTATTCAATAACATAGAAGACAGCAGTAATCTATGTGAGATAGTATATATGTTTTATAGAACAAGTTTCTTTGATAAACCGTTATGTATTTGTTATTTTTCTTAAGCATATATATTAGTGAAGATATTTTGTTGCAGATTCTGCTAACGGGCGTCTGCACGGGAAGGTTATTATTAATGTGTCAACCTAATAATTTAGCTTCATTTACAATCCCTAGTTCGTCATTATTCCTTGAGGAATTAATAAAAAATCCAACTTGACTGACAGAAACAACATGCACTCTACTCGTATATGTTACAGACAAAAGTAAGTTTTCATTGCAAGCGAAGGTGATCTTGCGCCGAGCGACCACTACCCCGTCTATGTCGTGCGCAATAGCGCCACCAAATCACGTACACACCGCACCATACGATATAGATGCAGAAGGAAATTTAACAATGACAGATTTCTTAATGATCTAATGAAATTTAACTAGGCGATACTTGACTCAATCGATGATCCAAGCGAAGCAGTGGCATTTTGGCAGGAAACATTTATAAATATTTTAAACAATCATGTGCCTATAATCGAGCGCAGCGTGGAACGACTCTCAGCCAGGGTGGATAAATGATGAAATTTTAAACACAATAAAAGATAGAGATTATCATAAAAAAGTTAAAAACATGGTAAAACATGGAGTTAAAACACAAGGTTATGTCTTTAATTGCAATGTCCAAGCAAGTAATTTCAGCGCGTTGATGCTCTCTTGACAGAAGGTGAGTTTATTAAGGCATCACCTAAATAGAAACGTATTTCTCTTACATAAAGTGGATGCCACAAAGAACGGCACTATTGATTCACTAGCAGACGTTGTGGAGACATATAAATGCAATTAAATGATTGCTAAGCAGATTACACAAGGTTGTCCGTATCTGTCATATATCTGAGTGTCTGTATCACCTTCTCTATATCCGTAACTATTGACGCTGACACTCAGATTAAGCCAGAGCCAAAGGAAGAGGAGGAGAGGGCAGGGGTGCAAGGCCCACACATTTTACCCACTGGCCAGTCAATAAAGCAAAGTCAGTAAAATTATTGATATATCCATAGTGATATAGCCACTATGCGCCGACGGTCTATAGCCACAAGTATTGATGCTGCCCCTAAGGCTGTGTGACAACACAGCCTAATAAACACTTGATGAATCTTATTATTGCGCGAAAGCTTGTCAAAATAAACTAACTTAGTCTTAATAGGAGCTACATTTGAATGCCATTTTATTGTCGTATATCTGAGTGTCTTTATCACATTCTCTATATCCGCAATTATTGACGCTGCTACTACGATTAACCCAGAGCCACAGGAAGAAGGGGAGGGGGCAGGAGAGCATTGTACCAACTGGTCAGTCAATAAAGCAAAGTCAGTACAATTATTGATATATCCATGATGATATAAAAAAAGCTGATGTTACATAAAACGTGGTTTTGTACCATTTCTTTAGATTTCTTCTAAAGATATTATTGGGGATTTCTGCATTTTCTAAAAATATAAGAAAGAGTTTAAAATAATTGTTTTGCAATTCCTTCTTAATTTTTATAAATTTTATTTTTGATTTTCCACGAATTTAGAATGTTCATAAATCTGATGTTTGAAACACATCTATGTGCATTTTTTGCTGTCACAAGGCTGAAAGATTGGTAATACTTCAGTATCTCTAAAACTTTTTATTTTAAGTGCATTAAAACTAAACACACGCCCAGTTGCTAATACAAGCTATAACCATAGCTACGCCTAAGGAATCATATTTGTCAAACTAGCTAAAGCTCAAACAAACTAAAACCCAATCTAGGCCTAATATCACAACATATTATTAAAACAAACTATATTTAAACTACACCTAATGGTACAGTATACCGATAAAAAAAAACCTAAGCCTTAACTAAGCTTAAAATTAATTAGATTAATCATGTTTGTCTACGAAATTGTAAGATTTTAAAATTAATAAGTGGATTACAGTGAAAACAATCCAAAATAAAAAGGGGAAATCCAAATTTCCATTTTGTGGCCTAATATTCAGTAAAGCTGGACCTTATGGTATCAATTTCTGGAATTTCATTCCTCTAGTCTTCAATTTCACTAATTCGTGTCTCAATGCGAGGAAATTCCGCATTTTGACTTTGATTTTGGAGAATGAAGTCTTTATGAGGACATTTACGCATGACTAAAAATTTGAAAATTATTGGTTTGTTGAGGAAATTTCCTCACGGCTGAGAATTTTGAAAATTAAGTCAATTTGAGGAAATTTCCTCATGGCTGACAATTTGCTAAATGTAGTTATGTTGAGGAAATTTCCTCATGGCTGAGAAATTGGAAAATGATGTCTAGTTGAGGAAATTTCCTCATGGCTGGGAATTTGCAAAATGATGTCGATTTGAGGAAATTTCCTCATGGCTGAGAATTTGTTAAATGAAGTCAATTTGAGGAAATTTCCTCATTTTGAATTTGATTTTGGAGAGTGAAGTCTTTATGAGGAGATTTCCTCATGGCGGAGAATTTGCAAAATGATGTCTAGTTGCGGAAATTTCCTCAGGGCTGACAATTTGGAAAATGATGTCTAGTTGAGGAAATTTTCTCATGGCTCAGAATTTGCAAAATGCAGTGGATTTGAAAAATTTCCTCATGGCTGACAATTTGGAAAATGGCATCAAGTTGAGGAAATTTCCTCATGGCTCAGAATTTGCAAAATGCTGTGGATTTGAGGAAATTTCCTCATGGCTGAGAATCTGGAAAATGATGTTGATTTGGGGAAATTTCCTCATGGCTGAGAATTTGCAAGTTATGTCAGGCTGAATTACAGGCCTCCATTAACCCCGTAACTGTTGGTTTACCAACTTCTTTTAACACTTTGATGGCTGAAAAGCAAGTTTCTATTAAACCCTTTACTGTTGAATTGCAAAGCGCAATTCACATTTTTACAGCTGAATTGAAAGATGTAATTAAACATTATGTTGCTAAATTGCAAGTCACAATTACACTTTTTACCGATGAATTTCAAATGTCCATGTTAACCCTTTTCTGCTGAAATGCAAAGCGCAATTAACCCTTTTACTGCTGAATTACCCATGTCAATTAAGCCTTTTATTGCTGAATTACAAGTTTCAATTAACTATTTGACTACTGAAGTACAAGGCGCAAATAAGCCTATCACCGCTGAATTTCATGGCACAATTAACCCTATTACTACTGAATGGCAAATATCAATCAACACTTTTACTTGTCAATTAATCATTGTATGGACACAGACACAAACACACACACGCGCGCACGCACGCACGCACGCTCGTACGCGCGCGCGCGCGCACGCACGCAGACACGCACGCGCGCGCGCACGCACGTTCGCGCACACACACACACACGCACACACACCACGCCCCTCCCCACCCCACTGGAGAAAGTTTCAAAGTATTCAACTGAATATTTCTAGCATCACATATGAGGATCAATAGAATTGCTTATTGATGCGCATGTTAAACAAGAGGCCAGAGGGCCTTGTCGCTCAACTGCCTAATACTGAGACTGCATGCTATATAGGTTGCTTTTAGAGAATTTCTTTCTCAAATTGGCTTCTAATAATAATAATAATAATAATAATACATTATGTTCTGGCTCAATGGTTTATTTTGGTTCTAATAGAATTAACAAAATTTGACCTATATTCTTAACACACGGTTTTCAGAGATCTTTAAATGTGTTTATAAAAATTGTAAATATCAAATCGACCAATTTAAAGCTATTCCCATTCATTTCCTGTAGGACTTTCATAAGATATGAAAATCCAAGATGGCTGCAAGATGGCTGCTTAAAGAATTGATCAATACAAATTCTGAATGGTACAAGTAGTCCTAGAAACTATTACTATAGAGGTGCTTCTGGTCAAATGTGCTTACAATTGGGCCATGGATTACAGATGAGTAGTGTTTAAAATGATTTCCAGAAATAAATCTGACCGATCAAAATTCTGAATAGAATTTCTGGAGCATACCACCATTTGGGTTCTCCCAGCCAAATCAGTTGAAATATATATGTGTGCGTGCGTGCGTGCGTGCGTGCGTGCGTGCGTGCGTGCGTGCGTGCGTGCGTGCGTGCGTGCGTGCGTGGGTCTGTGTGTGTGTGTGTGTTTGTGTGTGGGTGCGCGCGCGTGTGCGGTCCCATTGGCTATGTGTTGACCGTTGTCGTGATATCGGTTTAATGCTGTCGGAGGTGTATCATCACTAGATTTTGGAGGAAAAAGTGTAATCCGGGCCAAAAAATAAAAGGATGTAATATCCCTTTAATAGTAATCAGGTGGGTGGTTGGTCTTAATATTTTAGCAACTCTTTGTGTTTAAAAATATGCATAATAATGTATTGTGTTTGTTGAGATTGTGCATAGGTTGACACTGCAGGGCGGGTTTATGAAGGGTGGGTCTGTCTTAAGGCTTGCGGTCTTCTAAGTTTAGAAGCAATCGTCAAATTCCTATTGTACTATTGGCACTGGCTGGGAAAGTTGTCCAGCCATCCAGTGATCCAGCCTCGTAGCGTTTCGTGCCTTGGTGTAGGCTACTCATTAGCGGTGTTATGTAGACACAGTTTTGTGATAATCTGTTGCTCATGGGATTTACAATTGTTCATTAAAATGTTTTTAAGAAAGATAAATATGTGTGTAGATGATGAGTGATAGCAATGGCGGCATGATCCTCGCTTACCTTATGCATCGGTCTGCGTGCAGACGTGGCTGCTCAATCTTGCGCCAAGTGGTAGCAAGAGGAAAGGTGTCCACTGTCCTAGGGTGCTCGGATCAACAAAGGCCTTGCTTGGTTCTAACAGGAAAGCAGGCAGTGGGTTTTCTGCTTCCGGTGCTGCCAAGATGTCTAGTATGACTGGTCTTATTGGACTGTTGGTGTCTCCAACCCCGCTGTCGGAGGGAGCTGAAGCCTTCGTTGAGATAGTCGATGCCGATGTCTTGGAATATGAGTGGCGATCCTATATGATAAGCTTGCTGGTTGGCTTCTTGGTGGTTGATTTCGAGTGCTGGTGCCTCGAGGTTATTGAGTGCTGCCAATGGTGAAAGGTTGATATCAAGATTGATGGGGAGAAATGGAGGATTTTTGGTGTCGACGCTTGGTACTGGTAATTCGAAGTTTTCAGTGGAAAAGTCTAGATTGACGTACAGTACTGCCCATTCTCTCAGTATGTTACTGTATTGGTAGGTGGTGTTACCTCGGCTGTAGTTGGTGGATGTGTTTCGTCCTTGGTGACTGTTGTTGATGACAGGTGTGCATGTTTGATATGTCTTCTCAAGCCGTCTTTCCGTAAATACGTTTTATTGCACAGGTCACACTTCTTCTTCCCGTGACTATATGTTGTGTGCTCTGCTCCTTTATGTCTACTACAGAGCGTTGAGCAAAGGTTTGATCACAGTCTGGACACTTGTAATTATCCATTAGGAAATACTTAACTGAGGTTTTTTTCAGTTGGGGTGTGACGCCAAGGTAGCGTGATGTCATACATTAGTGTGAAGTAATGTGATGGTCATGATGTCATCCAGTTTGGCCAGAGGCGTGTTGGAAGGATTCTATTGTGATAGCTTCTAGAAATTATATTCAGAATTTTGATAGGTCGATGTTTTGGCAGCCCTCTCTGAGTTTTCCAGAACCATTTAAAAATGGTAGTCCTTCAATCAATAGCCCGATTTCAAGAACACATTGGTGGAATGATCCTATGACTGTAGGCTTCAACATAAACGAGAATCTTGATTGGTCAATTTATTGGTGGCCATCTTGGATTTTCCAAAAATTACCCAACATGTCTATTTAAATAAAAATGGTTTAAATGCCAATGGTCCAGGTGAGCGCCCCATACCATTGGGCCTCTTGTTCCATAGATCAGTCTCATGTGAATCAGTCCAAAACTCACACAACTCTTTTCAGCCAACATTCACCCACACACCGGCCTCTTGTTCTCACACATTCTTGTACTTTAAAGGAAAACTCACCTCATCTAATAATAGGTATTCAGGTGATACAACATGCTACACATAAACTATGCATGACATGTTCAGTTTTTGATCATACTATTCAGATCTGTTATCCATCAGTTAAATCGCATCTCTTCCTTTATACTTTGACAGATTGCAACCAGATTTGGCTGGAAGGATTCTATGCTCCTAGGCGCCAGAGTTTCTATTCAGATATTGTGATTGATCAATCTTTTTGGGTGGAAATTTTAGATTTTATGAAGAATTTATGGAAAATTGTCAAAATGCATCTCCTCCTTAGCCACTGGCTGGATTTCAACCGAATTTGCCTAGAACGACCATATGCTGGTCCATTCCAACTTCTATTCAGACATTTGCTTGGTTAATTTTTTGGGTGAAAATTTTAGATTTTATGAAAAATATACCAGAAATTGTCAAGCATGTCAAAATGAATCTTCTCCTTATCAACTGGGTGTATTTAACTGGGAGAACCTATAATGGTGGTATACTCAAGAGCTTCTTTTCAGAATTTTGATAGATCAGATTTATTTCTGGAAATCATTTTAAACACTATTCTTCCTTAATCCATGGCCGAATATTAAGCATATTTTGCCAGAAGTACCCCTATGGTAATAGTTTCTAGAACTATCATTCAGCATTTCTATTGGTTGGTTCTCTAAGCAGCCATCTTGGGTTTTCATAACTTATGAAAATCCTACAGTAAATGAATGGGAATAGCTTTAAATTGGTCGATTTGCTATTTACAATTTCTATAACACACATTTAAAGATCTATGAAAACCGTGTGTTAAGAGTATAGGTCAAATTTAGTTAATCCTATTAGAACCAAAATAAACCATTGAGCCAGAACATTATATATGTATTATTATTATAAGCCAATTTGAGAAAGAAATTCTATAAAAGCAACTGTATGGCATGTAGTCTCAGTATTAGGCAGTTGAGCGACAAGGCCCTCTGGCCTCTTGTTCAACATGCACATCAATGACCCATACTCCATTGATCCTCCTATGTGATGTAAGAAATATTCAGCAAATTATCCATGCGTCGTCGTGGCATTAAATAGGCGTAAGGTAACGTCCGTCATTGGCTTATGTCTTAGGGCATAGGGGGGGGGGGTTGGTGTGTGCGTGCGTGCGTGCGTGCGTGCGTGCGTGCGTGCGTGCGTGCGTGCGTGCGTGTGTGTGTACTATTCAGTAGTAAAAGGGTTACTTGTGCCTTGAAATTTTGCGGTAACAGGCGTAATTTCGCCTTGCAATTCAGTCATAAAGTGGTTAATTGAAACTTGGAATTCAACAGTAAAAGGCTTAATTAGCATATGTATTCAGTAGTAAAAGGGTTAATTGTGCTTTGCATTTCAGCAGAAAAAAGGGTTAACACAGACACTTGAAATTCAGCGGTAAAAAGGTTAATTGAGACTTGCAATTCAGCTGTAAAAGAGTTAATTGTGCTTTGCAATTCAACAGTAAAAGGTTTAATGGAAACTTGCCATTCAGCAGTAAAACGCTTACTGAAAACTTGCATTTCAGCAATAAAAGGGTTAAAAGAAGTTTGTAATCCAACAGTTACAGGGTTAATGGAGGCCTGACATAATCTTGCAAATTCTCAACTATGAGGAAATTTCCTCAAATCAACATCATTGTCCAGATTCTCAGCCATGAGGAAAGCTCAAATCAACATCATTGTCCAGATTCTCAACCATGAGGAAATTTCCTCAAATCAACATCATTGTCCAGATTCTCAGCCATGAGGAAATTTCCTCAAATCAACATCATTGTCCAGATTCTCAGCCATGAGGAAAGCTCAAATCGACTTCATTTTACAAATTCTCAGCCATGAGGAAATTTCCTCAAATCTGCAGCATTTGGCAAATTCTCAGCCAGGAGGAAATTTTCTCAAATCCACAACATTTTGCAAATTCTGTGCTATGAGGAAATTTCCTCAAATTGACTTCATTTTACAAATTCTCAGCCATGAGGTAATTTCCTCAAATCGCATTTTGCAAATTCTGAGCTATGAGGAAATTTCCTCAACTGGGCATCATTGTCCAAAATGTCAGACATGAGGAAATTTCCTCAACCAGACATCAATTTGAAAATTCTCATTCATGAGGACATTTCCTCATAAAGACTTCATTCTCCAAAATCAACGTCAAAATGAGGAAATTTCATCGCATCGAGACTAGAATTAGTGAAATTGAAGTCTTTAGAGGAATGAAATTCCGGAAATTGATACGGTCTAGCTTTACTGAATATTAAGCATAAAAGGGAATTTGAATTTTCCCTTTTTATTTGGATTGAATTTTATGATGGGTTCCAACATCTTATTCAAATCAGAAATGGTGCTTAGGAACTTGGCATTGGAACCCTGACGAGATGTCTAATGAATTCAAAATTAACAGGCACTTTATCCTTTAGAGTAATTATGCATATATTAGTGGAGCCTTTTTTAGCATCAAGATTCTTTCAGCTTTATTGGCAGTTAAGCACTGTTTTTCACTGTCCTGGTTGATCAACGAATGCTAATCTATGCAAACTTTGACTAAATATACCTAAACCTAAGCTGAAAATATGACAAGCCAGTTTAAGAAACATTTGTTTATTATTTTATACGTCAGATATGTTGCATAAGCTTGGATAGATGTTAAGTAATCTTGTTTCAAATTAACCTTTTCTAGCATAAATCACATGGTATCCTAACAAGAATGCATTGAATAGCCACTAATATGATCTGTTCCTATGCTGACAATTTTGCAACAATTGAACGATCGAACAATCTTAGTTGCTAAGATATATAACAAGACAAGATAAGCAGAGTGTTTTGCCACAAAAAAAACTTCATACAGCCAGCTCTACTCCATGATTAAGACAAGGGAGACAATTTGAAGTGTATTGCTATGGAAAGAGTTGTTGCGAAAGAAAATGTTGTCTGCTTTACATTACATACAATTATACACAGGTGTGTGCTGTTCATATAAATACGTCTTACATTGATAACAGGTATGTTATTTCTGTTACATTCAATCTAAATATGTCATCCTTCAAAATTAGTATATATTCCATTTGGTACCAGTTCTCGCATACGGGAAACAGAATATTTTTACAGGATTTCTAGAGAATATCAGCATTGGTCTAAAGGTAGGGGTTTTGACTTATAAACGGCATGTACCATGGTTCGAATCATGGCTATTACTAAACACAATTTAATTCGTAATATGCGTTTTACAATAATATCTTTTATATATCAAGCCATTTCGATACATTGCTACTATGCACATTTTATTTCAGGTACTTCTGTTAGCATCATATGCATTTCTTATTACATCGGTAGTTTTATATTCATTTCTATTATGTTGTTTTTTCTTAATAGTTTCCTGACAAATGCGATGTCCAAAAACGATGTAAAATTAAAGCATTTTAATGTATTTATCAACCAGACCTTATGTGATATCTAACCAGACATTTCTCTTGATTTATCAAGACGAAATTGCTGTACCAAAGGCACGATAGAGGGTTTGGGCAAACTGCTTGTTATGATGTAATAGCATGGTTAGAAGCTACATAATCAAGATCATCGATACGGGTAAATGTGATAAATGCAAAATGGATGATGCACTGGTTTAGAATGAGAAAACAATGTGTTGATGTTTATACCGTTAAAGATTTGTCAGAGAGTTTTAGCCTGTAAGACATTGTTTAATAAGTGTAAATAGGTTTACCAATAAGTACATGATATTTTATCAGTAATGTTGGTTAAATTCTACTTAAAAACAATTAACCAGTGTTGTATATTGGAAGGACAGTTGTATTGCTGCTGTTACTGTAGGAACAACTGCCTAATTGTCAAATTTCTTTATTTCTATGTACAAAGTAGGCCCACTTACCCTAAAGTTTGGTAAAATAGCCATTAGCCGGAACAGTGTTCTAGTGAAAGCACCAGCCAGACTAAGGCTGTGTTCTCACTAGAGACTTAATCTGCAATAACGCCATATGGAGGTATGCCGTTATTCCTGATTAACTCTTTAGTGATAACCTGGCCTAATAAACACCTGATGAAACACATTATTGGACGAAAGCTTGTCAAAATAAACTAACTTAGTCTTAATAGGAGCTACATTTGAATCCCATTTATTATTGTATATCTGCGTGTCTTTATCATCTTCTCTATGTCCGCAATTATTGATGCTGACACTAAGGCCGTGTTTTCACTAGAGACTTAGGGCGTGTTCTCACTAGAGACTTAGGACGTGTTCTCACTAGAGACATTTGACGTGTTCTCACTAGAGACCTAGGACGTGTTCTCACTATAAACTTAGGACGTGTTCTCACTAGAGACTTAGGACGTGTTCTCAATAGAAACTTAGGACGTGTTCTCACTAGAGACATTGGACGTGTTCTCACTAGAGACCTAGGATGTGTTCTCACTAGAGACCTAGGATGTGTTCTCACTAGAGACTTAGGGCGTGTTCTCACTAGAGACGTAGGACGTGTTCTCACTAGAAACTTAGGACGTGTTCTCACTCGAGAATTAGGACGTGTTCTCACTAGAGACTAAAGCCATGTTCTCACTAGAAACTTAGGACGTGTTCTCACTAGTGCCAACCGAGAATAACCGAGAATAACGACATACTTCAGTGATGTATGGCATTATTCCGGATTAACTTTCTGGTGGGAATACGTCCTAAGTCTCTAGGTGAAAACACGGCCTCATACAGCCACTATTTCGGTTAATACCCGGTATATCGGCTAGCGTTCTCACTGGACTGTCTCTTGTGCTAGAATAAATATGCTAATTTATTCCGAAATTTTATCCCACAAAATCTACGGTTCATAGATATTGGGAACACAACCGATTCCCACAAAATTTGCCCTGTAGCGTTATCGTCATCGTCCGGTCCAGGACTATCTTCCAGCTGTGTGAACACAAAAAGATATATCGAATATATATATTAACCTACATAGTACACGAAATAGTTAAACAGGACTAGGCCATGAGAAAGAGGCCTCAGGCCATGTTCTCACTGGGGAGTTAATCGGGAATAAGACCATACCTAAGTATTGCATTGCGCTGGTTAAGTCTCTAGTGAGACCGCGGCCTTAGATTAACTTCACCCAAGAGAACACCTGTCTCTGAAGCCAGCACATATGCCGGTTTCTCACCTCTTCAGATTAACCTCACCCATGAGGCCACCTGTCTCTCCCTTCAGATTAACTGCACCCATGAGATCACCTGCCTCTGAAACCAGTATATTTATGCGGGTTTCTCACCCTTCAGATTAACCCCACCCATGAGAGCACTTGTCTCTGAAACCAGCATATGCGGGTTCCTCACCCCCTTGAACTATGAAGCACGAGACGCTCAATAAGAAGAACACTACATAGGTGTTCAATATTATTTTGAAACTAATTTGACTGGAACATGCAGCTTTAATAGCAGAAACAGCTCGCAATTAAATTAGATTCAATATATTAGCCAAATATGTATTACATCGGAAAGTTATTTGCTGGGTAGTCATTCCGGATTCAATGTGCTGCATTTGACAGTAATGTTTTCCAATCCAATGGTCCTTTCCAGTGTATCCATCAATCATATGACGTCATAAAAATAAAAGTGTTTATCATTTTTTTAAATCAAAAAGAAATTGACAGATTTACACAAGCTCCGCTAAACTGTTGTTTAACGTGTTACACCAAGATTTCATCAATGTCTTCGAATATACTTATGTTCACAATTTTAAACAGAACATTTCTTATTAGCTAATGCGTTTCTGTTTTTTAGCTTTTTCATGAGATTATGAGACCTTGCAATACGATATTCATGCGATATTCATCGGTCTATTCTGACTAATTAGCTGTGTACATATATAAGTATAACCATGGAACAGTATATTGCAATTCAATACTGGTCAGATCGCAGCGAGAAATAGGCCTATATTGTTTTTACAAGTGTGGACACTAGGAACTTATAATGCGTGTGTGTGTGCGTGCGTGCGTGCGTGCGTGTGTGAGTCCGTGCGGGCGTGCGTATAAATAAAATAACTGTTAACATATATGTATTAAGATGACCATCTTATATATAAAAATTGTGTTAACAGTTACGTTATTGTTTAGGTGTTTCATGTTTTGTATGTGGATATAAGCGTATAAGGATACTGTGTGTGTGCGTGCGTGTGTGCGTGCGTGCGTGCGTGCGTGCGTGCGTGCGTGCGTGCGTGCGTGTACGTGTGCGTGTGCGTGGCCGCGTGCGCGTGCGCGTGTGTGTGTGTGTGTGAAGTATGTGGCTGTAATGACGTCCCACGTCACACCTTGTATATAAATGGCATATCAAGCAACTTGTTTCAATAAAACACTAATCTATAGTGACCAATGGATAGATCGATTTCCAGCTACGCCCGCCTATTTCAAGCCAAGCTCCGCCCACTTTTTAGGCGTTGGAATCGATTTATATATTTTGAATCCTGCAATCCCGTACTCTCAATTTATAACTGTATAAGTAATCTTTTGAATATTATAATACTAATTTGATGGCGTGATGCTACGGCAGCAATGGCACCCAGTTAAATTAGATTCAAAATATTCAAACGGATGTTTCCTAAAATTATAAATCTATCAACGGCACCGGACGAACATTATATTCACTTGACGGGCATTGTATACACTTGACGGACATTGTATACACTTGACGGGCATTGTGTACACTTGACGAACATTGTATACAATTGACGGACATTGTATACACTTGACGGACATTGTATACACTTGGCGGATATTGTATACACTTGACGGACATTATATACACTTGACGGGCATTGTATAAACTTGATGGACATTGTATATACTTGACGGACAGTGCATACACTTGACGGACATTGTATACACTTGACGGACATAGTATGCACTTGACGGACATTGTATACACTTGACGGGCATTGTGTACACTTGACGAAAATTGTATACACTTGGCGGACATTGTATACACCTGGCGGATATTGTGTACACTTGACGAGCATTGTATACACTTGACGGACATTGTATACACTTGACAGACATTGTATACACTTGACGGACATTGTATACACTTGACGGACAGTGTATGCACTTGACGGCCATTGTATACACTTGACAGGCATTGTGTACACTTGACGAACATTGTATACACTTGACGGACATTGTGTACACTTGACGGACATGTTGTACACTTGACGGACATTGTGTACACTTGACGGATATTGTGTACACTTGAAGAGCATTGTATACACTTGACGGACATTGTATACACTTGACAGACATTGTATACACTTGACGGACATTGTATACACTTGACGGACATTGTATACACTTGACGGACAGTGTAAACACCTGCCGGACATTGTATATACTTGACGGGCATTGTGTACACATGACAAACATTGCATACACTTGCCGGACATTGTATACATCTGACGGACATTGTGTACACTTGACGAGCATTATATAAACTTGACGGACATTGTATACACTTGACGGGCATTGTGAACACTTGACGAACATTGTATACACTTGACGGACATTGTGTACACTTGACGGACATGTTGTACACTTGACGGACATTGTGTACACTTGACGGACAATGTGTACACTTGACGGACATTTTATACACGTGACGTGCATTGTATACACTTGACGGACATAGTGTACACTTGACGGACATTGCGTACACTTGACGGATATTGTGTACACTTGACGAACATTGTGTACACTTGACGGACATGTTGTACACTTGACGGACATTGTGTACACTTCACGAACATTTTGTACACTTGACAGACATGTTGTACACTTGACGGACATTTTGTACACTTGAAGAACATTTTGTACACTTGACGGACATTGTGTACACTTGACGGATATTGTGTACACTTGACGGACATTTTATACACGTGGCCGACATTTCAAGCTTCGGGATTGATTTAAAATACATCATTATGAATCCGACGTCAATCCGCATGTGATGCAAATGATTATGATGTCACAATCATAATTGAGTATCAAACTGAGAGCTATGCATATCAAAATCCCTCCAAACTGAGAGCTATGTATGTTAAAAACCCTCCGAACTGAGAGCTATGCATTTCAAAACCCCTACAAACTGAGAGCTTTGCATGTCAAAAACCCTCCGAACTGAGAGCTATGAATGTCATAACCCTCCAAACTGACAGCTGTGCATGTTAAAACTATTCAAACATATGTTTCCTAAAATTATAAATCTATCAACGGCACCTGACGAACATTGTATACACTTGATGGGCATTGTATACACTTGACGGACATTGTATACACTTGACGGATATTGTATACACTTGACAGGCATTGTGTACACTTGACGAACATTGTATAAACTTGACGGAAATTGCATACACTTGACGGACATTGTATACACTTGACGGATATTGTATACACTTGACGGACATTTATACACTTGACGGACATTGTATACACTTGACGGACATTGTATACACTTGACGGACATTGTATGCACATGACGGACATTTATATACTTGACGGACATTGTATACACTTGACGGACATTGTGTACACTTAACGAACATTGTATAAACTTGACGGACATTGCATACACTTGACGGACATTGTATACACTTGACGGACATTGTATGCTCTTGACGGACATTGTATAAACTTGACGGACATTGTATACACAGAATGGACAGTGTATACACTTGACGGACATTGTATACACTTGACGGGCATTGTGTACACTTGACGAACATTGTATACACTTGACGGACATTGCATACACTTGACGGACATTGTATACACTTGACGGACATTGTATGCTCTTGACGGACATTGTATAAACTTGACGGACATTGTATACACAGAATGGACAGTGTATACACTTGACGGACATTGTATACACTTGACGGACATTGTGTACACTTGACGGATATTGTGTACCCTTGACGGACATTTTATACACGTGGCCGACATTTCAAGCTTCGGGATTAATTTAAAATACATCATTATGAATCCGACGTCAATCAGCATGTGATGCAAAAGATTATGACGTTACAATCATAATTGAGTATCAAACTGAGAGCTATGCATATCAAAATTCCTCCAAACTGAGAGCTATGCATGTCAAAACCCCTCCAAACTGAGAGCTATGCATTTCAAAACCCCTACAAACTGAGAACTATGCATGTCAAAAACCCTCCAAACTGGGAGCTATGCATTTCAAAACCCCTACAAACTGAGAGCTATGCATGTCAAAAACCCTCCAAACTGAGAGCTATGAATGTCAAAAACCCTCCAAACTAAGAGCTATGCATGTCAAAAACGCTCCAAACTGAGAGCTATGTATGTCAAAACCCTCCAAACTGAGAGCTATACATGTCAAAACTCTCCAAACTGAGAGCTATTCATGTCAAAAACCCTACAAACTGAGAGCTATGCATGTCAAAAACCCTACAAACTGAGAGCTGTCCATGTCAAAAACCCTACAAACTGAGAGCTATTCATGTCAAAAACCCTACAAACTGAGAGCTATGCATGTCAAACACCCTACAAACTGAGAGCTATGCATGTCAAACACCATACACACTGAGAGCTATGAATGTCAAAAACCCTACAATCTGACAGCTATTCATGTCAAAAACCCTACAAACTGAGAGCTATGCATGTCAAAAACCCTACAAACTGAGAGCTGTCCATGTCAAAAACCCTACAAACTGAGAGCTATTCATGTCAGCAACCCTACAAACTGAGAGCTATTCGTGTCAAAAACCCTACAACCTAAGAGCTATGCATGTCAAAAACCCTACAAACTGAGAGCTATGAATGTGCAAACCCTGCAAACTGAGAGCTATGAATGTGAACACCCCTATAATCTGAGAGTTATGTGTGTACTTTGATGTGGAGTTGTCAGAAGATGGCTATTATATTCGATGAAGAAATGATTCCTCTGATGGACTGCTTTCAAAAACTGGAAATCTGCCACACATCTCTTCATGAATGAAGCCACACCCGGGTTCACGGATGCACAAAGAAGGCGGGTGCTGAAGGTATCTTCTTTTTTAGCAGAAGAAGTAGCAAAAGAATTTTGAATTCACTCCGCTGTAGTTCAACCAATATATCAAAGCAAGATCACAGCCAACGTCTGCAAACCGTAGTTTAAGTACATACGCACGCACCCACACACACACAATGTGCACACGCATACATGCACACTGTGCATGCATATGTACTCTCAGACCTAAATGGAATACCCTCTTCTACTTACGGGCCGAGGATAATACAACATGTAATTTGTTTTAATCTGTTTAATTCGTCGGTTGGTGTAATGAAATGCGTTGTTTTAAAGTTATTTTGAAGCAATGAGATTAGGAAATATTGAGAAAATATGAACAATTTAAGCCTATAAAATATATCATTTAATTTTCTTATTTTCAAGCATGTTAATTTGAATGTGCGCCTTTATTTTTCTAAATATTTCCTACGTTTTATTGTTTCGTGATAGGTGTGTTGCGACATATTCATCACACTATGGTTTACATAACTGTGATAGTGTGTCAGGCTGTTTGAGAGCTGGTTTCATCTCACTTAAATGGGAGTATTATCACTACATGTGGCGCATAATTAGAGTTGGTCACATTAGAGAGGTCAAATCCTATTGGAAAATCGTGATTTGTTCGTCGTGTAACTGAGGCTTTGCAAGAAGGTGCCAAAAGCTAAGCCACCAACATTACACCCCTCTTGTGTAAGCTATGCTAATAAGATATGCTGGTAGGCCAGGTTAGTAGGCAAAGCTATGCTAATAAGATATGCTGGTAGGCTAGGTTAGTAGGCAAAGCTATGCTAATAAGATATGCTGGTAGGCTAGGTTAGTAGGCAAAGCTATGCTAATAAGATATGCTGGTAGGCTAGGTTAGTATGCAAAGCTATGCTAATAAGATATGCTGGTAGGCTAGGTTAGTAGGCAAAGCTATGCTAATAAGATATGCTGGTAGGCTAGGTTAGTAGGCAAAGCTATGCTAATAAGATATGCTGGTAGGCTAGGTTAGTAGGCAAAGCTATGCTAATAAGATATGCTGGTAGGCTAGGTTAGTAGGCAAAGCTATGCTAATAAGATATGCTGGTAGGCTAGGTTAGTAGGCAAAGCTATGCTAATAAGATATGCTGGTAGGCTAGGTTAGTAGGCAAAGCTATGCTAATAAGATATGCTGGTAGGCTAGGTTAGTAGGCAAAGCTATGCTAATAAGATATGCTGGTAGGCTAGGTTAGTAGGCAAAGCTATGCTAATAAGATATGCTGGTAGGCTAGGTTAGTAGGCAAAGCTATGCTAATAAGATATGCTGGTAGGCTAGGCTAGTAGGCAAAGCTATGCTAATAAGATATGCTGGTAGGATAGGTTAGTAGGCAAAGCTATGCTAATAAGATATGCTGGTAGGCTAGGTTAGTAGGCAAAGCTATGCTAATAAGATATGCTGGTAGGCCAGGTTAGTAGGCAAATCTATGCTAATAAGATATGCTGGTAGGCTAGGTTAGTAGGCAAAGCTATGCTAATAAGATATGCTGGTAGGCCAGCTTAGTAGGCAAAGCTATGCTAATAAGATATGCTGGTAGGCTAGGTTAGTAGGCAAAGCTATGCTAATAAGATATGCTGGTAGGCTAGGTTAGTAGGCAAAGCTAGTAATTGTTTACGTTATGTTATACTAGTTGGCTTGGTTAATCTAGTCCTATCTGCAGTGATATGTGTAGCAGTGGTGTATTGGTATCGTATGTTAGTGGCTATGGGTCTATTGGCTTGCGTAGATATGGGTGTATGAAGCTATGTCTCTATAGCAGTATCTAGGTATGTTTGAATGGCGTAGAGATAGCTATGTTGTTATATGGTAAAGGTGGATATGGTTGTATAGATAAGAACAATGGGTGTATGGCCATTATGTGTAGGGTAGCGATATGTATAAGGTGGTTATGTGCGTATGGGTGGTTATGGGTGTATGGGTGGTTAAGGGCGTATAGGTAGTTATGGGTGTATGGGTGGTTATGGGCGTATGGGTGGTTATGGGTGTTTGGGTGGTTATGGATGTATGGGTAGCTATGGTTGTATGGGTGGTTATGGATGTATGTGTGGTTATGGGTCTATGGGTGGTTAGGTGTGTATGGGTGGTTATGGGTGCATGGGTGGTTATGAGTGTATGGGTGGTTATGGGCGTGTGGGTGGTTATTGGTGTATGGGTGGTTATGAGTGTATGGGTGGTTATGGGCGTGTGGGTGGTTATGGGTGTATGGGTGGTTATGGGCGTATGAGTGGTTATGGGTGTATGGGTAGTTATGGGTGGTTATGGACGTATGGGTAGTTATGGTTGTATGGGTGGGTATGGATGTATGGGTGGTTATGGGGCTATGGGTGGTTATGGGGGTATGGGTGGTTATGGGTGTATGGTGGTTATGGGTGTATGAGTGGCTATGAGTGCATGGGTGGTTATGGGTGTTTGGATGGTTATGGGTGTATGGGTGGTTATGGTTATGGGCGGTTATGGGCATATGTATTGGACGGTAGCGGTGGATGTATAATATGTAGAGGTAGCAATTTTCAATACTTAAGATTATTCATTGGGCAATTTAATATTTGAAATTCAAGTCCAGTTTTGAATTACTGAGTAAAGCTTTGAATTATGTATTTTGAAATTGGAATGCGCCTTCTCATGCAAACATATCGTATCGATTATTTCAATACCAAATAAATTGGCGCCTGCTTTTCTCAAAATATCAACGACATTCAGTAAACGAAGTTTCAAAATAATCAACAGGTGTATAGTTACTTGGTTGAAACTAGATTTTACAATTCAGAATGAAGTACATTAAATGCATGTCACGACTAGCCTGGACCGCAAAGTGTAAACACACACGACTAGCCTGGACTGGCATAGTGTAAACACATATGACTAGCCTGGACTAGCTTAGTGTAAATACATACGACTAGCCTGGACTGGCATAGTGTAAATACATACGACTATCATGGACCAGCATAGTGTAAATACATACGACTAGCCTGGACCGGCATAGTGTAAATACATACGACTAGCCTGGACCGGCATAGTGTAAACACATATGACTAGCCTGGACCGGCATAGTGTAAACACATACGACTAGCCTGGACTGGCATAGTTTAAACACAGATGACTAGCCTGGACTGGCTTAATTTAAATACATACGACTAGCCTGGACCGGCATAGTGGAAACACATACGACTAGACTGGAGCGGCATAGTGTAAACACATACGACTATCCTGAACCGGCATAGTGTAAATACATAAGACTAGCCTGGACCGGCATAGTGTAAATACATACGACTAGGCTGGACCGGCATAGTGTAAATACATATGACTAGCATGGACCGGTATTGTGTAAATACATACGACTATCCTGGACCGGTATAGTGTAAACACATACGACTAGCCTGGACCGGCATAGTGTAAATCTATATGACTATCCTGGACCGGCACAGTGTAAATACATATGACTAGCCTGGACCGGAATAGTATAAATTCATATGACTAGCCCGGACCGGCATAGTGTAAACACATACGACCAGCCTGAACCGGCATAGTGTAAATACATAAGACTAGCCTGGATTGGCATAGTGTAAATACATACGACTGGCCTGGACCAACATAGTGTACACACATACGACTAGCCTGGACCAGCATAGTGTAAACACATACGACTAGCCTGGACCGGCATAATGTAAATGCATACGACTAGCCTGGACTGACATAGTGTAAATACATACGACTAGAATGGATCGGCATAGTGTAAACACATACGACTAGCCTGGACCGGCATAGTGTAAACACATACGTCTAGCATGGACCGGCATAGTATAAACACATATGACTAGCCTGGACCGGCATAGTGTAAATACATGCGATTAGCCTGGACCGGCATATAGTAAACACACACGACTAGCCTGGACCGGCAGAGTGTAAACACATATGACTAGCCTGGCCTGGCATAGTGTAAACACATAAGATTAGCCTGGATCGGCATAGTGTAAACACATACGTCTAGCATGGACCGGCATAGTATAAACACATATGACTAGCCTGGACCGGCATAGTGTAAATACATATGACTAGCCTGGACCGGAATAGTATAAATACATATGACTAGCCTGGACCGGCATAGTGTAAATACATACGACTAGCCTAGTCCGGCATAGTGTAAATACATACGACTAGCCTGGACCGGCGTAGTGTAAATACATACGACTAGCCTGGACTGTCATAGTGTAAATACATACGACTAGCCTGGACAAGCATAGTGTAAATACATACGACTATCATTGGCTAGCATAGTGTAAATACATACGACTAGCCTGGACCGGCATAGTGGAAACACATACGACGAGAATGGAGCGGCATAGTGTAAACACATACGACTAGCCTGAACCGGCATAGTGTAAATACATAAGACTAGCATGGATCGGCATAGTGTAAATACATACGATTAGCCTGGACCGACATAGTGTACACACATACGACTAGCCCCTACTGGCATAGTGTAAATACATACGACTAGCCTGGACCAGCATAGTGTAAACACATACGACTAGCCTGGATCGGCATAGTGTAAATGCATACGACTAGCCTGGACTGACATAGTGTAAATGCATACGACTAGACTGGATCGGCATAGTGTAAACACATACGACTAGCCTGGACCGGCATAGTGTAAACACATACGACTAGCATGGACCGGCATAGTATAAACACATATGACTAGCCTGTACCGGCATAGTGTAAATACATGCGACTAGCCTGGACTGGCATAGTGTAAACGCACACGACTAGCTGGGACCGGCAGAGTGTAAACACATATGACTAGCCTGGCCTGGCATAGTGTAAACACATACGACTAGCCTGGACCGGCATAGTGTAAATACATATGACTAGGCTGGACCGGCATAGTGTAAATACATATGACTAGCATGGTCCGGTATCGTGTAAATACATACGACTATCCTGGACCGGCATAGTGTAAACACATACGACGAGAATGGAGCGGCATAGTGTAAACACATACGACTAGCCTGAACCGGCATAGTGTAAATACATAAGACTAGCATGGATCGGCATAGTGTAAATACATACGATTAGCCTGGACCGACATAGTGTACACACATACGACTAGCCCCTACTGGCATAGTGTAAATACATACGACTAGACTGGATCGGCATAGTGTAAACACATACGACTAGCCTGGACCGGCATAGTGTAAACACATACGACTAGCATGGACCGGCATAGTATAAACACATATGACTAGCCTGTACCGGCATAGTGTAAATACATGCGACTAGCCTGGACTGGCATAGTGTAAACGCACACGACTAGCCTGGACCGGCAGAGTGTAAACACATATGACTAGCCTGGCCTGGCATAGTGTAAACACATACGACTAGCCTGGACCGGCATAGTGTAAATACATATGACTAGGCTGGACCGGCATAGTGTAAATACATATGACTAGCCTGGACCGGCACAGTGTAAATACATATGACTATCCTGGACCGGCACAGTGTAAATACATACGACTAGCCTGGACCGGAATAGTGTAAATACATACGACTAGCCTAGTCCGGCATAGTGTAAATACATACGACTAGCCTGGACTGGCATAGTGTAAATACATACGACTAGCCTGGACTGGCATAGTGTAAATACATACGACTATCCTGGACCGGCATAGTGTAAATACATACGACTATCATTGGCTAGCATAGTGTAAATACATACGACTAGCCTGGACCGGCATAGTGGACACACATACGACTAGACTGGAGCGGCATAGTGTAAACACATACGACTAGCCTGAACCGGCATAGTGTAAATACATAAGACTAGCCTGGATCGGCATAGTGTAAATACATACGATTAGCCTGGACCGACATAGTGTACACACATACGACTAGCCCCTACTGGCATAGTGTAAATACATACGACTAGCCTGGACCAGCATAGTGTAAACAAATACGACTAGCCTGGACCGGCATAGTGTAAATACATACGACTAGCCTGGACTGGCATAGTGTAAATACATACGACTAGACTGGATCGGCATAGTGTAAACACATACGACTAGCCTGGACCGGCATAGTGTAAACACATACGACTAGCATGGACCGGCATAGTATAAACACATATGACTAGCCTGTACCGGCATAGTGTAAATACATGCGACTAGCCTGGACTGGCATAGTGTAAACGCACACGACTAGCTGGGACCGGCAGAGTGTAAACACATATGACTAGCCTGGCCTGGCATAGTGTAAACACATACGACTAGCCTGGACCGGCATAGTGTAAATACATATGACTAGGCTGGACCGGCATAGTGTAAATACATATGACTAGCATGGTCCGGTATCGTGTAAATACATACGACTATCCTGGACCGGCATAGTGTAAACACATACGACGAGAATGGAGCGGCATAGTGTAAACACATACGACTAGCCTGAACCGGCATAGTGTAAATACATAAGACTAGCATGGATCGGCATAGTGTAAATACATACGATTAGCCTGGACCGACATAGTGTACACACATACGACTAGCCCCTACTGGCATAGTGTAAATACATACGACTAGCCTGGACCAGCATAGTGTAAACACATACGACTAGCCTGGATCGGCATAGTGTAAATGCATACGACTAGCCTGGACTGACATAGTGTAAATGCATACGACTAGACTGGATCGGCATAGTGTAAACACATACGACTAGCCTGGACCGGCATAGTGTAAACACATACGACTAGCATGGACCGGCATAGTATAAACACATATGACTAGCCTGTACCGGCATAGTGTAAATACATGCGACTAGCCTGGACTGGCATAGTGTAAACGCACACGACTAGTTGGGACCGGCAGAGTGTAAACACATATGACTAGCCTGGCCTGGCATAGTGTAAACACATACGACTAGCCTGGACCGGCATAGTGTAAATACATATGACTAGGCTGGACCGGCATAGTGTAAATACATATGACTAGCATGGTCCGGTATCGTGTAAATACATACGACTATCCTGGACCGGCATAGTGTAAACACATATGACTAGCCTGGACCGGTATAGTTTAAACACATACGACTAGCCTGGACCGGCATAGTGTAAATCTATATGACTATCCTGGACCGGCACAGTGTAAATACATATGACTATCCTGGACCGGCACAGTGTAAATACATACGACTAGCCTGGACCGGAATAGTGTAAATACATACGACTAGCCTAGTCTGGCATAGTGTAAATACATACGACTAGCCTGGACTGGCATAGTGTAAATACATACGACTAGCCTGGACTGGCATAGTGTAAATACATACGACTATCCTGGACCGGCATAGTGTAAATACATACGACTATCCTGGTCCGGCATAGTGTAAACACATATGACTAGCCTGGACCAGCATAATGTAAACACATACGACTAGCCTGGACTGGCATAGTTTAAACACAGATGACTAGCCTGGACTGGCTTAGTTTAAATACATACGACTAGCCTGGACCGGCATAGTGGACACACATACGACTAGACTGGAGCGGCATAGTGTAAACACATACGACTAGCCTGGACCGGCATTGGGTAAATACATAAGACTAGCCTGGATCGGCATAGTGTAAATACATACGACTAGCCTGGACCGGCATAGTGTAAATACATACGACTAGCCTGGACCGGCATAGTGTAAACACATATGACTAGCCTGGACCGGCATAGTGTAAAGACATACGACTAGCCTGGACTGGCATAGTGTAAACACATATGACTAGCCTGGACGGGCATAGTGTACACACATATGACTAGCCTGGACCGGCATAGTGTAAACACATACGACTAGCCTGGACTGGCATAGTGTAAACACATACGACTAGCCTGGACTGGCATAGTGTAAACACATACGACTAGCCTGGTCTGGCATAGTGTAAATACATAAGACAAGCCTGGATCGGCATAGTGTAAATACATACGACTAGCCTGGACCGGCATAGTGTAAATACATACGACTGGCCTGGA
Organism: Chaetoderma sp. LZ-2023a; assembly: GCA_034401795.1. Classification (NCBI taxonomy): domain Eukaryota; kingdom Metazoa; phylum Mollusca; class Caudofoveata; order Chaetodermatida; family Chaetodermatidae; genus Chaetoderma; species Chaetoderma sp. LZ-2023a. Next base: position 11,322,094 of record CM067360.1, on the reverse strand, counting down.
CCGACATAGTGTACACACATACGACTAGCCCCTACTGGCATAGTGTAAATACATACGACTAGCCTGGACCAGCATAGTGTAAACACATACGACTCGCCTGGACTGGCATAGTGTAAATACATATGACTAGCATGGACCAGTATAGTGTAAATACATACGACTATCCTGGACAGGCATAGTGTAAACACATACGACTAGCCTGGACCGGTATAGTGTAAACACATACAACTAGCCCGGACCGGCATAGTGTAAATCTATATGACTATCCTGGACCGGCACAGTGTAAATACATATGACTAGCCTGGACCGGAATAGTATAAAATCATATGACTAGCCTGGACCGGCATAGTGTAAATGCATACGACTAGCCTAGTCCCGCATAGTGTAAATACATACGACTAGCCTGGACCGGCATAGTGTAAATATATACGACTAGCCTGGCCTGGCATAGTGTAAATACATATGACTAGCCTGGACCGGCATAGCGTAAATACATACGACTATCATGTACCGGCATAGTGTAAACACATACGACTAGCCTGGATCGGCATAGTGTAAATACATATGACTAGCATGGACCGGTATTGTGTAAATACATACGACTATCCTGGACCGGCATAGTGTAAACACATATGACTAGCCTGGACCGGTATAGTGTAAACACATATGACTAGCCTGGACCGGCATAGTGTAAACACATATGACTAGCCTGGACCGGAATAGTATAAATTCATATGACTAGCCTGGACCGGCATAGTGTAAATACATACGACTAGCCTAGTCCGGCATAGTGTAAATACATATGACTAGCCTGGACCGGCATAGTGTAAATACATACGACTAGCCTGGACTGGCATAGTGTAAATACATACGACTAGCATGGGCCGGCATAGTTTATCTACATACGACTAGACTGGACCGGCATAGTGTAAATACATATGACTAGCCTGGACCGCATAGTGTAAACACATATGAACATCCCGCACCGGCACAGTGTAAACACACACGATTAGACTGGACTGGCATAGTGTAAACACATGCGACTAGCCTGGACCGGCATAGTGTAAACACATACGATTAGACTGGACGGGCATAGTGTACACACATACGATTAGCCTGGACCTGCATAGTGTAAATAGATACGACTAGCCTGGACTGGCATAGTGTAAATACATACGACTATCCTGGGCCGGCATAGTGTAAATACATACGACTAGCCTGGACCGGCATAATTTAAATACATATGACTAGCAGGGAACGGCATAGTGTCAATACATACGACTAGCCTAGACCGGCATAGTGTAAATACATACGACTAGCCTGGACCGGCAGAGCGTAAATACATACAACTAGTCTGAACCGGTATAGTGTAAATACATACGACTATCCCGGACCGGCATAGTGTAAATACATATGACTACACTGGACCGGCATAGTGTACATTCATATGACTAGCCTGGACCGGCATGGTGTAAACACATACGACTAGCCTGGACCGGTATAGTGTAAATCTATATGACTATCCTGGACCGGCACAGTGTAAATACTTATGACTAGCCTGGACCAGAATAGTATAAATTCATATGACTAGCCTGGACCGGCATAGTGTAAATACATACGACTAGCCTGGACCGGCATAGTGCAAATACATACAACTAGCCTAGACGGGCATAGTGTAAACACATATGACTAGCTTGGACCGGCATAGTGTAAACACATACGACTAGCCTGGACTGGCATAGTGTAAACACATACGACTAGCCTGGACTGGCATAGTGTAAATACATAAGACAACCCTGGATCGGCATAGTTGAAATACATACGACTAGCCTGGACCGGCATCGTGTAAATACATACGACCTGCCTGGACCGACATAGTGTACACACATACGACTAGCCCCTACTGGCATAGTGTAAATACATACGACTAGCGTGGACCAGCATAGTGTAAACACATACGACTAGCCCCTACTGGCATAGTGTAAACACATACGACTAGCCTAGTCCCGCATAGAGTAAATACATACGACTAGCCTGGACCGGCATAGTGTAAATACATACGACTAGCGTGGGCTGGCATAGTGTAAATACATATGACTAGCCTCGACCGGCATAGCGCAAATACATACGACTATCATGTACCGACATAGTGTAAACACATACGACTAGCCTGGACCGGCATAGTGTAAATACATATGACTAGCATGGACCGTTATTGTGTAAATACATACGACTATCCTGGACCGGTATAGTGTAAACACATATGACTAGCCTGGACCGGCATAGTGTAAATCTATATGACTATCGTGGACCGGCACAGTGTAAATACATATGACTAGCCTGGACCGGAATAGTATAAATTCATATGACTAGCCTGGACCGGCATAGTGTAAATACATACGACTAGCCTAGTCCGGCATAGTGTAAATACATACGACTAGCCTGGACCGGCATAGTGTAAATACATACGACTAGCCTGGACCGGCATAGTGTAAATCTATATGACTATCGTGGACCGGCACAGTGTAAATACATATGACTAGCCTGGACCGGAATAGTATAAATTCATATGACTAGCCTGGACCGGCATAGTGTAAATACATACGACTAGCCTAGTCCGGCATAGTGTAAATACATACGACTAGCCTGGACCGGCATAGTGTAAATACATACGACTAGCCTGGACTGGCATAGTGTAAATACATACGACTAGCCTGGGCCGGCATAGTTAATCTACATACGACTAGACTGGACCGGCATAGTGTAAATACATATGACTAGCCTGGACCGCATAGTGTAAACACATATGAATATCCCGCACCGGCACAGTGTAAACACACACGATTAGACTGGACTGGCATAGTGTAAACACATGCGACTAGCCTGGACCGGCATAGTGTAAACACATACGATTAGACTGGACCGGCATAGTGTAAACACATACGATTAGCCTGGACCTGCATAGTGTAAATAGATACGACTAGCCTGGACTGGGATAGTGTAAATACATACGACTATCCTGGGCCGGCATAGTGTAAATACATACGACTAGCCTGGACCGGCATAATTTAAATACATATGACTAGCAGGGAACGGCATAGTGTAAATACATATGACTACCCTGGACCGGCATAGTGTACATTCATACGACTAGCCTGGACCGACATAGTGTAAATACATACGACTAGCCTGGACCGGCATGGTGTAAACACATACGACTAGCCTGGACCGGTATAGTGTAAACACATACGACTAGCCTGGACTGGCATAGTGTAAACACATACGACTAGCCTGGACTGGCATAGTGTAAATACATAAGACAAGCCTGGATCGGCATAGTGTAAATACATACGACTAGGCTGGACCGGCATAGTGTAAATACATATGACTAGCCTGGACCAGAATAGTATAAATTCATATGACTAGCCTGGACCGGCATAGTGTAAATACATACAACTAGCCTGGACCGGCATAGTGTAAATACATACAACTAGCCTGGACGGGCATAGTGTAAACACATATGACTAGCCTGGACCGGCATAGTGTAAACACATACGAGTAGCCTGGACTGGCATAGTGTAAACACATACGACTAGCCTGGACTGGCATAGTGTAAATACATAAGACAAGCCTGGATCGGCATAGTGTAAATACATACGACTTGGCTGGACCGGCATAGTGTAAATACATATGACTAGCATGGTCCGGTATTGTGTAAATACATACGACTATCCTGGACCGGCATAGTGTAAACACATATGACTAGCCTGGACCGGTATAGTTTAAACACATACGACTAGCCTGGACCGGCATAGTGTAAATCTATATGACTATCCTGGACCGGCACAGTGTAAATACATATGACTATCCTGGACCGGCACAGTGTAAATACATACGACTAGCCTGGACCGGAATAGTGTAAATACATACGATTAGCCTAGTCCGGCATAGTGTAAATACATACGACTAGCCTGGACCGGAATAGTATAAATTCATATGACTAGCCTGGACCGGCATAGTGTAAATACATACGACTAGCCTAGTCCGGCATAGTGTAAATACATATGACTAGCCTGGACCGGCATAGTGTAAATACATACGACTAGCCTGGACTGGCATAGTGTAAATACATACGACTAGCCTGGGCCGGCATAGTTTATCTACATACGACTAGACTGGACCGGCATAGTGTAAATACATATGACTAGCCTGGACCGCATAGTGTAAACACATATGAATATCCCGCACCGGCACAGTGTAAACACACACGATTAGACTGGACTGGCATAGTGTAAACACATGCGACTAGCCTGGACCGGCATAGTGTAAACACATACGATTAGACTGGACCGGCATAGTGTAAACACATACGATTAGCCTGGACCTGCATAGTGTAAATAGATACGACTAGCCTGGACTGGCATAGTGTAAATACATACGACTATCCTAGTCCGGCATAGTGTAAATACATACGACTAGCCTGGACTGGCATAGGGTAAATACATACGACTAGCCTGGACTGGCATAGTGTAAATACATACGACTAGCCTGGACCGGCATAGTGTAAATACATACGACTATCCTGGTCCGGCATAGTGTAAACACATATGACTAGCCTGGACCGGCATAATGTAAACACATACGACTGGCCTGGACTGGCATAGTGTAAACACAGATGACTAGCCTGGACTGGCTTAGTTTAAATACATACGACTAGCCTGGACCGGCATAGTGGACACACACACGACTAGACTGGAGCGGCATAGTGTAAACACATACGACTAGCCTGGACCGGCATTGGGTAAATACATAAGACTAGCCTGGATCGGCATAGTGTAAATACATACGACTAGCCTGGACCGGCATAGTGTAAATACATACGACTAGCCTGGACCGGCATAGTGTAAATACATATGACTAGCCTGGACCGGCATAGTGTAAAGACATACGACTAGCCTGGACTGGCATAGTGTAAACACATATGACTAGCCTGGACGGGCATAGTGTATACACATATGACTAGCCTGGACCGGCATAGTGTAAACACATACGACTAGCCTGGACTGGCATAGTGTAAACACATACGACTAGCCTGGACTGGCATAGTGTAAACACATACGACTAGCCTGGTCTGGCATAGTGTAAATACATAAGACAAGCCTGGATCGGCATAGTGTAAATACATACGACTAGCCTGGACCGGCATAATTTAAATACATATGACTAGCAGGGAACGGCATAGTGTAAATACATATGACTACCCTGGACCGGCATAGTGTACATTCATACGACTAGCCTGGACCGACATAGTGTAAATACATACGACTAGCCTGGACCGGCATGGTGTAAACACATACGACTAGCCTGGACCGGTATAGTGTAAACACATACGACTAGCCTGGACTGGCATAGTGTAAACACATACGACTAGCCTGGACTGGCATAGTGTAAATACATAAGACAAGCCTGGATCGGCATAGTGTAAATACATACGACTAGGCTGGACCGGCATAGTGTAAATACATATGACTAGCCTGGACCAGAATAGTATAAATTCATATGACTAGCCTGGACCGGCATAGTGTAAATACATACAAATAGCCTGGACCGGCATGGTGTAAATACATACAACTAGCCTGGACGGGCATTGTGTAAACACATATGACTAGCCTGGACCGGCATAGTGTAAACACATACGAGTAGCCTGGACTGGCATAGTGTAAACACATACGACTAGCCTGGACTGGCATAGTGTAAATACATAAGACAAGCCTGGATCGGCATAGTGTAAATACATACGACTTGGCTGGACCGGCATAGTGTAAATACATATGACTAGCATGGTCCGGTATTGTGTAAATACATACGACTATCCTGGACCGGCATAGTGTAAACACATATGACTAGCCTGGACCGGTATAGTTTAAACACATACGACTAGCCTGGACCGGCATAGTGTAAATCTATATGACTATCCTGGACCGGCACAGTGTAAATACATATGACTATCCTGGACCGGCACAGTGTAAATACATACGACTAGCCTGGACCGGAATAGTGTAAATACATACGATTAGCCTAGTCCGGCATAGTGTAAATACATAAGACTAGCCTGGACCGGAATAGTATAAATTCATATGACTAGCCTGGACCGGCATAGTGTAAATACATACGACTAGCCTAGTCCGGCATAGTGTAAATACATATGACTAGCCTGGACCGGCATAGTGTAAATACATACGACTAGCCTGGACTGGCATAGTGTAAATACATACGACTAGCCTGGGCCGGCATAGTTTATCTACATACGACTAGACTGGACCGGCATAGTGTAAATACATATGACTAGCCTGGACCGCATAGTGTAAACACATATGAATATCCTGCAGCGGCACAGTGTAAACACACACGATTAGACTGGACTGGCATAGTGTAAACACATGCGACTAGCCTGGACCGGCATAGTGTAAACACATACGATTAGACTGGACGGGCATAGTGTACACACATACGATTAGCCTGGACCTGCATAGTGTAAATAGATACGACTAGCCTGGACTGGCATAGTGTAAATACATACGACTATCCTAGTCCGGCATAGTGTAAATACATACGACTAGCCTGGACTGGCATAGGGTAAATACATACGACTAGCCTGGACTGGCATAGTGTAAATACATTCGACTAGCCTGGACCGGCATAGTGTAAATACATACGACTATCCTGGTCCGGCATAGTTTAAACACAGATGACTAGCCTGGACTGGCTTAGTTTAAATACATACGACTAGCCTGGACCGGCATAGTGGACACACACACGACTAGACTGGAGCGGCATAGTGTAAACACATACGACTAGCCTGGACCGGCATTGGGTAAATACATAAGACTAGCCTGGATCGGCATAGTGTAAATACATACGACTAGCCTGGACCGGCATAGTGTAAATACATACGACTAGCCTGGACCGGCATAGTGTAAACACATATGACTAGCCTGGACCGGCATAGTGTAAAGACATACGACTAGCCTGGACTGGCATAGTGTAAACACATATGACTAGCCTGGACGGGCATAGTGTATACACATATGACTAGCCTGGACCGGCATAGTGTAAACACATACGACTAGCCTGGACTGGCATAGTGTAAACACATACGACTAGCCTGGACTGGCATAGTGTAAACACATACGACTAGCCTGGTCTGGCATAGTGTAAATACATAAGACAAGCCTGGATCGGCATAGTATAAATACATACGACTAGCCTGGACCGGCATAGTGTAAATACATACGACTGGCCTGGACCGACATAGTGTACACACATACGACTAGCCCCTACTGGCATAGTGTAAATACATACGACTAGCCTGGACCAGCATAGTGTAAACACATACGACTCGCCTGGACTGGCATAGTGTAAATACATATGACTAGCATGGACCGGTATAGTGTAAATACATACGACTATCCTGGACAGGCATAGTGTAAACACATACGACTAGCCTGGACCGGTATAGTGTAAACACATACGACTAGCCCGGACCGGCATAGTGTAAATCTATATGACTATCCTGGACCGGCACAGTGTAAATACATATGACTAGCCTGGACCGGAATAGTATAAAATTATATGACTAGCCTGGACCGGCATAGTGTAAATACATACGACTAGCCTAGTCCCGCATAGTGTAAATACATACGACTAGCCTGGACCGGCATAGTGTAAATATGTACGACTAGCCTGGCCTGGCATAGTGTAAATACATATGACTAGCCTGGACCGGCATAGCGTAAATACATACGACTATCATGTACCGGCATAGTGTAAACACATACGACTAGCCTGGACCGGCATAGTGTAAATACATATGACTAGCATGGACCGGTATTGTGTAAATACATACGACTAGCCTGGACGGGCATAGTGTAAATACATATGACTAGCATGGACCGGTATTGTGTAAATACATACGACTAGCCTGGACCGGCATAGTGTAAATACATATGACTAGCATGGACCGGAATTGTGTAAACACATACGACTAGCCTGGACGGGCATAGTGTAAATACATATGACTAGCATGGACCGGTATTGTGTAAACACATATGACTAGCCTGGACCGGCATAGTGTAAACACATATGACTAGCCTGGACCGGTATAGTGTAAACACATATGACTAGCCTGGACCGGCATAGTGTAAATCTATATGACTATCCTGGACCAGCACAGTGTAAATACATATGACTAGCCTGGACCGGAATAGTATAAATTCATATGACTAGCCTGGACCGGCATAGTGTAAATACATACGACTAGCCTAGTCCGGCATAGTGTAAATACATATGACTAGCCTGGACCGGCATAGTGTAAATACATACGACTAGCCTGGACTGTCATAGTGTAAATACATACGACTAGCCTGGGCCGGCATAGTTTATCTACATACGACTAGACTGGACCGGCATAGTGTAAATACATATGACTAGCCTGGACCGCATAGTGTAAACACATATGAATATCCTGCACCGGCACAGTGTAAACACACACGATTAGACTGGACTGGCATAGTGTAAACACATGCGACTAGCCTGGACCGGCATAGTGTAAACACATACGATTAGACTGGACGGGCATAGTGTACACACATACGATTAGCCTGGCCCTGCATAGTGCAAATAGATACGACTAGCCTGGACTGGCATAGTGTAAATACATACGACTATCCTGGGCCGGCATAGTGTAAATACATACGACTAGCCTGGACCGGCATAATTTAAATACATATGACTAGCAGGGAATGGCATAGTGTCAATACATACGACTAGCCTAGACCGGCATAGTGTAAATACATACGACTAGCCTGGACCGGCAGAGCGTAAATACATACAACTAGTCTGAACCGGTATAGTGTAAATACATACGACTATCCCGGACCGGCATAGTGTAAATACATATGACTACCCTGGACCGGCATAGTGTACATTCATACGACTAGCCTGGACCAACATAGTGTAAATACATATGACTAGCCTGGACCGGCATGGTGTAAACACATACGACTAGCCTGGACTGGTATAGTGTAAACACATACGACTAGCCTGGACCAGCATAGTGTAAATCTATACGACTAGCCTGGACCGGCATAGTGTAAATATGTACGACTAGCCTGGCCTGGCATAGTGTAAATACATATGACTAGCCTGGACCGGCATAGCGTAAATACATACGACTATCATGTACCGGCATAGTGTAAACACATACGACTAGCCTGGACCGGCATAGTGTAAATACATATGACTAGCATGGACCGGTATTGTGTAAATACATACGACTAGCCTGGACGGGCATAGTGTAAATACATATGACTAGCATGGACCGGTATTGTGTAAATACATACGACTAGCCTGGACCGGCATAGTGTAAATACATATGACTAGCATGGACCGGAATTGTGTAAACACATACGACTAGCCTGGACGGGCATAGTGTAAATACATATGACTAGCATGGACCGGTATTGTGTAAACACATATGACTAGCCTGGACCGGCATAGTGTAAACACATATGACTAGCCTGGACCGGTATAGTGTAAACACATATGACTAGCCTGGACCGGCATAGTGTAAATCTATATGACTATCCTGGACCAGCACAGTGTAAATACATATGACTAGCCTGGACCGGAATAGTATAAATTCATATGACTAGCCTGGACCGGCATAGTGTAAATACATACGACTAGCCTAGTCCGGCATAGTGTAAATACATATGACTAGCCTGGACCGGCATAGTGTAAATACATACGACTAGCCTGGACTGTCATAGTGTAAATACATACGACTAGCCTGGGCCGGCATAGTTTATCTACATACGACTAGACTGGACCGGCATAGTGTAAATACATATGACTAGCCTGGACCGCATAGTGTAAACACATATGAATATCCTGCACCGGCACAGTGTAAACACACACGATTAGACTGGACTGGCATAGTGTAAACACATGCGACTAGCCTGGACCGGCATAGTGTAAACACATACGATTAGACTGGACGGGCATAGTGTACACACATACGATTAGCCTGGCCCTGCATAGTGCAAATAGATACGACTAGCCTGGACTGGCATAGTGTAAATACATACGACTATCCTGGGCCGGCATAGTGTAAATACATACGACTAGCCTGGACCGGCATAATTTAAATACATATGACTAGCAGGGAATGGCATAGTGTCAATACATACGACTAGCCTAGACCGGCATAGTGTAAATACATACGACTAGCCTGGACCGGCAGAGCGTAAATACATACAACTAGTCTGAACCGGTATAGTGTAAATACATACGACTATCCCGGACCGGCATAGTGTAAATACATATGACTACCCTGGACCGGCATAGTGTACATTCATACGACTAGCCTGGACCAACATAGTGTAAATACATATGACTAGCCTGGACCGGCATGGTGTAAACACATACGACTAGCCTGGACCGGTATAGTGTAAACACATACGACTAGCCTGGACCAGCATAGTGTAAATCTATATGACTATCCTGGACCGGCACAGTGTAAATACTTATGACTAGCCTGGACCAGAATAGTATAAATTCATATGAATAGCCTGGACCGGCATAGTGTAAATACATACGACTAGCCTGGACCGGCATAGTGCAAATACATACAACTAGCCTGGACGGGCATAGTGTAAACACATATGACTAGCTTGGACCGGCATAGTGCAAATACATACAACTAGCCTGGACGGGCATAGTGTAAACACATACGACTAGCCTGGACTGGCATAGTGTAAACACATACGACTAGCCTGGACTGGCATAGTGTAAATACATAAGACAACCCTGGATCGGCATAGTTGAAATACATACGACTAGCCTGGACCGGCATCGTGTAAATACATACGACTGGCCTGGACCGACATAGTGTACACACATACGACTAGCCCCTACTGGCATAGTGTAAATACATACGACTAGCGTGGACCAGCATAGTGTAAACACATACGACTAGCCCCTACTGGCATAGTGTAAACACATACGACTAGCCTAGTCCTGCATAGAGTAAATACATACGATTAGCCTGGACCGGCATAGTGTAAATACATACGACTAGCATGGGCTGGCATAGTGTAAATACATATGACTAGCCTGGACCGGCATAGCGCAAATACATACGACTATCATGTACCTACATAGTGTAAACACATACGACTAGTCTGGACCGGCATAGTGTAAATACATATGACTAGCATGGACCGTTATTGTGTAAATACATACGACTATCCTGGACCGGCATAGTGTAAACACATATGACTAGCCTGGACCGGTATAGTGTAAACACATATGACTAGCCTGGACCGGCATAGTGTAAATCTATATGACTATCGTGGACCGGCACAGTGTAAATACATATGACTAGCCTGGACCGGAATAGTATAAATTCATATGACTAGCCTGGACCGGCATAGTGTAAATACATACGACTAGCCTAGTCCGGCATAGTGTAAATACATACGACTAGCCTGGACCGGCATAGTGTAAATACATACGACTAGCCTGGACTGGCATAGTGTAAATACATACGACTAGCCTGGGCCAGCATAGTTTATCTACATACGACTAGACTGGACCGGCATAGTGTAAATACATATGACTAGCCTGGACCGCATAGTGTAAACACATATGAATATCCCGCACCGGCACAGTGTAAACACACACGATTAGACTGGACTGGCATAGTGTAAACACATGCGACTAGCCTGGACCGGCATAGTGTAAATAGATACGACTAGCCTGGACTGGGATAGTGTAAATACATACGACTATCCTGGGCCGGCATAGTGTAAATACATACGACTAGCCTGGACCGGCATAATTTAAATACATATGACTAGCAGGGAACGGCATAGTGTAAATACATATGACTACCCTGGACCGGCATAGTGTACATTCATACGACTAGCCTGGACCGACATAGTGTAAATACATACGACTAGCCTGGACCGGCATGGTGTAAACACATACGACTAGCCTGGACCGGTATAGTGTAAACACATACGACTAGCCTGGACCAGCATAGTGTAAATCTATATGACTATCCTGGACCGGCACAGTGTAAATACATATGACTAGCCTGGACCAGAATAGTATAAATTCATATGACTAGCCTGGACCGGCATAGTGTAAATACATAGAACTAGCCTGGACGGGCATAGTGTAAACACATATGACTAGCCTGGACCGGCATAGTGTAAACACATACGACTAGCCTGGACTGGCATAGTGTAAACACATACGACTAGCCTGGACTGGCATAGTGTAAATACATAAGACAAGCCTGGATCGGCATAGTGTAATTACATACGACTAGCCTGGACCGGCATAGTGTAAATACATACGACTGGCCTGGACCGACATAGTGTACACACATACGACTAGCCCCTACTGGCATAGTGTAAATACATACGACTAGCCTGGACCAGCATAGTGTAAACACTTACGACTAGCCGCTACTGGCATAGTGTAAATACATACGACTAGCCTGGACCAGCATAGTGTAAACACTTACGACTCGCCTGGACTGGCATAGTGTAAATACATATGACTAGCCTGGACCGGTATAGTGTAAACACATACGACTAGCCTGGACCGGCATAGTGTAAATCTATATGACTATCCTGGACCGGCACAGTGTAAATACATATGACTAGCCTGGACCGGAATAGTATAAATTCATATGACTAGCCTGGACCGGCATAGTGTAAATACATACGACTAGCATAGTCCCGCATAGTGTAAATACATACGACTAGCCTGGACCGGCATAGTGTAAATACATACAACTAGCCTGGACCGGCATAGTGTAAACACATATGACTAGCCTGGACCAGCATAGTGTAAACACATACGACGATCCTGGACTGGCAGAGTGTAAACACATATGACTAGCCTGGACTGGCTTAGTTTAAATACATACGACTAGCCTGGACCGGGATAGTGGAAACACATACGACTAGACTGGAGCAGCATAGTGTAAACACATACGACTAGCCTGGACCGGCATAGTGTAAATACATAAGATTAGCCTGGATCGGCATAGTGTAAATACATATGACTAGCCTGGTCCGGCATAGTGTAAATACATACGACTAGCCTGGACCGGCATAGTGTAAACACATATGACTAGCCTGGACCGGCATAGTGTAAACACATACGACTAGCCTGGACTGACATAGTGTAAACACATATGACTAGCCTGGACTGGCTTAGTGTAAATACATACGACTATCCTGGACAGGCATAGTGTAAACACAAACGACTAGCCTGGACCGGTATAGTGTAAACACATACGACTAGCCAGGACCGGCATAGTGTACATCTATATGACTATCCTGGACCGGCTCAGTGTAAATACCTATGACTAGCCTGGACCAGAATAGTATATATTCATATGACTAGCCTGGACCGGCATAGTGTAAATACATATGACTAGCCTAGTCCGGCATAGTGTAAATACATACGACTAGCCTGGAGAGGCATAGTATAAATACATACAACTAGCCTGGACTGGCATAGTGTAAATACATACGACTAGCCTGGGCCGGCATAGTTTATCTACATACGACTAGACTGGACCGGCATAGTGTAAATACATATGACTAGCCTGGACCGCATAGTGTATACACATATGAATATCCCGCACCGGCACAGTGTAAACACACACGATTAGACTGGACTGGCATAGTGTAAACACATGCGACTAGCCTGGACCGGCATAGTGTAAACACATACGATTAGACTGGACCGGCATAATGTAAACACATACGATTAGCCTGGACTGGCATAGTGTAAATAGATACGACTAGCCTGGACTGGCATAGTGTAAATACATACGACTAGCCTGGGCCGACATAATTTAAATACATATGACTAGACTGGAACGGCATAGTGTCAATACATACGACTAGCCTGGACCGGCATAGTGTAAATACATACGACTAGCCTGGACCGGTATAGCGTAAATACATACAACTAGCCTGAACCGGTATAGTGTAAATACATACGACTATCCCGGACCGGCATAGTGTAAATACATATGACTACCCTGGACCGGCATAGTGTACATTCATACGACTAGCCTGGACCGACATAGTGTAAATACATACGACTAGCCTGGACCGGCATGGTGTAAACACATACGACTAGCCTGGACCGGTATAGTGTAAACACATACGAATAGCCTGGACCGGCATAGTGTAAATCTATATGACTATCCTGGACCGGCACAGTGTAAATACATATGACTAGCCTGGACCAGAATAGTATAAATTCATATGACTAGCCTGGACCGGCATAGTGGAAATACATACAACTAGCCTGGACCGGCATAGTGTAAATACATACAACTAGCCTGGACGGGCATAGTGTAAACACATATGACTAGCCTGTACCGGCATAGTGTAAACACATATTACTAGCCTGGACTGGCATAGTGTAAACTCATACGACTAGCCTGGACTGGCATAGTGTAAATACATAAGACAAGCCTGTACCGGCATAGTGTAAACACATATTACTAGCCTGGACTGGCATAGTGTAAACACATACGACTAGCCCCTACTGGCATAGTGTAAATACATACGACTAGCCTGGACCAGCATAGTGTAAACACTTACGACTAGCCGCTACTGGCATAGTGTAAATACATACGACTAGCCTGGACCAGCATAGTGTAAACACATACGACTCGCCTGGACTGGCATAGTGTAAATACATATGACTAGCCTGGACCGGTATAGTGTAAATCTATATGACTATCCTGGACCGGCACAGTGTAAATACATATGACTAGCCTGGACCGGAATAGTATAAATTCATATGACTAGCCTGGACCGGCATAGTGTATATACATACGACCTAGTCCCGCATAGTGTAAATACATACGACTAGCCTGGACCGGCATAGTGTAAATACATACGACTAGCCTGGACCGGCATAGTGTAAACACATATGACTAGCCTGGACCAGCATAGTGTAAACACATACGACTAGCCTGGACTGGCAGAGTGTAAACACATATGACTAGCCTGGACTGGCTTAGTTTAAATACATACGACTAGCCTGGACCGGTATTGTGGAAACACATACGACTAGACTGGAGCAGCATAGTGTAAACACATACGACTAGCCTGGACCGGCATAGTGTAAATACATAAGACTAGCCTGGACCGGCATAGTGTAAATACATATGACTAGCCTGGTCCGGCATAGTGTAAATACATACGACTAGCCTGGACCGGCATAGTGTAAACACATATGACTAGCCTGGACCGGTATAGTGTAAACACATACGACTAGCCTGGACTGACATAGTGTAAACACATATGACTAGCCTGGACTGGCTTAGTGTAAATACATACGACTATCCTGGACTGGCATAGTGTAAACACAAACGACTAGCCTGGACCGGTATAGTGTAAACACATACGACTAGCCTGGACCGGCATAGTGTACATCTATATGACTATCCTAGACCGGCACAGTGTAAATACCTATGACTAGCCTGGACCCGAATAGTATAAATTCATATGACTAGCCTGGACCGGCATAGTGTAAATACATATGACTAGCCTAGTCCGGCATAGTGTAAATACATACGACTAGCCTGGAGCGGCATAGTGTAAATACATACAACTAGCCTGGACTGGCATAGTGTAAATACATACGACTAGCCTGGGCCGGCATAGTTTATCTACATACGACTAGACTGGACCGGCCTAGTGTAAATACATATGACTAGCCTGGACCGCATAGTGTATACACATATGAATATCCCGCACCGGCACAGTGTAAACACACACGATTAGACTGGACTGGCATAGTGTAAACACATGCGACTAGCTTGGACCGGCATAGTGTAAACACATACGATTAGACTGGACCGGCATAATGTAAACACATACGATTAGCCTGGACTGGCATAGTGTAAATAGATACGACTAGCCTGGACTGGCATAGTGTAAATACATACGACTAGCCTGGGCCGGCATAGTGTAAATACATACGACTAGCCTGGACCGGCATAATTTAAATACATATGACTAGACTGGAACGGCATAGTGTCAATACATACGACTAGCCTGGACCGGCATAGTGTAAATACATATGACTAGCCTGGACCGGCATAGCGTAAATACATACAACTAGCCTGAACTGGTATAGTGTAAATACATACGACTATCCCGGACCGGCATAGTGTAAATACATATGACTACCCTGGACCGGCATAGTGTACATTCATACGACTAGCCTGGACCGACATAGTGTAAATACATACGACTAGCCTGGACCGGGATGGTGTAAACACATACGACTAGCCTGGACCGGTATAGTGTAAACACATACGACTAGCCTGGACCGGCATAGTGTAAATCTATATGACTATCCTGGACCGGCACAGTGTAAATACATATGACTAGCCTGGACCAGAATAGTATAAATTCATATGACTAGCCTGGACCGGCATAGTGTAAATACATACAACTAGCCTGGACCGGCATAGTGTAAATACATACAACTAGCCTGGACGGGCATAGTGTAAACACATATGACTAGCCTGGACCGGCATAGTGTAAACACATACGACTAGCCTGGACTGGCATAGTGTAAACACATACGACCAGCCTGGACTGGCATAGTGTAAATACATAAGACAAGCCTGGATCGGCATAGTGTAAATACATATGACTAGCCTGGACCGGCATAGTGTAAATACATACGACTGGCCTGGACCGACACAGTGTACACACATACGACTAGCCCCTACTGGCATAGTGTAAATACATACGACTAGCCTGGACCAGCATAGTGTAAACACTTACGACTAGCCGCTACTGGCATAGTGTAAATACATACGACTAGCCTGGACCAGCATAGTGTAAACACATACGACTCGCCTGGACTGGCATAGTGTAAATACATATGACTAGCCTGGACCGGTATAGTTTATCTACATACGACTAGACTGGACCGGCATAGTGTAAATACATATGACTAGCCTGGACCGCATAGTGTAAACACATATGAATATCCCGCACCGGCACAGTGTAAACACACACGATTAGACTGGACTGGCATAGTGTAAACACATGCGACTAGCCTGGACCGGCATAGTGTAAACACATACGATTAGACTGGACTGGCATAGTGTAAACACATGCGACTAGCCTGGACCGGCATAGTGTAAACACATACGATTAGACTGGACCGGCATCGTGTAAACACATACGATTAGCCTGGACCTGCATAGTGTAAATAGATACGACTAGCCTGGACTGGGATAGTGTAAATACATACGACTATCCTGGGCCGGCATAGTGTAAATACATACGACTAGCCTGGACCGGCATAATTTAAATACATATGACTAGCAGGGAACGGCATAGTGTAAATACATATGACTACCCTGGACCGGCATAGTGTACATTCATACGACTAGCCTGGACCGACATAGTGTAAATACATACAACTAGCCTGGACCGGCATGGTGTAAACACATACGACTAGCCTGGACCGGTATAGTGTAAACACATACGACTAGCCTGGACCAGCATAGTGTAAATCTATATGACTATCCTGGACCGGCACAGTGTAAATACATATGACTAGCCTGGACCAGAATAGTATAAATTCATATGACTAGCCTGGACCGGCATAGTGTAAATACATAGAACTAGCCTGGACGGGCATAGTGTAAACACATATGACTAGCCTGGACCGGCATAGTGTAAACACATACGACTAGCCTGGACTGGCATAGTGTAAACACATACGACTAGCCTGGACTGGCATAGTGTAAATACATAAGACAAGCCTGGATCGGCATAGTGTAAATACATACGACTAGCCTGGACCGGCATAGTGTAAATACATACGACTGGCCTGGACCGACATAGTGTACACACATACGACTAGCCCCTACTGGCATAGTGTAAATACATACGACTAGCCTGGACCAGCATAGTGTAAACACTTACGACTAGCCGCTACTGGCATAGTGTAAATACATACGACTAGCCTGGACCAGCATAGTGTAAACACTTACGACTCGCCTGGACTGGCATAGTGTAAATACATATGACTAGCCTGGACCGGTATAGTGTAAACACATACGACTAGCCTGGACCGGCATAGTGTAAATCTATATGACTATCCTGGACCGGCACAGTGTAAATACATATGACTAGCCTGGACCGGAATAGTATAAATTCATATGACTAGCCTGGACCGGCATAGTGTAAATACATACGACTAGCATAGTCCCGCATAGTGTAAATACATACGACTAGCCTGGACCGGCATAGTGTAAATACATACAACTAGCCTGGACCGGCATAGTGTAAACACATATGACTAGCCTGGACCAGCATAGTGTAAACACATACGACGATCCTGGACTGGCAGAGTGTAAACACATATGACTAGCCTGGACTGGCTTAGTTTAAATACATACGACTAGCCTGGACCGGGATAGTGGAAACACATACGACTAGACTGGAGCAGCATAGTGTAAACACATACGACTAGCCTGGACCGGCATAGTGTAAATACATAAGATTAGCCTGGATCGGCATAGTGTAAATACATACGACTAGCCTGGTCCGGCATAGTGTAAATACATACGACTAGCCTGGACCGGCATAGTGTAAACACATATGACTAGCCTGGACCGGCATAGTGTAAACACATACGACTAGCCTGGACTGACATAGTGTAAACACATATGACTAGCCTGGACTGGCTTAGTGTAAATACATACGACTATCCTGGACAGGCATAGTGTAAACACAAACGACTAGCCTGGACCGGTATAGTGTAAACACATACGACTAGCCTGGACCGGCATAGTGTACATCTATATGACTATCCTGGACCGGCTCAGTGTAAATACCTATGACTAGCCTGGACCAGAATAGTATAAATTCATATGACTAGCCTGGACCGGCATAGTGTAAATACATATGACTAGCCTAGTCCGGCATAGTGTAAATACATACGACTAGCCTGGAGAGGCATAGTATAAATACATACAACTAGCCTGGACTGGCATAGTGTAAATACATACGACTAGCCTGGGCCGGCATAGTTTATCTACATACGACTAGACTGGACCGGCATAGTGTAAATACATATGACTAGCCTGGACCGCATAGTGTATACACATATGAATATCCCGCACCGGCACAGTGTAAACACACACGATTAGACTGGACTGGCATAGTGTAAACACATGCGACTAGCCTGGACCGGCATAGTGTAAACACATACGATTAGACTGGACCGGCATAATGTAAACACATACGATTAGCCTGGACTGGCATAGTGTAAATAGATACGACTAGCCTGGACTGGCATAGTGTAAATACATACGACTAGCCTGGGCCGGCATAATTTAAATACATATGACTAGACTGGAACGGCATAGTGTCAATACATACGACTAGCCTGGACCGGCATAGTGTAAATACATACGACTAGCCTGGACCGGTATAGCGTAAATACATACAACTAGCCTGAACCGGTATAGTGTAAATACATACGACTATCCCGGACCGGCATAGTGTAAATACATATGACTACCCTGGACCGGCATAGTGTACATTCATACGACTAGCCTGGACCGACATAGTGTAAATACATACGACTAGCCTGGACCGGCATGGTGTAAACACATACGACTAGCCTGGACCGGTATAGTGTAAACACATACGAATAGCCTGGACCGGCATAGTGTAAATCTATATGACTATCCTGGACCGGCACAGTGTAAATACATATGACTAGCCTGGACCAGAATAGTATAAATTCATATGACTAGCCTGGACCGGCATAGTGGAAATACATACAACTAGCCTGGACCGGCATAGTGTAAATACATACAACTAGCCTGGACGGGCATAGTGTAAACACATATGACTAGCCTGGACCGGCATAGTGTAAACACATATTACTAGCCTGGACTGGCATAGTGTAAACACATACGACTAGCCTGGACTGGCATAGTGTAAATACATAAGACAAGCCTGGATCGGCATAGTGTAAATACATACGACTAGCCTGGACCGGCATAGTGTAAATACATACGACTGGCCTGGACCGACATAGTGTACACACATACGACTAGCCCCTACTGGCATAGTGTAAATACATACGACTAGCCTGGACCAGCATAGTGTAAACACTTACGACTAGCCGCTACTGGCATAGTGTAAATACATACGACTAGCCTGGACCAGCATAGTGTAAACACATACGACTCGCCTGGACTGGCATAGTGTAAATACATATGACTAGCCTGGACCGGTATAGTGTAAATCTATATGACTATCCTGGACCGGCACAGTGTAAATACATATGACTAGCCTGGACCGGAATAGTATAAATTCATATGACTAGCCTGGACCGGCATAGTGTATATACATACGACCTAGTCCCGCATAGTGTAAATACATACGACTAGCCTGGACCGGCATAGTGTAAATACATACGACTAGCCTGGACCGGCATAGTGTAAACACATATGACTAGCCTGGACCAGCATAGTGTAAACACATACGACTAGCCTGGACTGGCAGAGTGTAAACACATATGACTAGCCTGGACTGGCTTAGTTTAAATACATACGACTAGCCTGGACCGGGATTGTGGAAACACATACGACTAGACTGGAGCAGCGTAGTGTAAACACATACGACTAGCCTGGACCGGCATAGTGTAAATACATAAGACTAGCCTGGACCGGCATAGTGTAAATACATATGACTAGCCTGGTACGGCATAGTGTAAATACATACGACTAGCCTGGACCGGCATAGTGTAAACACATATGACTAGCCTGGACCGGCATAGTGTAAACACATACGATTAGCCTGGACTGACATAGTGTAAACACATATGACTAGCCTGGACTGGCTTAGTGTAAATACATACGACTATCCTGGACCGGCATAGTGTAAACACAAACGACTAGCCTGGACCGGTATAGTGTAAACACATACGACTAGCCTGGACCGGCATAGTGTACATCTATATGACTATCCTGGACCGGCACAGTGTAAATACCTATGACTAGCCTGGACCCGAATAGTATAAATTCATATGACTAGCCTGGACCGGCATAGTGTAAATACATATGACTAGCCTAGTCCAGCATAGTGTAAATACATACGACTAGCCTGGAACGGCATAGTGTAAATACATACAACTAGCCTGGACTGGCATAGTGTAAATACATACGACTAGCCTGGGCCGGCATAGTTTATCTACATACGACTAGACTGGACCGGCCTAGTGTAAATACATATGACTAGCCTGGACCGCATAGTGTATACACATATGAATATCCCGCACCGGCACAGTGTAAACACACACGATTAGACTGGACTGGCATAGTGTAAACACATGCGACTAGCCTGGACCGGCATAGTGTAAACACATACGATTAGACTGGACCGGCATAATGTAAACACATACGATTAGCCTGGACTGGCATAGTGTAAATAGATACGACTAGCCTGGACTGGCATAGTGTAAATACATACGACTAGCCTGGGCCGGCATAGTGTAAATACATACGACTAGCCTGGACCGGCATAATTTAAATACATATGACTAGACTGGAACGGCATAGTGTCAATACATACGACTAGCCTGGACCGGCATAGTGTAAATACATATGACTAGCCTGGACCGGCATAGCGTAAATACATACAACTAGCCTGAACTGGTATAGTGTAAATACATACGACTATCCCGGACCGGCATAGTGTAAATACATATGACTACCCTGGACCGGCATAGTGTACATTCATACGACTAGCCTGGACCGACATAGTGTAAATACATACGACTAGCCTGGACCGGGATGGTGTAAACACATACGACTAGCCTGGACTGGCATAGTGTAAATACATACGACTGGCCTGGACCGACACAGTGTACACACATACGACTAGCCCCTACTGGCATAGTGTAAATACATACGACTAGCCTGGACCAGCATAGTGTAAACACTTACGACTAGCCGCTACTGGCATAGTGTAAATACATACGACTAGCCTGGACCAGCATAGTGTAAACACATACGACTCGCCTGGACTGGCATAGTGTAAATACATATGACTAGCCTGGACCGGTATAGTGTAAACACATACGACTAGCCTGGACCGGCATAGTGTAAATCTATATGACTATCCTGGACCGGCACAGTGTAAACACATACGACTAGCCTGGACCGGCATAGTGTAAATCTATATGACTATCCTGGACCGGCACAGTGTAAATACATATGACTAGCCTGGACCAGAATAGTATAAATTCATATGACTAGCCTGGACCGGCATAGTGTAAATACATACAACTAGCCTGGACCGGCATAGTGTAAATACATACAACTAGCCTGGACGGGCATAGTGTAAACACATATGACTAGGCTGGACCGGCATAGTGTAAACACATACGACTAGCCTGGACTGGCATAGTGTAAACACATACGACCAGCCTGGACTGGCATAGTGTAAATACATAAGACAAGCCTGGATCGGCATAGTGTAAATACATACGACTAGCCTGGACCGGCATAGTGTAAATACATACGACTGGCCTGGACCGACACAGTGTACACACATACGACTAGCCCCTACTGGCATAGTGTAAATACATACGACTAGCCTGGACCAGCATAGTGTAAACACTTACGACTAGCCGCTACTGGCATAGTGTAAATACATACGACTAGCCTGGACCAGCATAGTGTAAACACATACGACTCGCCTGGACTGGCATAGTGTAAATACATATGACTAGCCTGGACCGGTATAGTGTAAACACATACGACTAGCCTGGACCGGCATAGTGTAAATCTATATGACTATCCTGGACCGGCACAGTGTAAATACATATGACTAGCCTGGACCGGAATAGTATAAATTCATATGACTAGCCTGGACCGGCATAGTGTAAATACATACGACTAGCCTAGTCCAGCATAGTGTAAATACATACGACTAGCCTGGACCGGCATAGTGTAAATACATACGACTAGCCTGAACCGGCATAGTGTAAACACATATGACTAGCCTGGACCGGCATAGTGTAAACACATACGACTAGCCTGGACTGGCAGAGTGTAAACACATATGACTAGCCTGGACTGGCTTAGTTTAAATACATACGACTAGCCTGGACCGGGATAGTGGAAACACATACGACTAGACTGGAGCAGCATAGTGTAAACACATACGACTAGCCTGGACCGGCATAGTGTAAATACATAAGACTAGCCTGGATCGGCATAGTGTAAATACATATGACTAGCCTGGTCCGGCATAGTGTAAATACATACGACTAGCCTGGACCGGCATAGTGTAAACACATATGACAAGCCTGGACCGGCATAGTGTAAACACATACGACTAGCCTGGACTGACATAGTTTAAACACATATGACTAGCCTGGACTGGCTTAGTGTAAATACATACGACTATCCTGGACCGGCATAGTGTAAACACAAACGACTAGCCTGGACCGGTATAGTGTAAACACATACGACTAGCCTGGACCGGCATAGTGTACATCTATATGACTATCCTGGACCGGCACAGTGTAAATACCTATGACTAGCCTGGACCAGAATAGTATAAATTCATATGACTAGCCTGGACCGGCATAGTGTAAATACATATGACTAGCCTAGTCCGGCATAGTGTAAATACATACGACTAGCCTGGAGCGGCATAGTGTAAATACATACAACTAGCTTGGACTGGCATAGTGTAAATACATACGACTAGCCTGGCCCGGCATAGTTTATCTACATACGACTAGACTGGACCGGCATAGTGTAAATACATATGACTAGCCTGGACCGCATAGTGTATACACATATGAATATCCCGCACCGGCACAGTGTAAACACACACGATTAGACTGGACTGGCATAGTGTAAACACATGCGACTAGCCTGGACCGGCATAGTGTAAACACATACGATTAGACTGGACCGGAATAATGTAAACACATACGATTAGCCTGGACTGGCATAGTGTAAATAGATACGACTAGCCTGGACTGGCATAGTGTAAATACATACGACTAGCCTGGACCGGTATAGTGTAAATCTATATGACTATCCTGGACCGGCACAGTGTAAATACATATGACTAGCCTGGACCGGAATAGTATAAATTCATATGACTAGCCTGGACCTGCATACTGTAAATACATACGACTAGCCTAGTCCCGCATAGTGTAAATACATACGACTAGCCTGGACCGGCATAGTGTAAATACATACGACTAGCCTGGACCGGCATAGTGTAAACACATATGACTAGCCTGGACCAGCATAGTGTAAACACATACGACTAGCCTGGACTGGCAGAGTGTAAACACATATGACTAGCCTGGACCGGCATAGTGTCAATACATATGACTAGCCTGGTCCGGCATAGTGTAAATACATACGACTAGCCTGGACCGGCATAGTGTAAACACATATGACTAGCCTGGACCGGCATAGTGTAAACACATACGACTAGCCTGGTCTGACATAGTGTAAACACATATGACTAGCCTGGACTGGCATAGTGTCAATACATATGACTAGCCTGGTCCGGCATAGTGTAAATACATACGACTAGCCTGGACCGGCATAGTGTAAACACATATGACTAGCCTGGACCGGCATAGTGTAAACACATACGACTAGCCTGGACTGACATAGTGTAAACACATATGACTAGCCTGGACTGGCTTAGTGTAAATACATACGACTATCCTGGACCGGCATAGTGTAAACACAAACGACTAGCCTGGACCGGTATAGTGTAAACACATACGACTAGCCTGGACCGGCATAGTGTACATCTATATGACTATCCTGGACCGGCACAGTGTAAATACCTATGACTAGCCTGGACCCGAATAGTATAAATTCATATGACTAGCCTGGACCGGCATAGTGTAAATACATATGACTAGCCTAGTCCGGCATAGTGTAAATACATATGACTAGCCTGGACTGGCATAGTGTAAATACATACGACTAGACTGGACCGGCATAGTGTAAATACATATGACTAGCCTGGACCGCATAGTGTATACACATATGAATATCCCGCACCGGCACAGTGTAAACACACCCGATTAGACTGGACTGGCATAGTGTAAACACATGCGACTAGCCTGGACCGGCATAGTGTAAACACATACGATTAGACTGGACCGGCATAATGTAAACACATACGATTAGCCTGGACTGGCATAGTGTAAATAGATACGACTTGCCTGGACTGGCATAGTGTAAATACATACGACTAGCCTGGGCCGGCATAGTGTAAATACATACGACTAGCCTGGACCGGCATAATTTAAATACATATGACTAGACTGGAACGGCATAGTGTCAATACATACGACTAGCCTGGACCGGCATAGTGTAAATACATACGACTAGCCTAGACCGGCATAGCGTAAATACATACAACTAGCCTGAACCGGTATAGTGTAAATACATACGACTATCCCGGACCGGCATAGTGTAAATACATATGACTACCCTGGACCGGCATAGTGTACATTCATACGACTAGCCTGGACCGACATAGTGTAAATACATACGACTAGCCTGGACCGGCATGGTGTAAACACATACGACTAGCCTGGACTGGTATAGTGTAAACACATACGACTAGCCTGGACCGGCATAGTGTAAATCTATATGACTATCCTGGACCGGCACAGTGTAAATACATATAATAATAATAATAATAATAAGTGAATTTATAACGCGCCAAACTCCACGCAAGCATGCTCGTAGCGCAAGACAATGAAATGATAATATAAACATTAATTTAAATTCTGGTACGCTTGTTTAAAGAGATGAGTTTTAAGATTTGATTTGAATGTTGTAAGATTTTTTGACAATTTTAGATGAATAGGGAGGTTGTTCCATTCAGTGGCGGCCGAGAAAGAAAATGTTCTAAAGCCGTATGAATTCATTTTGTATTTTGGGATTTTGAGCATTTGCTTGTTTAGGGATCTAAGTGACCGGGTTGGTTGGTATGACTAGCCTGGACCAGAATAGTATAAATTCATATGACTAGCCTGGACCGGCATAGTGTAAATACATACAACTAGCCTGGACCGGCATAGTGTAAATACATACAACTAGCCTGGACGGGCATAGTGTAAACACATATGACTAGCCTGGACCGGCATAGTGTAAACACATACGACTAGCCTGGACTGGCATAGTGTAAACTAATTCGACTAGCCTGGACTGGCATAGTGTAAATACATAAGACAAGCCTGGATCGGCATAGTGTAAATACATACGACTAGCCTGGACCGGCATAGTGTAAATACATACGACTGGCCTGGACCGACATAGTGTACACACATACGACTAGCCCCTACTGGCATAGTGTAAATACATACGACTAGCCTGGACCAGCATAGTGTAAACACTTACGACTAGCCGCTACTGGCATAGTGTAAATACATACGACTAGCCTGGACCAGCATAGTGTAAACACATACGACTCGCCTGGACTGGCATAGTGTAAATACATATGACTAGCCTGGACCGGTATAGTGTAAATACATATAATAATAATAATAATAAGTGAATTT
Organism: Chaetoderma sp. LZ-2023a; assembly: GCA_034401795.1. NCBI lineage: Eukaryota > Metazoa > Mollusca > Caudofoveata > Chaetodermatida > Chaetodermatidae > Chaetoderma > Chaetoderma sp. LZ-2023a. The sequence continues at coordinate 11,295,376 of CM067360.1, read as the reverse complement.
ATAACGCGCCAAACTCCACGCAAGCATGCTCGTAGCGCAAGACAATGAAATGATAATATAAACATTAATTTAAATTCTGGTACGCTTGTTTAAAGAGATGAGTTTTATGATTTGATTTGAATGTTGTAAGATTTTTTGACAATTTTAGATGAATAGGGAGGTTGTTCCATTCAGTGGCGGCCGAGAAAGAAAATGTTCTAAAGCCGTATGAATTCATTTTGTATTTTGGGATTTTGAGCATTTGCTTGTTTAGGGATCTAAGTGACCGGGTTGGTTGGTATGACTAGCCTGGACCAGAATAGTATAAATTCATATGACTAGCCTGGACCGGCATAGTGTAAATACATACAACTAGCCTGGACCGGCATAGTGTAAATACATACAACTAGCCTGGACGGGCATAGTGTAAACACATATGTCTAGCCTGGACCGGCATAGTGTAAACACATACGACTAGCCTGGACTGGCATAGTGTAAACACATACGACTAGCCTGGACTGGCATAGTGTAAATACATAAGACAAGCCTGGATCGGCATAGTGTAAATACATACGACTAGCCTGGACCGGCATAGTGTAAATACATACGACTGGCCTGGACCGACATAGTGTACACACATACGACTAGCCCCTACTGGCATAGTGTAAATACATACGACTAGCCTGGACCAGCATAGTGTAAACACTTACGACTAGCCGCTACTGGCATAGTGTAAATACATACGACTAGCCTGGACCAGCATAGTGTAAACACATACGACTCGCCTGGACTGGCATAGTGTAAATACATATGACTAGCCTGGACCGGTATAGTGTAAACACATACGACTAGCCTGGACCGGCATAGTGTAAATCTATATGACTATCCTGGACCGGCACAGTGTAAATACATATGACTAGCCTGGACCGGAATAGTATAAATTCATATGACTAGCCTGGACCGGCATAGTGTAAATACATACGACTAGCCTAGTCCCACATAGTGTAAATACATACGACTAGCCTGGACCGGCATAGTGTAAATACATACGACTAGCCTGGACCGGCATAGTGTAAACACATATGACTAGCCTGGACCAGCATAGTGTAAACACATACGACTAGCCTGGACTGGCAGAGTGTAAACACATATGACTAGCCTGGACTGGCTTAGTTTAAATACATGCGACTAGCCTGGACCGGGATAGTGGAAACACATACGACTAGACTGGAGCAGCATAGTGTAAACACATACGACTAGCCTGGACCGGCATAGTGTAAATACATAAGACTAGCCTGGATCGGCATAGTGTAAATACATATGACTAGCCTGGTCCGGCATAGTGCAAATACATACGACTAGCCTGGACCGGCATAGTGTAAATACATAAGACTAGCCTGGACCGGCATAGTGTAAACACATATGACTAGCCTGGACCGGCATAGTGTAAACACATACGACTAGGCTGGACTGGCATAGTGTAAACACATACGACTAGCCTGGACTGGCATAGTGTAAATACATAAGACAAGCCTGGATCGGCATAGTGTAAATACATACGACTAGCCTGGACCGGCATAGTGTAAATACATACGACTGGCCTGGACCGACATAGTGTACACACATACGACTAGCCCCTACTGGCATAGTGTAAATACATACGACTAGCCTGGACCAGCATAGTGTAAACACTTACGACTAGCCGCTACTGGCATAGTGTAAATACATACGACTAGCCTGGACCAGCATAGTGTAAACACATACGACTCGCCTGGACTGGCATAGTGTAAATACATATGACTAGCCTGGACCGGTATAGTGTAAACACATACGACTAGCCTGGACCGGCATAGTGTAAATCTATATGACTATCCTGGACCGGCACAGTGTAAATACATATGACTAGCCTGGACCGGAATAGTATAAATTCATATGACTAGCCTGGACCGGCATAGTGTAAATACATACGACTAGCCTAGTCCCACATAGTGTAAATACATACGACTAGCCTGGACCGGCATAGTGTAAATACATACGACTAGCCTGGACCGGCATAGTGTAAACACATATGACTAGCCTGGACCAGCATAGTGTAAACACATACGACTAGCCTGGACTGGCAGAGTGTAAACACATATGACTAGCCTGGACTGGCTTAGTTTAAATACATGCGACTAGCCTGGACCGGGATAGTGGAAACACATACGACTAGACTGGAGCAGCATAGTGTAAACACCTACGACTAGCCTGGACCGGCATAGTGTAAATACATAAGACTAGCCTGGATCGGCATAGTGTAAATACATATGACTAGCCTGGTCCGGCATAGTGTAAATACATACGACTAGCCTGGACCGGCATAGTGTAAATACATAAGACTAGCCTGGACCGGTATAGTGTAAATACATACAACTAGCCTGGACTGGCATAGTGTAAATACATACGACTAGCCTGGGCCGGCATAGTTTATCTACATACGACTAGCCTGGACTGGCATAGTGTAAATACATACGACGAGCCTGGACCGGCATAGCGTAAACACATACAACTAGCCTGAACCGGTATAGTGTAAATACATACGACTATCCCGGACCGGCATAGTGTAAATACATATGACTACCCTGGACCGGCATAGTGTACATTCATACGACTAGCCTGGACCGACATAGTCTAAATACATACGACTAGCCTGGACCGGCATGGTGTAAACACATACGACTAGACTGGACCGGCATAGTGTAAATCTATATGATTATCCTGGACCGGCACAGTGTAAATACATATGACTAGCCTGGACCAGAATAGTATAAATTCATATGACTAGCATGGACCGGCATAGTGTAAATACATACGACTAGCCTGGACCGGCATAGTGTAAATACATACAACTAGCCTGGACGGGCATAGTGTAAACACATATGACTAGCCTGGACCGGCATAGTGTAAACACATACGACTAGCCTGGACTGGCATAGTGTAAATACATAAGTCAAGCCTGGATCGGCATAGTGTAAATACATACGACTAGCCTGGACCGGCAGAGTGTAAACACATATGACTAGCCTGGACTGGCTTAGTTTAAATACATGCGACTAGCCTGGACCGGGATAGTGTAAATACATACGACTGGCCTGGACCGACATAGTGTACACACATACGACTAGCCCCTACTGGCATAGTGTAAATACATACGACTAGCCTGGACCAGCATAGTGTAAACACTTACGACTAGCCGCTACTGGCATAGTGTAAATACATACGACTAGCCTGGACCAGCATAGTGTAAACACATACGACTCGCCTGGACTGGCATAGTGTAAATACATATGACTAGCCTGGACCGGTATAGTGTAAATACATATAATAATAATAATAATAAGTGAATTTATAACGCGCCAAACTCCACGCAAGCATGCTCGTAGCGCAAGACAATGAAATGATAATATAAACATTAATTTAAATTCTGGTACGCTTGTTTAAAGAGATGAGTTTTAAGATTTGATTTGAATGTTGTAAGATTTTTTGACAATTTTAGATGAATAGGGAGGTTGTTCCATTCAGTGGCGGCCGAGAAAGAAAATGTTCTAAAGCCGTATGAATTCATTTTGTATTTTGGGATTTTGAGCATTTGCTTGTTTAGGGATCTAAGTGACCGGGATGGTTGGTATGACTAGCCTGGACCAGAATAGTATAAATTCATATGACTAGCCTGGACCGGCATAGTGTAAATACATACAACTAGCCTGGACCGGCATAGTGTAAATACATACAACTAGCCTGGACGGGCATAGTGTAAACACATATGTCTAGCCTGGACCGGCATAGTGTAAACACATACGACTAGCCTGGACTGGCATAGTGTAAACACATACGACTAGCCTGGACTGGCATAGTGTAAATACATAAGACAAGCCTGGATCGGCATAGTGTAAATACATACGACTAGCCTGGACCGGCATAGTGTAAATACATACGACTGGCCTGGACCGACATAGTGTACACACATACGACTAGCCCCTACTGGCATAGTGTAAATACATACGACTAGCCTGGACCAGCATAGTGTAAACACTTACGACTAGCCGCTACTGGCATAGTGTAAATACATACGACTAGCCTGGACCAGCATAGTGTAAACACATACGACTCGCCTGGACTGGCATAGTGTAAATACATATGACTAGCCTGGACCGGTATAGTGTAAACACATACGACTAGCCTGGACCGGCATAGTGTAAATCTATATGACTATCCTGGACCGGCACAGTGTAAATACATATGACTAGCCTGGACCGGAATAGTATAAATTCATATGACTAGCCTGGACCGGCATAGTGTAAATACATACGACTAGCCTAGTCCCACATAGTGTAAATACATACGACTAGCCTGGACCGGCATAGTGTAAATACATACGACTAGCCTGGACCGGCATAGTGTAAACACATATGACTAGCCTGGACCAGCATAGTGTAAACACATACGACTAGCCTGGACTGGCAGAGTGTAAACACATATGACTAGCCTGGACTGGCTTAGTTTAAATACATGCGACTAGCCTGGACCGGGATAGTGGAAACACATACGACTAGACTGGAGCAGCATAGTGTAAACACATACGACTAGCCTGGACCGGCATAGTGTAAATACATAAGACTAGCCTGGACCGGCATAGTGTAAATACATAAGACTAGCCTGGACCGGCATAGTGTAAACACATATGACTAGCCTGGACCGGCATAGTGTAAACACATACGACTAGCCTGGACTGGCATAGTGTAAACACATACGACTAGCCTGGACTGGCATAGTGTAAATACATAAGACAAGCCTGGATCGGCATAGTGTAAATACATACGACTAGCCTGGACCGGCATAGTGTAAATACATACGACTGGCCTGGACCGACATAGTGTACACACATACGACTAGCCCCTACTGGCATAGTGTAAATACATACGACTAGCCTGGACCAGCATAGTGTAAACACTTACGACTAGCCGCTACTGGCATAGTGTAAATACATACGACTAGCCTGGACCAGCATAGTGTAAACACATACGACTCGCCTGGACTGGCATAGTGTAAATACATATGACTAGCCTGGACTGGTATAGTGTAAACACATACGACTAGCCTGGACCGGCATAGTGTAAATCTATATGACTATCCTGGACCGGCACAGTGTAAATACATATGACTAGCCTGGACCGGAATAGTATAAATTCATATGACTAGCCTGGACCGGCATAGTGTAAATACATACGACTAGCCTAGTCCCACATAGTGTAAATACATACGACTAGCCTGGACCGCATAGTGTAAATACATACGACTAGCCTGGACCGGCATAGTGTAAACACATATGACTAGCCTGGACCAGCATAGTGTAAACACATACGACTAGCCTGGACTGGCAGAGTGTAAACACATATGACTAGCCTGGACTGGCTTAGTTTAAATACATGCGACTAGCCTGGACCGGGATAGTGGAAACACATACGACTAGACTGGAGCAGCATAGTGTAAACACCTACGACTAGCCTGGACCGGCATAGTGTAAATACATAAGACTAGCCTGGATCGGCATAGTGTAAATACATATGACTAGCCTGGTCCGGCATAGTGTAAATACATACGACTAGCCTGGACCGGCATAGTGTAAATACATAAGACTAGCCTGGACTGGCATAGTGTAAACACATATGACTAGCCTGGACCGGCATAGTGTAAACACATACGACTAGCCTGGACTGACATAGTGTAAACACATATGGCTAGCCTGGACTGGCTTAGTGTAAATACATACGACTATCCTGGACCGGCATAGTGTAAACACAAACGACTAGCCTGGACCGGTATAGTGTAAACACATACGACTAGCCTGGACCGGCATAGTGTACATCTATATGACTATCCTGGACCGGCACAGTGTAAATACCTATGACTAGCCTGGACCAGAATAGTATAAATTCATATGACTAGCCTGGACCGGCATAGTGTAAATACATATGACTAGCCTAGTCCGGCATAGTGTAAATACATACGACTAGCCTGGAGCGGCATACTGTAAATACATACAACTAGCCTGGACTGGCATAGTGTAAATACATACGACTAGCCTGGGCCGGCATAGTTTATCTACATACGACTAGCCTGGACTGGCATAGTGTAAATACATACGACGAGCCTGGACCGGCATAGCGTAAACACATACAACTAGCCTGATCCGGTATAGTGTAAATACATACGACTATCCCGGACCGGCATAGTGTAAATACATATGACTACCCTGGACCGGCATAGTGTACATTCATACGACTAGCCTGGACCGACATAGTCTAAATACATACGACTAGCCTGGACCGGCATGGTGTAAACACATACGACTAGCCTGGACCGGTATAGTGTAAACACAGCCGACTAGCCTGGACCGGCATAGTGTAAATCTATATGATTATCCTGGACCGGCACAGTGTAAATACATATGACTAGCGTGGACCAGAATAGTATAAATTCATATGACTAGCATGGACCGGCATAGTGTAAATACATACGACTAGCCTGGACCGGCATAGTGTAAATACATACAACTAGCCTGGACTGGCATAGTGTAAATACATAAGTCAAGCCTGGATCGGCATAGTGTAAATACATACGACTAGCCTGGACCGGCAGAGTGTAAACACATATGACTAGCCTGGACTGGCTTAGTTTAAATACATGCGACTAGCCTGGACCGGGATAGTGGAAACACATACGACTAGACTGGAGCAGCATAGTGTAAACACATACGACTAGCCTGGACCGGCATAGTGTAAATACATAAGACTAGCCTGGATCGGCATAGTGTAAATACATATGACTAGCCTGGTCCGGCATAGTGTAAATACATACGACTAGCCTGGACCGGCATAGTGTAAATACATAAGACTAGCCTGGACCGGCATAGTGTAAACACATATGACTAGCCTGGACCGGCATAGTGTAAACACATACGACTAGCCTGGACTGACATAGTGTAAACACATATGGCTAGCCTGGACTGGCTTAGTGTAAATACATACGACTATCCTGGACCGGCATAGTGTAAACACAAACGACTAGCCTGGACCGGTATAGTGTAAACACATACGACTAGCCTGGACCGGCATAGTGTACATCTATATGACTATCCTGGACCGGCACAGTGTAAATACCTATGACTAGCCTGGACCAGAATAGTATAAATTCATATGACTAGCCTGGACCGGCATAGTGTAAATACATATGACTAGCATAGTCCGGCATAGTGTAAATACATACGACTAGCCTGGAGCGGCATACTGTAAATACATACAACTAGCCTGGACTGGCATAGTGTAAATACATACGACTAGCCTGGGCCGGCATAGTTTATCTACATACGACTAGCCTGGACTGGCATAGTGTAAATACATACGACGAGCCTAGACCGGCATCGCGTAAATACATACAACTAGCCTGAACCGGTATAGTGTAAATACATACGACTATCCCGGACCGGCATAGTGTAAATACATATGACTACCCTGGACCGGCATAGTGTACATTCATACGACTAGCCTGGACCGACATAGTCTAAATACATACGACTAGCCTGGACCGGCATGGTGTAAACACATACGACTAGCCTGGACCGGTATAGTGTAAACACAGCCGACTAGCCTGGACCGGCATAGTGTAAATCTATATGATTATCCTGGACCGGCACAGTGTAAATACATATGACTAGCCTGGACCGGCATAGTGTAAACACATACGACTAGCCTGGACTGGCATAGTGTAAATACATAAGTCAAGCCTGGATCGGCATAGTGTAAATACATACGACTAGCCTGGACCGGCAGAGTGTAAACACATATGACTAGCCTGGACTGGCTTAGTTTAAATACATGCGACTAGCCTGGACCGGGATAGTGGAAACACATACGACTAGACTGGAGCAGCATAGTGTAAACACATACGACTAGCCTGGACCGGCATAGTGTAAATACATAAGACTAGCCTGGATCGGCATAGTGTAAATACATATGACTAGCCTGGTCCGGCATAGTGTAAATACATACGACTAGCCTGGACCGGCATAGTGTAAATACATAAGACTAGCCTGGACCGGCATAGTGTAAACACATATGACTAGCCTGGACCGGCATAGTGTAAACACATACGACTAGCCTGGACTGACATAGTGTAAACACATATGGCTAGCCTGGACTGGCTTAGTGTAAATACATACGACTATCCTGGACCGGCATAGTGTAAACACAAACGACTAGCCTGGACCGGTATAGTGTAAACACATACGACTAGCCTGGACCGGCATAGTGTACATCTATATGACTATCCTGGACCGGCACAGTGTAAATACCTATGACTAGCCTGGACCAGAATAGTATAAATTCATATGACTAGCCTGGACCGGCATAGTGTAAATACATATGACTAGCCTAGTCCGGCATAGTGTAAATACATACGACTAGCCTGGACCGGCATAGTGTAAATACATACAACTAGCCTGGACTGGCATAGTGTAAATACATAAGTCAAGCCTGGATCGGCATAGTGTAAATACATACGACTAGCCTGGACCGGCAGAGTGTAAACACATATGACTAGCCTGGACTGGCTTAGTTTAAATACATGCGACTAGCCTGGACCGGGATAGTGGAAACACATACAACTAGACTGGAGCAGCATAGTGTAAACACATACGACTAGCCTGGACCGGCATAGTGTAAATACATAAGACTAGCCTGGATCGGCATAGTGTAAATACATATGACTAGCCTGGTCCGGCATAGTGTAAATACATACGACTAGCCTGGACCGGCATAGTGTAAATACATAAGACTAGCCTGGACCGGCATAGTGTAAACACATATGACTAGCCTGGACCGGCATAGTGTAAACACATACGACTAGCCTGGACTGACATAGTGTAAACACATATGGCTAGCCTGGACTGGCTTAGTGTAAATACATACGACTATCCTGGACCGGCATAGTGTAAACACAAACGACTAGCCTGGACCGGTATAGTGTAAACACATACGACTAGCCTGGACCGGCATAGTGTACATCTATATGACTATCCTGGACCGGCACAGTGTAAATACCTATGACTAGCCTGGACCAGAATAGTATAAATTCATATGACTAGCCTGGACCGGCATAGTGTAAATACATATGACTAGCATAGTCCGGCATAGTGTAAATACATACGACTAGCCTGGAGCGGCATACTGTAAATACATACAACTAGCCTGGACTGGCATAGTGTAAATACATACGACTAGCCTGGGCCGGCATAGTTTATCTACATACGACTAGCCTGGACTGGCATAGTGTAAATACATACGACGAGCCTGGACCGGCATAGCGTAAATACATACAACTAGCCTGAACCGGTATAGTGTAAATACATACGACTATCCCGGACCGGCATAGTGTAAATACATATGACTACCCTGGACCGGCATAGTGTACATTCATACGACTAGCCTGGACCGACATAGTCTAAATACATTCGACTAGCCTGGACCGGCATGGTGTAAACACATACGACTAGCCTGGACCGGTATAGTGTAAACACAGCCGACTAGCCTGGACCGGCATAGTGTAAATCTATATGATTATCCTGGACCGGCACAGTGTAAATACATATGACTAGCCTGGACCAGAATAGTATAAATTCATATGACTAGCATGGACCGGCATAGTGTAAATACATACGACTAGCCTGGACCGGCATAGTGTAAATACATACAACTAGCCTGGACGGGCATAGTGTAAACACATATGACTAGCCTGGACCGGCATAGTGTAAACACATACGACTAGCCTGGACTGGCATAGTGTAAATACATAAGTCAAGCCTGGATCGGCATAGTGTAAATACATACGACTAGCCTGGACCGGCAGAGTGTAAACACATATGACTAGCCTGGACTGGCTTAGTTTAAATACATGCGACTAGCCTGGACCGGGATAGTGGAAACACATACGACTAGACTGGAGCAGCATAGTGTAAACACATACGACTAGCCTGGACCGGCATAGTGTAAATACATAAGACTAGCCTGGATCGGCATAGTGTAAATACATATGACTAGCCTGGTCCGGCATAGTGTAAATACATACGACTAGCCTGGACCGGCATAGTGTAAATACATAAGACTAGCCTGGACCGGCATAGTGTAAACACATATGACTAGCCTGGACCGGCATAGTGTAAACACATACGACTAGCCTGGACTGACATAGTGTAAACACATATGGCTAGCCTGGACTGGCTTAGTGTAAATACATACGACTATCCTGGACCGGCATAGTGTAAACACAAACGACTAGCCTGGACCGGTATAGTGTAAACACATACGACTAGCCTGGACCGGCATAGTGTACATCTATATGACTATCCTGGACCGGCACAGTGTAAATACCTATGACTAGCCTGGACCAGAATAGTATAAATTCATATGACTAGCCTGGACCGGCATAGTGTAAATACATATGACTAGCCTAGTCCGGCATAGTGTAAATACATACGACTAGCCTGGAGCGGCATACTGTAAATACATACAACTAGCCTGGACTGGCATAGTGTAAATACATACGACTAGCCTGGGCCGGCATAGTTTATCTACATACGACTAGCCTGGACTGACATAGTGTAAATACATACGACGAGCCTGGACCGGCATAGCGTAAATACATACAACTAGCCTGAACCGGTATAGTGTAAATACATACGACTATCCCGGACCGGCATAGTGTAAATACATATGACTACCCTGGACCGGCATAGTGTACATTCATACGACTAGCCTGGACCGACATAGTCTAAATACATACGACTAGCCTGGACCGGCATGGTGTAAACACATACGACTAGCCTGGACTGGTATAGTGTAAACACAGCCGACTAGCCTGGACCGGCATAGTGTAAATCTATATGATTATCCTGGACCGGCACAGTGTAAATACATATGACTAGCCTGGACCAGAATAGTATAAATTCATATGACTAGCATGGACCGGCATAGTGTAAATACATACGCCAACCTGGACCGGCATAGTGTAAATACATACAACTAGCCTGTACGGGCATAGTGTAAACACATATGACTAGCCTGGACCGGCATAGTGTAAACACATACGACTAGCCTGGACTGGCATAGTGTAAATACATAAGTCAAGCCTGGATCGGCATAGTGTAAATACATACGACTGGCCTGGACAGACATAGTGTACACACATACGACTAGCCCATACTGGCATAGTGTAAATACATACGACTAGCCTGGACCAGCATAGTGTAAACACATCCGACTCGCCTGGACTGGCATAGTGTAAATACATATGACTAGCATGGACCGGTATAGTGTAAATACATACGACTATCCTGGACCGGCATAGTGTAAACACATACGACTAGCCTGGACCGGTATAGTGTAAACACATATGACTAGCCTGGACCGGGATAGTGTAAATCTATATGACTATCCTGGACCGGCACAGTGTAAATACATATGACTAGCCTGGACCGGAATAGTATAAATTCATATGACTAGCCTGGACCGGCATAGTGTAAATACATACGACTAGCCTAGTCCCGCATAGTGTAAATACATACGACTAGCCTGGACCGGCATAGTGTAAATACATACGACTAGCCTGAACCGGCATAGTGTAAACACATATGACTAGCCTGGACCGGCATAGTGTAAACACATAAGACTAGCCTGGACTGGCATAGTGTAAACACATATGACTAGCCTGGACTGGCTTAGTTTAAATACATACGACTAGCCTGGACCGGCATAGTGGAAACACATACGACTAGACTGGAGCAGCATAGTGTAAACACATACGACTAGCTTTGACCGGCATAGTGTAAATACATAAGACTAGCCTGGATCGGCATAGTGTAAATACATACGACTAGCCTGGACCGGCATAGTGTAAACACATATGACTAGCCTGAAGCGGCATAGTGTAAACACATACGACTAGCCTGGACTGGCATAGAGTAAACACAAACGACTAGCCTGGACCGGTATAGTGTAAACACATATGACTAGCCTGGAGCGGCATAGTGTAAATACATACGACTATCCTGGACCGGCATAGTGTAAACACAAACGACTAGCCTGGACCGGTATAGTGTAAACACATACGACTAGCCTGGACCGGCATAGTGTACATCTATATGACTATCCTGGACCGGCACAGTGTAAATACCTATGACTAGCCTGGACCAGAATAGTATAAATTCATATGACTAGCCTGGACCGGCATAGTGTAAATACATATGACTAGCCTAGTCCGGCATAGTGTAAATACATACGACTAGCCTGGAGCGGCATACTGTAAATACATACAACTAGCCTGGACTGGCATAGTGTAAATACATACGACTAGCCTGGGCCGGCATAGTTTATCTACATACGACTAGCCAGGACTGGCATAGTGTAAATACATACGACGAGCCTGGACCGGCATAGCGTAAATACATACAACTAGCCTGAACCGGTATAGTGTAAATACATACGACTATCCCGGACCGGCATAGTGTAAATACATATGACTACCCTGGACCGGCATAGTGTACATTCATACGACTAGCCTGGACCGACATAGTCTAAATACATACGACTAGCCTGGACCGGCATGGTGTAAACACATACGACTAGCCTGGACTGGTATAGTGTAAACACAGCCGACTAGCCTGGACCGGCATAGTGTAAATCTATATGATTATCCTGGACCGGCACAGTGTAAATACATATGACTAGCCTGGACCAGAATAGTATAAATTCATATGACTAGCATGGACCGGCATAGTGTAAATACATACGACTAGCCTGGACCGGCATAGTGTAAATACATACAACTAGCCTGTACGGGCATAGTGTAAACACATATGACTAGCCTGGACCGGCATAGTGTAAACACATACGACTAGCCTGGACTGGCATAGTGTAAATACATAAGTCAAGCCTGGATCGGCATAGTGTAAATACATACGACTAGCCTGGACCGGCATAGTGTAAATACATACGACTGGCCTGGACAGACATAGTGTACACACATACGACTAGCCCATACTGGCATAGTGTAAATACATACGACTAGCCTGGACCAGCATAGTGTAAACACATCCGACTCGCCTGGACTGGCATAGTGTAAATACATATGACTAGCATGGACCGGTATAGTGTAAATACATACGACTATCCTGGACCGGCATAGTGTAAACACATACGACTAGCCTGGACCGGTATAGTGTAAACACATATGACTAGCCTGGACCGGGATAGTGTAAATCTATATGACTATCCTGGACCGGCACAGTGTAAATACATATGACTAGCCTGGACCGGAATAGTATAAATTCATATGACTAGCCTGGACCGGCATAGTGTAAATACATACGACTAGCCTAGTCCCGCATAGTGTAAATACATACGACTAGCCTGGACCGGCATAGTGTAAATACATACGACTAGCCTGAACCGGCATAGTGTAAACACATATGACTAGCCTGGACCGGCATAGTGTAAACACATAAGACTAGCCTGGACTGGCATAGTGTAAACACATATGACTAGCCTGGACTGGCTTAGTTTAAATACATACGACTAGCCTGGACCGGCATAGTGGAAACACATACGACTAGACTGGAGCAGCATAGTGTAAACACATACGACTAGCTTTGACCGGCATAGTGTAAATACATAAGACTAGCCTGGATCGGCATAGTGTAAATACATACGACTAGCCTGGACCGGCATAGTGTAAACACATATGACTAGCCTGGAGCGGCATAGTGTAAACACATACGACTAGCCTGGACTGGCATAGAGTAAACACAAACGACTAGCCTGGACCGGTATAGTGTAAACACATATGACTAGCCTGGAGCGGCATAGTGTAAATACATACGACTATCCTGGACCGGCATAGTGCAAACACAAACGACTAGCCTGGACCGGTATAGTGTAAACACATACGACTAGCCTGGACCGGCATAGTGTACATCTATATGACTATCCTGGACCGGCACAGTGTAAATACCTATGACTAGCCTGGACCAGAATAGTATAAATTCATATGACTAGCCTGGACCGGCATAGTGTAAATACATATGACTAGCCTAGTCCGGCATAGTGTAAATACATACGACTAGCCTGGAGCGGCATACTGTAAATACATACAACTAGCCTGGACTGGCATAGTGTAAATACATACGACTAGCCTGGGCCGGCATAGTTTATCTACATACGACTAGCCTGGACTGGCATAGTGTAAATACATACGACGAGCCTGGACCGGCATAGCGTAAATACATACAACTAGCCTGAACCGGTATAGTGTAAATACATACGACTATCCCGGACCGGCATAGTGTAAATACATATGACTACCCTGGACCGGCATAGTGTACATTCATACGACTAGCCTGGACCGACATAGTCTAAATACATACGACTAGCCTGGACCGGCATGGTGTAAACACATACGACTAGCCTGGACTGGTATAGTGTAAACACAGCCGACTAGCCTGGACCGGCATAGTGTAAATCTATATGATTATCCTGGACCGGCACAGTGTAAATACATATGACTAGCCTGGACCAGAATAGTATAAATTCATATGACTAGCATGGACCGGCATAGTGTAAATACATACGACTAGCCTGGACCGGCATAGTGTAAATACATACAACTAGCCTGTACGGGCATAGTGTAAACACATATGACTAGCCTGGACCGGCATAGTGTAAACACATACGACTAGCCTGGACTGGCATAGTGTAAATACATAAGTCAAGCCTGGATCGGCATAGTGTAAATACATACGACTAGCCTGGACCGGCATAGTGTAAATACATACGACTGGCCTGGACAGACATAGTGTACACACATACGACTAGCCCATACTGGCATAGTGTAAATACATACGACTAGCCTGGACCAGCATAGTGTAAACACATCCGACTCGCCTGGACTGGCATAGTGTAAATACATATGACTAGCATGGACCGGTATAGTGTAAATACATACGACTATCCTGGACCGGCATAGTGTAAACACATACGACTAGCCTGGACCGGTATAGTGTAAACACATATGACTAGCCTGGACCGGGATAGTGTAAATCTATATGACTATCCTGGACCGGCACAGTGTAAATACATATGACTAGCCTGGACCGGAATAGTATAAACACATATGACTAGCCTGGACCGGGATAGTGTAAATCTATATGACTATCCTGGACCGGCATAGTGTAAATACATACGACTAGCCTAGTCCCGCATAGTGTAAATACATACGACTAGCCTGGACCGGCATAGTGTAAATACATACGACTAGCCTGAACCGGCATAGTGTAAACACATATGACTAGCCTGGACCGGCATAGTGTAAACACATAAGACTAGCCTGGACTGGCATAGTGTAAACACATATGACTAGCCTGGACTGGCTTAGTTTAAATACATAGGACTAGCCTGGACCGGCATAGTGGAAACACATACGACTAGACTGGAGCAGCATAGTGTAAACACATACGACTAGCTTTGACCGGCATAGTGTAAATACATAAGACTAGCCTGGATCGGCATAGTGTAAATACATACGACTAGCCTGGACCGGCATAGTGTAAACACATATGACTAGCCTGGAGCGGCATAGTGTAAACACATACGACTAGCCTGGACTGGCATAGAGTAAACACATATGACTAGCCTGGACGGGCTTAGTGTAAATACATACGACTAGCGTGGACCGGCATAGTGGAAACACCTACGACTAGACTGGAGTAGCATAGTGTAAACACATACGACTAGCCTGGACCAGCATAGTGTAAATACCTAAGACTAGCCTGGATCGGCATAGTGTAAATACATACGACTATCATGGACCGGCATAGTGTAAATACATACGACTAGCCTGAACCGGCATAGTGTAAATACATACGACTAGCCTGGGCCGGCATAGTGTAAACACATATGACTATCCTGGATCGGCATAGTGTAAACACATACGACTATCCTGGACTGGCATAGTGTAAACACATTTGACTAGCCTGGACTGGCTTAGTTTAAATACATACGACTAGCCTGGACCGGCATAGTGGAAACACATACGACTAGACTGGAGCGGCATAGTGTAAACACATACGACTAGCCTGGACCGGCATAGTGTAAATACATACGACTAGCCTGGACCAGCATAGTGTAAACACATATGACTAGACTGGACCGGCATAGTGTACACACATACGACTAGCCCCTACTGGCATAGTGTAAATACATACGACTAGCGTGGACCAGCATAGTGTAAACACATACGACTAGCCCCTACTGGCATAGTGTAAACACATACGACTAGCCTAGTCCTGCATAGAGTAAATACATACGACTAGCCTGGACCGGCATAGTGTAAATACATACGACTAGCGTGGGCTGGCATAGGGTAAATACATATGACTAGCCTGGACCGGCATAGCGCAAATACATACGACTATCATGTACCGACATAGTGTAAACACATACGACTAGTCTGGACCGGCATAGTGTAAATACATATGACTAGCATGGACCGTTATTGTGTAAATACATACGACTATCCTGGACCGGCATAGTGTAAACACATATGACTAGCCTGGACCGGTATAGTGTAAACACATATGACTAGCCTGGACCGGCATAGTGTAAATCTATATGACTATCGTGGACCGGCACAGTGTAAATACATATGACTAGCCTGGACCGGAATAGTATAAATTCATATGACTAGCCTGGACCGGCATAGTGTAAATACATACGACTAGCCTGGACCGGCATAGTGTAAATACATACGACTAGCCTGGACTGGCATAGTGTAAATACATACGACTAGCCTGGGCCGGCATAGTTTATCTACATACGACTAGACTGGACCGGCATAGTGTAAATACATATGACTAGCCTGGACCGCATAGTGTAAACACATATGAATATCCCGCACCAGCACAGTGTAAACACACACGATTAGACTGGACTGGCATAGTGTAAACACATGCGACTAGCCTGGACCGGCATAGTGTAAACACATACGATTAGACTGGACCGGCATAGTGTAAACACATACGATTAGCCTGGACCTGCATAGTGTAACTAGATACGACTAGCCTGGACTGGGATAGTGTAAATACATACGACTATCCTGGGCCGGCATAGTGTAAATACATACGACTAGCCTGGACCGGCATAATTTAAATACATATGACTAGCAGGGAACGGCATAGTGTAAATACATATGACTACCCTGGACCGGCATAGTGTACATTCATACGACTAGCCTGGACCGACATAGTGTAAATACATACGACTAGCCTGGACCGGCATGGTGTAAACACATACGACTAGCCTGGACCGGTATAGTGTAAACACATACGACTAGCCTGGACCAGCATAGTGTAAATCTATATGACTATCCTGGACCGGCACAGTGTAAATACATATGACTAGCCTGGACCAGAATAGTATAAATTCATATGACTAGCCTGGACCGGCATAGTGTAAATACATAGAACTAGCCTGGACGGGCATAGTGTAAACACATATGACTAGCCTGGACCGGCATAGTGTAAACACATACGACTAGCCTGGACTGGCATAGTGTAAACACATACGACTAGCCTGGACTGGCATAGTGTAAATACATAAGACAAGCCTGGATCGGCATAGTGTAAATACATACGACTAGCCTGGACCGGCATAGTGTAAATACATACGACTGGCCTGGACCGACATAGTGTACACACATACGACTAGCCCCTACTGGCATAGTGTAAATACATACGACTAGCCTGGACCAGCATAGTGTAAACACTTACGACTAGCCGCTACTGGCATAGTGTAAATACATACGACTAGCCTGGACCAGCATTGTGTAAACACATACGACTCGCCTGGACTGGCATAGTGTAAATACATATGACTAGCCTGGACCGGTATAGTGTAAACACATACGACTAGCCTGGACCGGCATAGTGTAAATCTATATGACTATCCTGGACCGGCACAGTGTAAATACATATGACTAGCCTGGACCGGAATAGTATAAATTCATATGACTAGCCTGGACCGGCATAGTGTAAATACATACGACTAGCCTAGTCCCGCATAGTGTAAATACATACGACTAGCCTGGACCGGCATAGTGTAAATACATACGACTAGCCTGGACCGCATAGTGTAAACACATATGACTAGCCTGGACCAGCATAGTGTAAACACATACGACGAGCCTGGACTGGCATAGTTTATCTACATACGACTAGACTGGACCGGCATAGTGTAAATACATATGACTAGCCTGGACCGCATAGTGTATACACATATGAATATCCCGCACCGGCACAGTGTAAACACACACGATTAGACTGGACTGGCGTAGTGTAAACACATGCGACTAGCCTGGACCGGCATAGTGTAAACACATACGATTAGACTGGACCGGCATAATGTAAACACATACGATTAGCCTGGACTGGCATAGTGTAAATAGATACGACTAGCCTGGACTGGCATAGTGTAAATACATACGACTAGCCTGGGCCGGCATAATTTAAATACATATGACTAGACTGGAGCGGCATAGTGTCAATACATACGACTAGCCTGGACCGGCATAGTGTAAATACATACGACTAGCCTGGACCGGCATAGCGTAAATACATACAACTAGCCTGAACCGGTATAGTGTAAATACATACGACTATCCCGGACCGGCATAGGGTAAATACATATGACTACCCTGGACCGGCATAGTGTACATTCATACGACTAGCCTGGACCGACATAGTGTAAATACATACGACTAGCCTGGACCGGCATGGTGTAAACACATACGACTAGCCTGGACCGGTATAGTGTAAACACATACGAATAGCCTGGACCGGCATAGTGTAAATCTATATGACTATCCTGGACCGGCACAGTGTAAATACATATGACTAGCCTGGACCAGAATAGTATAAATTCATATGACTAGCCTGGACCGGCATAGTGTAAATACATACAACTAGCCTGGACCGGCATAGTGTAAATACATACAACTAGCCTGGACGGGCATAGTGTAAACACATATGACTAGCCTGGACCGGCACAGTGTAAACACTTACTACTAGCCTGGACTGGCATAGTGTAAACACATACGACTAGCCTGGACTGGCATAGTGTAAATACATACGACTAGCCTGGACCGGCATAGTGTAAATACATACGACTGGCCTGGACCGACATAGTGTACACACATACGACTAGCCCCTACTGGCATAGTGTAAATACATACGACTAGCCTGGACCAGCATAGTGTAAACACTTACGACTAGCCGCTACTGGCATAGTGTAAATACATACGACTAGCCTGGACCAGCATAGTGTAAACACATACGACTCGCCTGGACTAGCATAGTGTAAATACATATGACTAGCCTGGACCGGTATAGTGTAAATCTATATGACTATCCTGGACCGGCACAGTGTATATACATACGACTAGCCTAGTCCCGCATAGTGTAAATACATACGACTAGCCTGGACCGGCATAGTGTAAATACATACGACTAGCCTTGACCGGCATAGTGTAAACACATATGACTAGCCTGGACCAGCATAGTGTAAACACATACGACTAGCCTGGACTGGCAGAGTGTAAACACATATGACTAGCCTGAACTGGCTTAGTTTAAATACATACGACTAGCCTGGACCGGGATAGTGGAAACACATACGACTAGACTGGAGCAGCATAGTGTAAACACATACGACTAGCCTGGACCGGCATAGTGTAAATACATAAGACTAGCCTGGACCGGCATAGTGTAAATACATATGACTAGCCTGGTCCGGCATAGTGTAAATACATACGACTAGCCTGGACCGGCATAGTGTAAACACATATGACTAGCCTGGACCGGCATAGTGTAAACACATACGACTAGCCTGGACTGACATAGTGTAAACACATATGACTAGCCTGGACTGGCTTAGTGTAAATACATACGACTATCCTGGACCGGCATAGTGTAAACACAAACGACTAGCCTGGACCGGTATAGTGTAAACACATACGACTAGCCTGGACCGGCATAGTGTACATCTATATGACTATCCTGGACCGGCACAGTGTAAATACCTATGACTAGCCTGGACCCGAATAGTATAAATTCATATGACTAGCCTGGACCGGCATAGTGTAAATACATATGACTAGCCTAGTCCGGCATAGTGTAAATACATACGACTAGCCTGGAGCGGCATAGTGTAAATACATACAACTAGCCTGGACTGGCATAGTGTACATACATACGACTAGCCTGGGCCGGCATAGTTTATCTACATACGACTAGACTGGACCGGCATAGTGTAAATACATATGACTAGCCTGGACCGCATAGTGTATACACATATGAATATCCCGCACCGGCACAGTGTAAACACACACGATTAGACTGGACTGGCATAGTGTAAACACATGCGACTAGCCTGGACCGGCATAGTGTAAACACATACGATTAGACTGGACCGGCATAATGTAAACACATACGATTAGCCTGGACTGGCATAGTGTAAATAGATACGACTAGCCTGGACTGGCATAGTGTAAATACATACGACTAGCCTGGGCCGGCATAGTGTAAATACATACGACTAGCCTGGACCGCATAATTTAAATACATATGACTAGACTGGAACGGCATAGTGTCAATACATACGACTAGCCTGGACCGGCATTGTGTAAATACATATGACTAGCCTGGACCGGCATAGCGTAAATACATACAACTAGCCTGAACTGGTATAGTGTAAATACATACGACTATCCCGGACCGGCATAGTGTAAATACATAGGACTACCCTGGACCGGCATAGTGTACATTCATACGACTATCCTGGACCGACATAGTGTAAATACATACGACTAGCCTGGACCGGGATGGTGTAAACACATACGACTAGCCTGGACCGGTATAGTGTAAACACATACGACTAGCCTGGACCGGCATAGTGTAAATCTATATGACTATCCTGGACCGGCACAGTGTAAATACATATGACTAGCCTGGACCAGAATAGTATAAATTCATATGACTATCCTGGACCGGCATAGTGTAAATACATACAACTAGCCTGGACCGGCATAGTGTAAATACATACAACTAGCCTGGACGGGCATAGTGTAAACACATATGACTAGCCTGGACCGGCATAGTGTAAACACATACGACTAGCCTGGACTGGCATAGTGTAAACACATACGACCAGCCTGGACTGGCATAGTGTAAATACATAAGACAAGCCTGGATCGGCATAGTGTAAATACATACGACTAGCCTGGACCGGCATAGTGTAAATACATACGACTGGCCTGGACCGACACAGTGTACACACATACGACTAGCCCCTACTGGCATAGTGTAAATACATACGACTAGCCTGGACCAGCATAGTGTAAACACTTGCGACTAGCCGCTACTGGCATAGTGTAAATACATACGACTAGCCTGGACCAGCATAGTGTAAACACATACGACTCGCCTGGACTGGCATAGTGTAAATACATATGACTAGCCTGGACCGGTATAGTGTAAACACATACGACTAGCCTGGACCGGCATAGTGTAAATCTATATGACTATCCTGGACCGGCACAGTGTAAATACATATGACTAGCCTGGACCGGAATAGTATAAATTCATATGACTAGCCTGGACCGGCATAGTGTAAATACATACGACTAGCCTAGTCCTGCATAGTGTAAATACATACGACTAGCCTGGACCGGCATAGTGTAAATACATACGACTAGCCTGAACCGGCATAGTGTAAACACATATGACTAGCCTGGACCGGCCGGCATAGTGTAAACACATACGACTAGCCTGGACTGGCAGAGTTTAAACACATATGACTAGCCTGGACTGGCTTAGTTTAAATACATACGACTAGCCTGGACCGGGATAGTGGAAACACATACGACTAGACTGGAGCAGCATAGTGTAAACACATACGACTAGCCTGGACCGGCATAGTGTAAATACATAAGACTAGCCTGGACCGGCATAGTGTAAACACATATGACTAGCCTGGACTGGCTTAGTGTAAATACATACGACTATCCTGGACCGGCATAGTGTAAACACAAACGACTAGCCTAGACCGGTATAGTGTAAACACATACGACTAGCCTGGACCGGCATAGTGTACATCTATATGACTATCCTGGACCGGCACAGTGTAAATACCTATGACTAGCCTGGACCAGAATAGTATAAATTCATATGACTAGCCTGGACCGGCATAGTGTAAATACATATGACTAGCCTAGTCCGGCATAGTGTAAATACATACGACTAGCCTGGAGCGGCATAGTGTAAATACATACAACTAGCCTGGACTGGCATAGTGTAAATACATACGACTAGCCTGGGCCGGCATAGTTTATCTACATACGACTAGACTGGACCGGCATAGTGTAAATACATATGACTAGCCTGGACCGCATAGTGTATACACATATGAATATCCCGCACCGGCACAGTGTAAACACACACGATTAGACTGGACTGGCATAGTGTAAACACATGCGACTAGCCTGGACCGGCATAGTGTAAACACATACGATTAGACTGGACCGGCATAATGTAAACACATACGATTAGCCTGGACTGGCATAGTGTAAATAGATACGACTAGCCTGGACTGGCATAGTGTAAATACATACGACTAGCCTGGACCGGTATAGTGTAAATCTATATGACTATCCTGGACCGGCACAGTGTAAATACATATGACTAGCCTGGACCGGAATAGTATAAATTCATATGACTAGCCTGGACCGGCATAGTGTAAATACATACGACTAGCCTAGTCCCGCATAGTGTAAATACATACGACTAGCCTGGACCGGCATAGTGTAAATACATACGACTAGCCTGGACCGGCATAGTGTAAACACATATGACTAGCCTGGACCAGCATAGTGTAAACACATACGACTAGCCTGGACTGGCAGAGTGTAAACACATATGACTAGCCTGGACTGGCTTAGTTTAAATACATACGAATAGCCTGGACCGGGATAGTGGAAACACATACGACTAGACTGGAGCAGCATAGTGTAAACACATACGACTAGCCTGGACCGGCATAGTGTAAATACATAAGACTAGCCTGGACCGGCATAGTGTAAATACATATGACTAGCCTGGTCCGGCATAGTGTAAATACATACGACTAGCCTGGACCGGCATAGTGTAAACACATATGACTAGCCTGGACCGGCATAGTGTAAACACATACGACTAGCCTGGACTGACATAGTGTAAACACAAACGACTAGCCTGGACCGGTATAGTGTAAACACATACGACTAGCCTGGACCGGCATAGTGTACATCTATATGACTATCCTGGACCGGCACAGTGTAAATACCTATGACTAGCCTGGACCCGAATAGTATAAATTCATATGACTAGCCTGGACCGGCATAGTGTAAATACATATGACTAGCCTAGTCCGGCATAGTGTAAATACATATGACTAGCCTACTCTGGCATAGTGTAAATACATACGACTAGCCTGGAGCGGCATAGTGTAAATACATACAACTAGCCTGGACTGGCATAGTGTAAATACATACGACTAGACTGGACCGGCATAGTGTAAATACATATGACTAGCCTGGACCGCATAGTGTATACAGATATGAATATCCCGCACCAGCACAGTGTAAACACACACGATTATACTGGACTGGCATAGTGTAAACACATGCGACTAGCCTGGACCGGCATAGTGTAAACACATACGATTAGACTGGACCGGCATAATGTAAACACATACGATTAGCCTGGACTGGCATAGTGTAAATAGATACGACTTGCCTGGACTGGCATAGTGTAAATACATACGACTAGCCTGGGCCGGCATAGTGTAAATACATACGACTAGCCTGGACCGGCATAATTTAAATACATATGACTAGACTGGAACGGCATAGTGTGAATACATACGACTAGCCTGGACCGCATAGTGTAAATACATACGACTAGCCTGGACCGGCATAGCGTAAATACATAGAACTAGCCTGAACCGGTATAGTGTAAATACATACGACTATCCCGGACCGGCATAGTGTAAATACATATGACTACCCTGGACCGGCATAGTGTACATTCATACGACTAGCCTGGACCGACATAGTGTAAATACATACGACTAGCCTGGACCGGCATGGTGTAAACACATACGACTAGCCTGGACCGGTATAGTGTAAACACATACGACTAGCCTGGACCGGCATAGTGTAAATCTATATGACTATCCTGGACCGGCACAGTGTAAATACATATGACTAGCCTGGACCAGAATAGTATAAATTCATATGACTAGCCTGGACCGGCATAGTGTAAATACATACAACTAGCCTGGACCGGCATAGTGTAAATACATACAACTAGCCTGGACGGTCATAGTGTATACACATATGACTAGCCTGGACCGGCATAGTGTAAACACATACGACTAGCCTGGACTGGCATAGTGTAAACACATACCACTAGCCTGGACTGGCATAGTGTAAATACATAAGACAAGCCTGGATCGGCATAGTGTAAATACATACGACTAGCCTGGACCGGCATAGTGTAAATACATACGACTGGCCTGGACCGACATAGTGTACACTCATACGACCAGCCCCTACTGGCATAGTGTAAATACATACGACTAGCCTGGACCAGCATAGTGTAAACACTTACGACTAGCCGCTACTGGCATAGTGTAAATACATACGACTAGCCTGGACCAGCATAGTGTAAACACATACGACTCGCCTGGACTGGCATAGTGTAAATACATATGACTAGCCTGGACCGGTATAGTGTAAACACATACGGCTAGCCTGGACCGGCATAGTGTAAATCTATATGACTATCCTGGACCGGCACAGTGTAAATACATATGACTAGCCTGGACCGGAATAGTATAAATTCATATGACTAGCCTGGACCGGCATAGTGTAAATACATACGACTAGCCTAGTCCCGCATAGTGTAAATACATACGACTAGCCTGGACCGGCATAGTGTAAATACATACGACTAGCCTGGACCGGCATAGTGTAAACACATATGACTAGCCTGGACCAGCATAGTGTAAACACATACGACTAGCCTGGACTGGCAGAGTGTAAACACATATGACTAGCCTGGACTGGCTTAGTTTAAATACATACGACTAGCCTGGACCGGGATAGTGGAAACACATACGACTAGACTGGAGCAGCATAGTGTAAACACATACGACTAGCCTGGACCGGCATAGTGTAAATACATAAGACTAGCCTGGATCGGCATAGTGTAAATACATATGACTAGCCTGGTCCGGCATAGTGTAAATACATACGACTAGCCTGGACCGGCATAGTGTAAACACATATGACTAGCCTGGACCGGCATAGTGTAAACACATACGACTTGCCTGTACCGGCATAGTGTAAACACAAACGACTAGCCTGGACCGGTATAGTGTAAACACATACGACTAGCCTGGACCGGCATAGTGTACATCTATATGACTATCCTGGACCGGCACAGTGTAAATACCTATGACTAGCCTGGACCAGAATAGTATAAATTCATATGACTAGCCTGGACCGGCATAGTGTAAATACATATGACTAGCCTAGTCCGGCATAGTGTAAATACATACGACTAGCCTGGAGCGGCATACTGTAAATACATACAACTAGCCTGGACTGGCATAGTGTAAATACATACGACTAGCCTGGGCCGGCATAGTTTATCTACATACGACTAGCCTGGACTGGCATAGTGTAAATACATACGACTAGCCTGGACCGGCATAGCGTAAATACATACAACTAGCCTGAACCGGTATAGTGTAAATACATACGACTATCCCGACCGGCATAGTGTAAATACATATGACAACCCTGGACCGGCATAGTGTACATTCATACGACTAGCCTGGACCGACATAGTCTAAATACATACGACTAGCCTGGACCGGCATGGTGTAAACACATACGACTAGCCTGGACCGGTATAGTGTAAACACAGCCGACTAGCCTGGACCGGCATAGTGTAAATCTATATGACTATCCTGGACCGGCACAGTGTAAATACATATGACTAGCCTGGACCAGAATAGTATAAATTCATATGACTAGCATGGACCGGCATAGTGTAAATACATACGACTAGCCTGGACCGGCATAGTGTAAATACATACAACTAGCCTGGACGGGCATAGTGTAAACACATATGACTAGCCTGGACCGGCATAGTGTAAACACATACGACTAGCCTGGACTGGCATAGTGTAAATACATAAGACAAGCCTGGATCGGCATAGTGTAAATACATACGACTAGCCTGGACCGGCATAGTGTAAATACATACGACTGGCCTGGACAGACATAGTGTACACACATACGACTAGCCCCTACTGGCATAGTATAAATACATACGACTAGCCTGGACCAGCATAGTGTAAACACATCCGACTCGCCTGGACTGGCATAGTGTAAATACATATGACTAGCATGGACCGGTATAGTGTAAATACATACGACTATCCTGGACCGGCATAGTGTAAACACATACGACTATCGTGGACCGACATAGTGTAAACACATATGACTAGCCTGGACCGGGATAGTGTAAATCTATATGACTAGCCTGGACCGGGATAGTGTAAATCTATATGACTAGCCTGGACCGGCATAGTGTAAATACATATGACTAGCCTGGACCGGAATAGTATAAATTCATATGACTAGCCTGGACCGTTATAGTGTAAACACATATGACTAGCCTGGACCGGGATAGTGTAAATCTATATGACTATCCTGGACCGGCACAGTGTAAATACATATGACTAGCCTGGACCGGAATAGTATAAATTCATATGACTAGCCTGGACCGGCAGAGTGTAAATACATACGACTAGCCTAGTCCCGCATAGTGTAAATACATACGACTAGCCTGGACCGGCATAGTGTAAATACATACGACTAGCCTGAACCGGCATAGTGTAAATACATATGACTAGCCTGGACTGGCATAGTGTAAACACATATGACTAGCCTGGACTGGCTTAGTTTAAATACATACGACTAGCCTGGACCCGCATAGTGGAAACACATACGACTAGACTGGAGCAGCATAGTGTAAACACATATGACTAGCTTGGACCGGCATAGTGTAAATACATAAGACTAGCCTGGATCGGCATAGTGTAAATACATACGACTAGCATGGACCGGCATAGTGTAAACACATATGACTAGCCTGGAGCGGCATAGTGTAAACACATACGACTAGCCTGGACTGGCATAGAGTAAACACATATGACTAGCCTGGACGGGCTTAGTGTAAATACATACGACTAGCGTGGACCGGCATAGTGGAAACACCTACGACTAGACTGGAGTAGCATAGTGTAAACACATACGACTAGCCTGGACCAGCATAGTGTAAATACCTAAGACTAGCCTGGATCGGCATAGTGTAAATACATACGACTATCATGGACCGGCATAGTGTAAATACATACGACTAGCCTGAACCGGCATAGTGTAAATACATACGACTAGCCTGGGCCGGCATAGTGTAAACACATATGACTATCCTGGACCGGCATAGTGTAAACACATACGACTAGCCTGGACTGGCATAGTGTAAACACATTTGACTAGCCTGGACTGGCTTAGTTTAAATACATACGACTAGCCTGGACCGGCATAGTGGAAACACATACGACTAGACTGGAGCGGCATAGTGTAAACACATTTGACTATCCTGGACCGGCATAGTGTAAACACATATGACTATCCAGGACTGGCATAGTGTAAACACATTTGACTAGCCTGGACTGGCTTAGTTTAAATACATACGACTAGCCTGGAGCGGCATAGTGTAAATACATACGACTAGCCTGGACCAGCATAGTGTAAACACATATGACTAGCCTGGCCTGGCATAGTGTAAACACATACGACTAGCCTGGACCGGCATAGTTTAAATACATATGACTAGCCTGGACTGGCATGGTGAAAATACATATGACTAGCCTGGACCGGTATATTGTACATACATACGACTAGCCTGGAGCGGCATAGTGTAACTCTATATGACTATCCTGGACCGCACAGTGTAAATACCTTTGACTAGCCTCGACCGGAATAGTATAAATTCATATGACTAGCCTGGACCGGCCTAGTGTAAATACATACGACTAGCCTAGTCCGGCATAGTGTAAATACATACGACTAGCCTGGAGCGGCATAGTGTAAATACATACAACTAGCCTGGACTGGCATAGTGTAAATACATATGACTAGCCTGGGCCGGCATAGTTTATCTACATACGACTAGACTGGACCGGCATAGTGTAAATACATATGACTAGCCTGGACCGCATAGTGTAAACACATATGACTATCCCGCACCGGCACAGTGTAAACACACACGATTAGACTGGACTGGCATAGTGTAAACACATACGATTAGACTGGACCGGCATAGTGTAAACACATACGATTAGACTAGACCGGCATAGTGTAAACACATACGATTAGCCTGGACCGGCATAGTGTAAATAGATACGACTAGCCTGGACTGGCATAGTGTAAATACATACGACTAGCCTGGGCCGGCATAGTGTAAATACATACGACTAGCCTGGACCGGCATAATTTAAATACATATGACTAGCCTGGAACGGCATAGTGTCAATACATACGACTAGCCTGGACCGGCATAGTGTAAATACATACGACTAGCCTGGACCGGCATAGCGTAAATACATACAACTATCCTGAACCGGTATAGTGTAAATACATACGACTATCCCGGACCGGCATAGTGTAAATACATATGACTACCCTGGACCGGCATAGTGTACATTCATACGACTAGCCTGGACCGACATAGTGTAAATACATACGACTAGCCGGGACCGGCATAGTGTAAACACATATGACTAGCCTGGACTGGCACAGTGTAAATACATACGACTAGCCTGGACCGGCATAGTATAAATACATACGACTAGCCTGGACCGGGATAGTGTAAATACATATGACTAGCCTGGACTGGCATAGTGTAAATACATACGACTATCCTGGACCGGCATAGTGTAAATACATATGACTATCCTGGACCGGCATTGTATAAATACATACGATTTTCGAATTAGTTGAGCCATTTAATACAGCTATCCGCTTATGCATATATTTCTGTCGATGGTGTAGCTCAGACTAATGACGAAAAATTAGACTCCTTTATCGATATGACATGCAGATTGTTCTTTACACACGCATAGATAAAGGCGACACATAACTATCCTCACAAATTACTATTAATATAGATTCTATATTTGTACCGATGGCGATAGACTTCTATTTCCAATCATGAGGCGATCGATCACACACATGTGCGTCACAAAGTAACCAATATCTGTATATTACAGGGCCACGGGCCAATACTCTTCAATTGCGAACGTATTGGTTCCGTATTAGTCAGGTATAGGCCTAGTAAGTTCCGTTATCAGGAGCTAAGATGAAACGAATTGATGGAAACCAGTTGGGGTGGGTGGTTGTGTAGAGTGTGTGATGGGTAATATTATACAAATCTAGCATAAAGCACCAAGGTGGTAGGCATAGTATGCGTAACAAGGTAGAATATCAATAAGTATGTGAAGTGCTGATCAGATTTGCACACAGTTCATGCATGTGCCTAAGTAATGGGCAGTATTGCAATTAATTAAATTTATACAGCATACAGCAATGCTGTTCTGACAGCCAGTGAAGTTGGAGAATCGGCATAACATTCAGACGATAGCCGGATATGGAAAGAACTTCAGTCCTATATACTGCAATAACTCAATCACAACAACAAGGTGTTGTCACCAATGATACCCAAGTCATCGGCAATCCAACAAGGACAGGACATGATGGCATCGAGTGGGAGACCTGGATGCTGCAGATGACCACGAATCCTGCATACCAAGTAGGACGGTCTATCATGAAATACGTCCTAGTGATACTCTGTGCTATTGGAGTTCCGTGTAACTTCCTATCGTTCTTAGTTCTGAGGAGGATAACACCAGTAACATCAGCCATTTTGATTATGATGATACTGGCTGTACAGGATTCACTTAGTTTACTCATGGATGTCGCCAGCAGGTTGTCAATTATCACTTTTATGAACATTGGATGTTCAATATTCCTGATTGCTAGTTATGTTTTGCAGTATATGACGATTTGGTTAGTTGTGCTTTTGACACTAGAGCGTGTTGTTGCTGTGCGTTTACCTATGAAGGCAGCCCAAGTCTGTACACTCGCTATTGCTTGTCGATCCATGGCAATTCTTTTCAGCTTGGTTGTCCTGATTTGCATACCGCATATATTTATATATGAAGAGAGGAGCACTGGATTCACCTCTGGCTGTTATACCAAGCTCCAGTGTGAAACATTTTATGCACAGTGGATGGTAGTTGATTGTGTATTGTTCATTATTATTCCACTGATGTTGTTATGTTTAAGCAACATAACAATCATAGTCAAACTGAGGACGACTGCAGTAATAAGCAAAGCAACGCATGGTTGTTCGGGCAGTGAAGAGAACAAACGTCAGAACAGATCCGTAACTGTAATGCTTTTAGCAGTATCTATAACGACTATTAGATGTATTGGTCCCAATCTTACTTATACCTTAATTGGAAGCAATTGGCTAATCATGTTTAATGTTGTGCCCATTACCTATGCCAGACGGTATCTTGCAATATGGATCAGTATGGTCCTCTCGAGTGCTAACAATGCGGTTAACTTTTTCCTGTACGTCATCAGCGGACGGCGCTTTAGAACCGAGCTTTATAAAATGATCTCTCCTTACCTTGGTCAACAAATGCGCACTTCCCATCTATCTTCACCTATTTGACACTTCTAAATTAAATTTTTGCTATTGAATTCCGACTTAGCACTAATCATTGCAATGCAATGGCCTAATTGCTTAGCATAGAGCATTCAGTAAAGGAAAGCCCACTACAGAACAAATAAAAGATCATCAAAAGTCTAAATACTGGTGATGTGCATAATTTGCAAAAAAAATGTCAAAATGGTCACAACAATATTTATCAAATCACAATCTTGAACTCACTTCTGATCACGCTATTTGCAATGTTTAAACATGTTAACACGTGCTATTTAGTAAATATAATTCATATATTTATTAGTATTATGAAAGGTCTTCCAAAATTCAAGAATAGAGCAGACAAGAGCAGTATTTGCATAAATCCACATTATTTGTCATTGCACAGATTTGGCCTCCTTTTCATTTCCAAGTTTGCTACTTTCAATTCTTAAACATACATAACAGACTCATTAATGCAACTCATAAATATATTTATAGCATAGAAATATTCCTCATATGCCAATGTAGTGGAGCGGTGCTGATACACATCCAATATGAATGCCACAATATTAAGGGTTAAGAATTACATCCCCACGTTATAAAGTGATTAATTGTTTCCTATTAGTTCAAGATGATAATCCATTTAGTCCGACAATAATGCTGAGATTTCTACTCATATCACGATATTATTTTGCGCATCGGAAATACAATCGCTCACAAAAACGAGAGATTTCCGGAACACATTTGCACAAAGCTTCAGCTTATGTTCCATTTGAATCACTCGCCAAATAGATGAAATTACCGAGTCTCACAATACACAAAATCGTATGTAAATCAAAATCTTCTGGCACATCCCCATCCCTACTGCTACATATGGCATCTACTCATTCTTTCCCTAAATAAATTGTGCACTATGATTCTCGTAAACATGTCTTTCAGTATCTTGCCTCCGACATTCTCTGATGCCCTCGTCAGTGACTGTCGAATCAGGCCTGGGCCCAATACTGTTCAATTCCATGGAAGGGGCGTAAGGTCATTTGCCTGGCAATTGACAGTCTGCTACATGTGTGATATTCATTGCTCGGGTCGCTTACTGACATAAACGTCTATATGGTTTAGGCCACCTCTGAACAGACATTTGTAGAGCAGAACCATAGCAAAGCCGTCTCCCCGCCTAGTCTTGCCAGCCACCCCCCCCCCCCACCCCCGCCCTCAACCCCGCACACCCCTACATTCTTTATATTCCTTATCCAGAGATGCTATGTTAATGAGTCCTATGGCATCCTTGTTGATTATCTATCAGATTTTCTGCGTACACACAGGCTATCCTGAACGTGTTCATGCACTTCTGGATGGTGTTCCTATAGGATTTTCATGCTTTGAAAGTAAATGAGAATGGATTTAAATTAGTGTTGTGGTGTAGAACTGCTGGATACAACAGCATTTCGTGCATAGTCTTCAAATACAACTGTCGGTTATTAGTCGGTTCTGATTCGATCAATGCTTTGAAAAATGATCACAATTTCATGCTATTTAGCAGCAATTCTTTTCGTTTTGGAAACAAAATACCGGTATTTGTACTACGAATCCTTTCTGTGTTATCTAAATCCCATACCATATAGTCTAAACCATGGACAGTTGTTACGAAACAATATGTGGTCGTAACTGGTTCCAATTCTCATATTTGTCCAGATATATCTTTGTTTTATACATACATTTATTGCGTGTAGCGAATGAGCATGGGTTAGTATGGGGGCATACTTAATGAATGGACATAACATGATAAGAAGAAATATGAGGCACAAAATGTGTAGTGAATTATTTTTTAGCTGTATGGTTCTCCAACGTGAATTTTAAAGAACCTTTTAGATGATTTATAAATACATCCCTTACTCGTATCTTGGCCTGCAATTGGTCAACGACTCAGCAAATGTATTGTCCTACAACGTGAAGTTTAAGGAAACTTTTAGATGATTTATAAATACATCACTTATTCGTATCTTGGCCTGCTATTGGACACTGACTCAGCAAATGTATTGTCCTACAACGTGAATTTTAAAGAACCATTTAGATGATTTATAAATACATCACTTATTCGTATCTTGGCCTGCTATTGGACACTACCTTAGCAAATGTATTGTTCTACAACGTGAATTTTAAAGTACCTTTTAGATGATTTATAAATACATCACTTATTCGTATATTGGCCTGCTATTGGACACTACCTCAGCAAATGTATTGTTCTACAACGTGAATTTTAAAGAACCTTTTAGATGATTTATAAATACATCACTTATTCGTATCTTGGCCTGCTATTGGACACTACCTCAGCAAATGTATTGTTCTACAACGTGAATTTTAAAGAACCTTTTAGATGATTTATAAATACATCACTTATTCGTATCTTGGCCTGCTATTGGACACTGACTCAGCAAATGCATGGTCCTACAACGTGAATTTTAAATTGCTATTGGACACTGACTCTTGACCATTAACCCTTTAAAACTTCCTCCGCGGTGATCACAAGAAATATACTTTTGCAGGACAACAGCTCTGTTTAGACAAGAGGGGTGACCACTATTTCATTTATCCTATGCCATGCATCTATTGGAGTATTTATTATATCGATTATCTAGCATCTAGCTCAGAGCACGGCTTAACATTTTTAGTCATTTGAAAGAGATTGATTGTAAGTAAAATGAGGCCACCAACTGCAATGACAAATATTGTGGCGGTCATCTTGAATTTATATGAAGTAGGCAATTTTACACTACTTAGATTTTGGTGGATTGTTCTTGGCCATTCTTGACGAGAATATTGATAATAATAATAATAATAATAATAATAATAATAATAATAATAATAATAATCGTTATTTAAGGAGGGTAAATCTTCAGTAACCTGATTTTGGAGAGGCCCTAATAGGATCATATATACACATATATAAATATCTACATTATATTACATTTATGTACGCTCAGTTACACACTCGCTAGCATGCTCCCTCGGTATCACATATATTCTCTCACTTGCATCTATTCTTACACGCTCACAAGCGCATCTATTCAGTTGCTCACTTACTGACTCGCCCGCTCATACACTCGCGCACACACGCACGTGTGTTCCTATGCTGGCAGGATCATTCACATACGCATGCGCTCATACATTAGCTCGTTCGCTCGTCCAGTCACCCCTCGCCATCACATACATGCGTTCGCTCCCAAGCTCATTCATTTGCCCACTCACTCAATTGCTGTCTCACTGACTTTCGCGCTCGACCACACGCACGTTTTCTCACACGTCGGCATGCTCATTCACATGCTCATTTGCTCATACACTCGCTCGATCAGTCATTCGCTCGCTCACTCGCTTATTGAACTGCTCCTCTGCATGCTCGCTCATATGCATGGTTTCTTACACGCGGGAACGTTCATTTGTATGCACATTCGCTCATAGGCTCACTCGCCCACTCACACGTCTGCCCGCTCATCCTTGCACCCACTCACTGAAATATATTTATATATATATGACATATAACACAAAGTAAACACTTAACAATTAACCAGAGTTGTGCATTGGAAGAACAGTTGTATTGCTGCTGCTACTGTAGGAACAACTGCGTAATTGTGACATTTTTTTATTTCTATGCACACATATGAGATGGGATTTAAGTGAGCCAAAATGGGTTTTGTACTTTGAACGAAAGCTTGTCAAAAAAATTAACTTAGTCATAATAGGAGCTACACGTGAATCCCATTTTATTATTGTATTTATCATCTTCTCCATATCCGCAATTATTGATGCTGACACTAAGGCCGTGTTCTCACTAGAGACTTAGGACGTGTTCTCACTAGAGACTTAGGCCGTGTTCTCACTAGAGACTTGGGACGTGTTCTCACTTGAGACTTAGGGCGTGTTCTCACTAGAACTTAGGGCGTGTTCTCACTAGAAACTTAGGACGTGTTCTCACTAGAGAGCTAACCAGGAATAACGACATACTTCAGCGATGTATGGCATTATTCCGGATTAACTCTCCGGTGGGAACACGTCCTAAGTCTCTAAGTGCGAACACGGCCTCATACAGCCACCATTTCGGTTAATACCAGCTATATCGGCTAGCGTTCTCACTGGACTGGCTCTTGTACCAGAATAAACACATCATTTTATTTCGAAATTTACTCCCACAAAATCTAAGTTTTATCGCCATTGGGAACGCGACCTATTCCCACAAAATTTTCCCTGTAGCGTTATCGTCAGCATTTTCTCCCACTGTCTGCCAGGTAGCACTACGGTCATCATTGCATCTCGCTCTCCACCAGGTACCACCTCCGTCCAGTCCAGGACTATCATCTAGCTGTATGAACGCAAAAAAATATATCGGCTATATATTAACTTACATAGGCCGCGTTCTTACTAGAGACTTAACCGGCGTTATGTAATACTGAGGTATGGCGTTATTCCAGTGAGAACACGGCCTTAGTACACGAAACAGTTACGCAGGATTAGGCTATGAGAAATACATTTACATATGGCACGAAGTGTAGAATGTAATTTATTTCCTGACGTGCTATTAGTTGCTGTTAGTTGCATATCAAAGCCTGAAAGTGGCGCAGGTAGCGCTTGTTACAGCGCCGTGTGTCCATTCTAGCCCGCGCCTTGCAGCAGAGCAATACTTTGTCTTTTTTCTGTTATATACATATAAACAAACACATAACCAAATAAATATTAATTTTTGTTATATATATTTTCTGGTATTTGCAAGAATTTAGCATTTAATAAAAGTATTATGTTAATGATGATAGCTAGAAGCTGTTCGGTTTAGTAAGCTTATATAAATATATATTATACAAGATGACATTCGATTGCAGAAATTGTACTATTATAGCATCATCTAACACACTTATATGCTGAGATTCCGAGGTCGATCAGTGTGACAGCAATTAAAGAGGGAGTGAGGGTTGTGTAGCCGGCTCGGGGTAGTTCTTAATTACTGGCTGTTTGCTGTGGAATCAACCAGGGCATAGGTCTTATTTTTTAGTTGTGAGCCCATTACAATGTTGTGACGTGCAATTTGCCTGCGATGCAACATGCCTCTTTCAGAATATTCTGTATATTATTTAGCTTCATTAAATCAGTGCTGCTCGCAAGGGCC
The DNA here is from genome assembly GCA_034401795.1 of Chaetoderma sp. LZ-2023a. Taxonomy (NCBI): domain Eukaryota; kingdom Metazoa; phylum Mollusca; class Caudofoveata; order Chaetodermatida; family Chaetodermatidae; genus Chaetoderma; species Chaetoderma sp. LZ-2023a. The sequence continues at coordinate 11,259,221 of CM067360.1, read as the reverse complement.
TAGTGCTGGCATGTTCCTCGCATAGGGATGTAGTTGATTAAATGAACGTTAGACCGGACAGAGGCCTTAGGCTGTGTTCTCACTGGAGAGTTAATCGCGAAGAACACCATACCTCAGTATTGCATTATGCCCGTTAAGTCTCTAGTGAGAACATGGCCTAAGTCTCTAGTGAGAACACGGCCTAAGTCTCTAGTGAGAACACGGCCTACGTCTTTAGTGAGAAGACGGCCTAAGTATCTGGTGAGAACACGACCTACGTCTCTAGTGAGAACACGGCCTAAGTCTCTATCGAGAACACGGCCTATGTATCTAGTGAGAACACGGCCTAAGTCTCTAGTGAGAACACGGCCTAAGTCTCTAGTGAGATCACGGCCTACGTCTCTAGTGAGAACACGGACTAAGTCTCTAGTGAGAACACGAACTTAGATTAACCGCACCCATGAGACCACGTTTCTCTGAAGCCAGCACATGTAGATTTCTCACCCCTTTGAACCATGAAGCACGAGAAGCTCAATAAGAAGAATACTACATAGCTAAGCTATTCAATATTATTTTGAAACTAATTTGAATGGAACCCACAACGTTAACAGCAGAAACTGCTCCCAGTTAAATTATATTCAATATATTAACCAGATATTTATTACATCGGAAAGTTGTTCGTGGCGTTGTCATTCTGGTTTCAAAGCGTTAAGTCATGTGCTGCATTAGACAGTAATGTTTTCGAATCCATTGGGCCTTTCCAGTGTATCCATCAATCATATGACGTCATAAACAACGTGTAGGATGATGTCATAATCACTATGCCATGAATGACTCGTTTTAGGCCATCTTAAACGCGCAATAGTAGAGACATGTTTTACGAATTGTATGTCTTTACTATTTAATAAACATGCTGTTGGATATTTTGAAATTAATTCGACTGGGTGCTGTCGCTGCTTAGGGCAGCAGCAGCACCCAGTTAAATTAGTTTCAAAATAGTCAATGGCTTACCTGTATAGTTTTCAAGACATTGATAGTCATGGAGTTCAGAGATCGAAAGATACACACTTGTGCGAGTATGGGTGGAGCTTAGTTATAGATAGGCGGGGGATAGCTTAATCTGGAAAGGTCCAGTAAGTTCAAAATATTCAACAGTACGTTTAATTTTGATTTTACAAAATGTTAAATGAGATCAAAGGCGAGAATTAGGCCATGTTCTCACTAGAGACTTAAACCGGAATAACGCCATTCTGAAGTATGGCTTTATTCCTGCTTAATTCGCTAGAGAGAACACGGCCTTAGATGTCAATGAAACCGGTAAAAAAATAAAAGTGTGTATCATATTTCATAATTCAAAAAAAATTGACAGATTTTCACAAGCTTCGCTAAAATATTGTCTAACTTCATAAATTATTACACCGAGATTGCACCAATGTCGTCGAATACAATTGTTCAAAATTGTCAACAGAACATTTCTTACTAGGTAACATGTTTCTGTCTTTTAGCTTTTTCATGAGATTATGAGACCTTGCAATACGATATTCATAGGTCTATTCTGACTAATTGGATGTGTACATATGGTTATATGGTTATATATATATATATATATATAGTATAACCATGGAACAGTATATTGTAATTCATTACTGGTCAGATCGCAGCGAGAAATAGGCCTATATTGTTTTACAAGTCTAGCCGCTAAGAACTTATAATGCGTGCGTGCGCGCGTGCGTGTGTGAGTCCGTGCGTGCGTGCGTGCGTGCGTGCGCGTGCGTGCGTGCGTGCGTGCGTGCGTGCGTATACATAAAATAACTGTCAACATTCATTTATTAAGCTTACCATCTTTTAAATATAATTGTGTTAATGGTTACGTTATTCTTTTTTTTATGTTTTGTATGTGAATATAAGCGTATATTGATCTGTGATCGAAAGGATACTCGTAAGTATGTGTCTGTATGAAGTGCGTGGTGGCAATGACGTCACCTCTTGTATATAAATGCCTTATCAAACAACTTGTATTAATAAAAAAAAACTCATCTATAGTGACCAATGGATGGATCAATTTCTAGCTACCTCCCGCCCATTACAAGCTAAGCTCCGCCCAATCTTTATGAGTGTTGGAAGCGATTTATATCATTTGAATCCTGCAATCCCAGAATCCCAATTTATAACTATATAAGTAAGCTTGTGAATATTATAATAATAATTTGGCTGGGTGTTGATATGGAAGCAATGGCACCAATTTTAATTAGTTGTAAAATATTCACACGAATGTTTCCATCAAAGGCACTTGACGGGTATTTCGCACACTTGACAGATATTCTGTACCTTTGACGGACATTTAGAGCTTCGAGACTGAGTTAAAATACATCGTTATGATCCCGATGTCGAACCACCTGTGATGCAAATGATTATGACGTCACAATCATACTTGAGTAGCAAACTGAGAGCTATGCATGTCAAAAACCCTTCAAACCGAGAGCTATGTATGTCAAAAACTCCAAAACAGAGCTATGCATGTCACAAACCCTCCAAACAGAGCTTTGTATGTCAAAAAACCCAAAACTGAGAGTTTTGCATGTCAAAACACCTCCAACCTGAGAGCTATGCATGTCAAAAACCCTCCAAACTGCGAGCTATGCATGTCACACCCTCCAAACTGAGAGTTATGCATGTCAAAACCCGTCAAAACTGAGAGCTATGCATGCCAAAACCCGTCGAAACTGAGATGTATGCATGTTAAAACACCTCGAAACTGAGAGCTATGCACGTCAAAAACCATCCAAACCGAGAGCTATGCATGTCAAAAAACCCAAAACTGAGAGCTATGCATGTCAAAAGCTTCCAAACTGTGAGCTATGCATGTCAAAAACCCTCCAACAGAGCTATGTATGTCAGAAAAAACAAAACTGAGAGTTATGCATGTCAAAACACCGCCAAACTGAGAGCTATGCATGTCAAAAACCCTCCAAACTGAGAGCTATGCATGTCAACCCCTCCAAACTGAGAGTTATGCATGTCAAAACCCGTCAAAACTGAGAGCTATACATGCCAAAACCCCTCGAAACTGAGATGTATGCATGTTAAAACACCTCGAAACTGAGAGCTATGCACGTCAAAAACCATCCAAACCGAGAGCTATGCATGTCAAAAAACCCAAAACTGAGAGCTATGCATGTCAAAAGCTTCCAAACTGAGAGCTATGCATGTTAAAACACTCAAAACAGAGAGCTATGCATGTCAAAGGCTTCCAAACTGAGAGCTATGCATGTCAAAAACACTCAAAACCGAGAGCTATGCATGCCAAAACCCTTCGAAACTGAGAGCTATGCATGTCAAAACACCTCCAAACTGAGATGTATGCATGTTAAAACACCTCGAAACTGAGAGCTATGCATGTCATAACCCCTCGAAACTGAGATGTATGCATGTTAAAACACCTCGAAACTGAGAGCTATGCACGTCAAAAAACCCAAAACTGAGAGCTATGCATGTCAAAAGCTTCCAAACTGAGAGCTATGCATGTTAAAACACTCAAAACAGAGAGCTATGCATGTCAAAGGCTTCCAAACTGAGAGCTATGCATGTCAAAAACACTCAAAACCGAGAGCTATGCATGCCAAAACCCCTCGAAACTGAGAGCTATGCATGTCAAAACACCTCCAAACTGAGAGCTATGCATATCAAAACCCCTCAAAACTGAGAGCTATGCATGTCAAAACCCCTCGAAACTGAGAGCTATGTTTGTCAAAACACCTCCGAACTGAGAGCTATGCATGTCAAAAACCCTCGAAACTGAGATCTATGCATGTCAAAACAACTCCAAACTGAGAACAATGCATGTCCAAAACCCTCCAAACTGAGAGCTATGCATGCCAAAACCCTAAAAACTGAGAGATATGCATGCTAAACCCCCCCGAATCTGAGAGTTATGCATGTCAAAACACCTCAAAACTGAGAGTTAAGCATGTAAAAATCCCTCAAAACTGAGAGCTATGCATGTCAAAACCCCTCGAAACTGAGAGCTATGCATGTCAGAAACCATCAAAGCTGAGAGCTTTGCATGTCAAAAACCCTCGAAACCGAGAGATTTGCATGTCAAAAAACCCAAAACTGAGAGTTATGCATGTCAAAAACCCTCCAAACTGAGAGCTGTGCATGCCAAAGACCCTCAAAACTGAGAGCTATGCATGTCAAAACCCCTCGAAACTGAGAGCTATGCATGTCAAAAACCTCAAAACTGAGAGTTACGCTTGTCAAACCCCCTCCAACTGAGAGATATGCATGTCAAATCCCCTCCAAACCGAGAGTTATGCATGTCAAAGCCCGTCCGAACTGAGAGCTTTGCATGTCAAACCCTCCAAACTGAGAGCTACGCATGTCAAAACCCCTCCAAACTGAGAGGTATGCGTGTCAAAACCCCTCCAAACTGAGAGGTATGCATGTCAAACCCTCCAAACTGAGAGCTATGCATGTCAAACACCCTCCAAACTGAGAGCTATGCATGTCATTTGAGATGGAGTAGTCAGAAGATGACCATTATATTTGATGAAGAAATAGTTCCTCTGACGGACTCCTTCCCATAACTGGAAATCAGCCACAAATCCCCTCATGAATGAAGCCACACCTGAGTTCATGGACGCATATCTGTGTTGCACAAAGGAGGTGGGTGGTGAAGGGATGCTCCTTTTGAAGCAGAGGAAGTAGCGGAAGAATCTTGAATTCACTCCGCGGTTGTTCAAAGCCAGATCACAGCCAACGTCTGGAAACCGTAGTTTAAGGTAAGTTACTTTACCGCATTAAAATTTGGGCCGAATAGAAATAGTAAATGATGAGATATCTTTCCAGACACGCACGTGCACGTACATACGCAGGTACCCGAACACACAATGTGCGCACGCATACACACAAACCGCGCGTGCATATGCACTTGCAGACCTAAATGGAATACCCTCTTCTCCTTACGCGTCGAGGATAATACATGCACTTGTTTTTATCTGGTTAATTCCTCGGTCGATGTATTGAACTGCGTTGCTTTAAAGTTATCTTGAAGAAATGAGATTAGGAAATATTGAGAAAAATGAACAATTTAAGCTCTTACAGTTTATCATTTGATTTTCTGATTTTCAGCAGCTTAATTTGAATGTGCGCCTTTATTTTTCTAAATATTTCCTAAGTTTCTTGTTTCCTGATAAGTGTATTCGCCATACTATGGTTTACATGCCTTTGACTGTGTGTCAGTCTCTATGGGATTTGGTTACATCCCCCTTAAATGGCAGTATAGAGTCACTAAATGTGGGACATTATGAGTGTTGGTCACATTAGAGAGGTCGAATCGTATTGGACAATCGTGATGTGTTCATCGTGTAACTGAGGCTTTGCAAGAATGTGCTATCTTAACCATATGTCTTAAGGAGCCAACCTTAGCTGAACAGAAACACCTCCTGACCTACCACGAATAGATGTGGTTAGATTAGTCAAGACAAGGCTGGGAAATAATTTAATTAGGGAAATGCTAATCCACCAACATTACACCTCTCTTGTGTTAACCTCACACTGTAATGGTCAATACAGCCACAAATATGGTCCATGTTTGGCCATGTGCTAAGGATACCAGAACAGACAACAGCACAGAGAGACTTGGAATTCGCCCTACTTGGATCCCGCAAATGCAGAGCGAGGAAAGGACGTCATTGCATAATTATGCTAAGCGTGTTACGAAGTGACCTCAACAAAGCAGGACTCGGTACACTCAAATCAAGCATGGACCTGAGGAAGCTAAGGATTTTGGAGGAGGATAAGACACGGTGGGCAAAAGCGAAGAAGGACTGATTGCAGCTGTAGGATGTTTCCACTACTACAGCCGCAGAATACAGTAAATCATACATCATACAGCCCAAATCGGACTATGCAGTGATCTTGAGGAATGTCCATCATTTCATCCAAGACCATATGATTTTTGAAAATTTACCTCTGCAATGACTGCCTCGGTAAACGAGCCAGTCACTCATGTGACATATTTTCAAAGATAGTCTTCTCTGATCCGACAAATAGACTCTAACTAAGAGAAAACATGTTTTTGACCGTTTTAAGGGTCAAGCCGGCCAAAAAACAGTACCAGTAGTGGTCTTGATTAATGTCTATTTGCACGACAACAAAAAGTAATTTTTGTAAATTTGTATGTAAAAATTATTATTTTCTTGACAAATCTTGACCATTGAAAGGGAATTTTGAGTGCTTTGAGTCGCTGTTGACACAAGAGGAGTTATGGTGTTTTACGTTAGATGTCAAACCGTGGACACCTCGTCAGTGTGAAGAGACGTCACAACAAAACACTATTGCAGATAGATTTATAATTTTACAAAAAAACATTTCAAGCCACTGGTCTATATGAAAATGTTCTATGAAATAAAATACTTGCCCTTTACGACACACCATACACATATACAATTTAAAATCCATAAAATAACGACTAATACATTAAATTCAAGATATACTTCCATCACAAGACGTTAGTTTATATAAAAATATCAAAGTAAAGCACTAGACTAGTCAAAATGCCACTGTGACAATGAGTATGCTACCATTATCTCACTCGACGTATTTGTTATAATGCAATACTCCAAAACCTTCTAACCCCGCCTTATTTCCATTCTAAATTATATAACTCAACCACTGAACAGCATTATTCGCTCCCATAATGTTTTCAAGATCACCTCACGTCTAGATTTTCAAGTTCACTTATAATAGCTACAAACAGTCCATGGATTGACATTATGATTTTTTTCTTCAAACACCACTAAATATGCAAAAATATGACCATGTAGGTTAGTAGGCTAGGCTAGTAGACTAGGCTATGCCAGTGTAGTAGGCTAAGCTATACTAATTTGTTGATGCTAGTAGGCTGGTCTAGTAGGCAAAGCTAGTACTTGTTTAGGTTATGTTATACTAGTTGGCCTGGTTAAAGTAGTCCTGTCTGTAGTGATATTGCGTAGCAGTGGTGCATTGGTATCGTTTGTTAGTGGCTATGGGGTCTATTGTCGTGCGTAGAATTGGGTGTGCGCAGCTATGTGTGCATAGCATTATCTAGCTTTGTGTGTATGGGTAGAGTAACTATGTTGTACAAATATGGTAATGGTGGATATGGGTGTATAGATAAGATCAATGGGTGTATGGCCATTATGTGGTGGGTAGCAATATGTGTAAGATGGTTATGGGTGCATAGGTGGTTATGGGTGTATGGCTGGTTATGGGTGTATGGGTGGTTATGGGTGTATGGGTGGTTATGCGCATATGTATTAGTTGGTAGCGGTGGGTGTATAAAATGTAGTGGCAGCAATTTTCAATGCATAAGTTTAGTCATTGGTGATTTAATATTTGAATTTCGAGTTGAGTTTTGAATTTCGGAGTCGAGTTTTGAAATTGGAATGCGCCTTCTGGGCTTTCGTAATTATGCAAACATATCGTATTGACCATTTCCATACCAAATAGATTTTTTTCTAAAAAATTCAACGACATTCTTTAAACAATGTTTCAAAATAATCAACAGGTGTATAGTTACTTGGTTGAAACTAGATTTTACATTTCAGAATGAAATACGTTAAATGCATTTCACGACCAACCTGGACTGGCATAGTGTAAATACATACGACTAGCCTGGACCGGCATAGTGTAAATACATATGACTAGCCCGGACCAGCATAGTGTAAACACATACGACTAGCCTGGACCGGCATAGTGTAAACACATACAACTAGCCTGGACCGGCATAGTGTAAACACATACAACTGGCCTGGACCGGCATAGTGTAAACACATACGACTAGCCTGGACTGGCATAGTGTAAACATATATGACTAGCCTGGACCGGCCTAGTGTAAACACATACGACTATCCTGGACCGGCATAGTGTAAATACATACGACTAGCCTGGACCGGCATAGTGTAAATACATACAATTAGCCTGGACCGGCATAGTGTAAACATATACGACTAGCCTGGACCAGCATAGTGTAAATACATGCGAGTATCCTGGACCAACATAGTGTAAACACATACGACTAGCCTGGACCGGCATAGTGTAAATACATATGCCTAGCCTGGACCGGCATAGTGTAAACACATACGACTAGCCTGGACTGGCAGTGTGTAAATACATACGACTAGCCTGGACCAGCATAGTGTAAACACATACGACTAGCCTTGACCGGCATAGTGTAAACACATACGACTAGCCTGGACCAACATAGTGTAAATACATACGACTAACCTGTACGGGCATAGTGTAAATAGTAGTATATCCGGGATTAAAATGATACCACGTCCCTGAATAACGGGGGAAATCGTGAAATTCGCCTCCCAGGCCCTTAACAATTGAGGGCCGCATTTTTTAGGTGTTTTTAGGTCCAGGTAGCGCAGGCCTCTAAAAAACTGCCGCCCCTAGGGGCCCCCCTTCACTATGCCAGCACGTAGTGCGACGCCACACCCCCATAATGAAAGCACCCGGGAGGCGAATTTCCCGATTACCCCCGTTATTCCCGGACGTTGTATCATTTTAATCCCGGCTATACTACTTAGCACATGGTCGTAACGTCCATTTAGAGACTAGCACACATGGTCTTATCAGCGCCACTGCTGTAGACGCCAGCACGAGCAATACGATGAGAAGCATGGCTATATATGAAGAGTTTAACTGAACAGAGTGAACGCCTCGAGAAATATCTGTGCCAGATCGAGCCCTGCTCCATCCGGATCGATAGTGATCTTCATCCCCTCAGGGGCAGGGGCTAGCTGCTTCACTTTGCCGCCGGCTAAGAATCGTAGCTCTAGGACTATATGAGTCGTTTGCGGGCTAGTGAGTCCGACTCGATGGAGTAGTTTAACAGCACCCTTGGCTTTGGTGACATGTGACACACCATCTACCCGTAGGGTGCCCTCCTGGAGGTTAACAGCTTCTTCTGATCCATCGAATGGACGACGCAGCAGGAGCTTTCCACCTGTAACCCCGATCCGGTGACCCACCCTCGTCAGGGAGACACCTTCACCTATGTAGGTGAGGAAGTATGATCCCCGATTGTAGAGCTTTCGAACTTTCCCATCCCTTTTCACAACAGTGGTGAGGGTAGTAACCTCTATGTCAATGAGTGCGGGAGGCCTATATAGGGGCAACCATGGTTGTCAGTTACCCCCAGGTCCGGCGCGGTACCACACTGCTTTCTTCTCAAACATGAACTGCAGGTTTTTTGCCAGGGTCAATAGCAGGCCATCACGGACCAACGGCGGGGCACCGCTCGAATAGGGTTTGACCAGGTGAAAGCTGATGTCGCTATTTAGGGTGTTGATGTCTACCGCATCTGTATCCGAGACCTCAATCAACGGCTCGAGGACGTACTTCCTCTTCGGGAAATCGTACCGAAACACGATCTTGTGGTCATCTATGTCGCGACCCAGGCGCCCTTTCGACACATCCTTGAGGTCTGTGAGCATCTCCACCCCATCACCCCCAATGGGGTGGAGGGAGAATGCCTTTGAGCTTGCTTCGTACTGTAGGGCGAAGGACTTGCCATCACTCTCTTCTACCTTGGCAGCATCAACTGCGTACACATCTGCGAGGTCAGCAAGGCCAGTCGAGTGAGCAAATATGGGTTCCATAGCACGCTATAAAGGGGTTTAAACGAGACATATAACCATGCCGATGGTCCGACTGCTGCTCTCCAGTGGTGAGAACATAATCTCACCCTCTCTAGAGGAGAGACAGGGGGTACAGTACCGTATAGAATAGGTCCTCTTCGAGGTGCCCCAGCGGGGCACAACATACATACACGCCGATGTGCTGCATCAACCTCCGGGCCGTGCACACAGCAGCTCACTTGTAGAAGTCGGCCGGGATGTGATAGAGTATCTCCCAGGTGCCAACAGCAACCTATGGAAAGCTATCAGTCCTAGCCTGTTCACACCTGTAAATCACCTGTTTGACAAGCCCTCCATTAACATATACGCCAGCACGGATGGGGTATCGGACGCCCATTTAGAGTTTACACTCTTATTACTCATTGACCTGACGACAACATGATATCATACCAGCAATATCTGTCCTTTGCCGAGATGCTGAAGAAAGAGGGTTGCCCCTTCAGGACCACTGCACAAAACGAACAGATGCTCGCACAGCAACAGATCTGTCAACAAGAAGGAGAGCGCCTACAGCGGGAGAACTGGTATCAACAGAACATGCGCCGGGCAAGGAGGGACACGGGAAATTTCCGATACTGGCAGGCCCTCCTGGAGGAGAGTAAGCGGGATGCAGGAGTCTTGACAGACGACGATCGGCCAGATGTCTACGACGATGAGCCAGGTGTCTTCATGGACGAGGATGAGCCAGAGGTCATACAGTGGGAACAGGAGATGGCGCGGAAGTATAAGATCAAGAAAGCCATCCAGCGGCGGACCTACTATCTTGGTGATAAGGTGAAGTTCCAGATGTCACGTCTCAGAACGCTACTGGCACCCGACATAGTGCTGGATGACCACGTTCTAAGAGCCATCTGTCTCAAGACCAAAAAGCTGGCAGGGTTTGCCGGGCTCTCCAAAATGAACCCTTCTATGACTCATAAGCAGATTCTGCGGGTGATGTCGGTTTAAGCCTCCGGATATACTATGGCAAAATCAGAGTGGCGGAAGCAACCAGAACTATACCCCTCCCTGACTGCTGACGAGGGCGGTACCATCCACGGCTGGCGACTCCAGCAGATAGATACCATCAGGCAGAATCCCGTCCATGAGGCAGAAAAGTACGGCAGAACGCGCAGTCGATATAAGACAGCCTACAATGTCCTCGCGCATACAACCACTGCTGCGGGCGTGATTGGAGCCAGTGCTGGTGTGGCAGCTGTGGCCACTCTCGCTACAGGGGTGGGTGCCCTCGTCGCCATCCCTCTGGGTGGCGTGACACTAGCCACCACTGTCTTGGCCACGGGCTTGGGGGTGTGGCAGCGGCAGATCACAAGGAGGTTGGAGAAGCATGCTAAGTACGTGACACTAGGACAGAGTATGCTACGGACTATCGACGAGTCTGTCAGCAAAGCTCTCGAGGATGGCCAGGTCACCGATGAAGAGTACCGCCATATATTGAAGGTCCAAGCCCTGTACCGCACTGAGAAACCTAAAGTTCGACAGCAATACCTCAAAGGCTCCAGCGGGCGGGTTGATATGGAGGAGTTAAAAAACGAGATGTTACGGCGAGGTCACCTCGCCGGTCTCTGGAGCGACTACAAATACTGTGCTGCGTTAGCTTTAAGAACACCAGTATAGATGGCCTTCCCACTGGACCTCACGACAGTCAACCGGAGCCAACCGCCCCTCCTGGGTACACTCTTGACTGGCCTGAAAGGCCTTCTTGATGATATACCAGAGCTAACACCTTTCTCTATCACAGTGGATGGATGGGCCCGAATCAGCTTCTCCGTCAACCCACGACCACTGACGAACCGCCCCATCACCATCAAGGATGCGAAGCAAGCTCATACTTGGATGGCTGCTCCAAGCCTCTCATACTGGAATCAGCAGCTGAACTTTGCCGTGTGGTGTGCCACGGCAGGCTGTGGAGTAAGTTCCACCATGCTTCACCCCTATTCTGGTACTCCTGAAGCTGCGCTCATCGCCAGCTGTCTCAGATTCCACGTGTACTTCACCGTGCGACGAATCCTCCATGAGCTGGATGCAAGCCTCCCTGATACAAACGACTTCGATCCACAGCTCAACAGTCATAGCGTCTCAGCGGCCAGAGACTACAGAGAGAGTTCAGTGCTCACCCAGACTATCGGTGGCATGGCGGCGACAACCACGGTCTAGGGGTTATGTACGGTGGCCCGGGACGTGACTACTCAGGATTCCCCTATCGAACACCCCGACGAGTAGGCCGATGGAAGACAGCGACATTCTCGTTCGATCCAGACTCCGATCCTGGAGCGATAGTGCAGAATATGCACATCACCGGAATCAGGCAGGACTCCCCAGATGTGTGGAAGTACTTTGTCCCACACACCACCTCGGGCCTCACACCAGCAGGGATCGTTCGGATCAACCAGTCCCTGGAAGCCCTGTGCTACTGCCTCCTTACAGCGCAGACCAAGCTGCGTCATTCCATAGATGGTGTCAGCGGAGCAGAGGTCCAGGCCATGTTCATCAGTCTCGTTGAGGATATGATCATCGTGGCAGATCCCGGCAGTCTTATTGCTAAGTTCCAGCAGGGGCTGCAGAAGGCCCATCGCAAACTTGACTTTGCTCTTTCACCACACCTACGGTTGATTCCGAGCAACATGATCGTGAACATCGAGGATCTCCAAGTCAGGGGCTATAACAACATGATAGTCGAGGGGAGTTCTCCCGGTGTCCACTTCGGTTGCAACGCGGATATCAACACACCTAGACGTAATACGGGCCATACAGTCACCCTGACACTGCAGCCAGTCGACACGCCAGTCGAACCAGCTTCTCCGCCACTGCAGCCAGTCAACACGACACCACTTCCCGTGGCAGCTCTACGAGTGGTGTCAGGCCTAACTATCGTGGTGCTCGGGATCAGCCTACTCCGCCGCTAACAAATCAGCTATAAGACTATCCTGACTCTCGTCAGTAGCAGCCGTCTCGGCTGGGACCACAGTGAGACACTGAGCCAGCTTGGCCTGCCCTATAGCCCCTATACACGCTGCCAACATGCACATCCAACGGGCTGGAGGGTTCCGCAGTGCATCCTTTTTCCAGCTTGTAGTATCGCAGAGCCTTGTTCAGCTCTGAGTTAGGTGAGGCCATGGAGGTCTGCAACTGCTGGAACACATCTGACAGATACTCCCGATCCTTCTAGAAACCTTTAGTTCGCAGGAGCTGCTCGACGATACTCCCACCCATGATAAGGTATTCGAGGAAGCAGATCTGCCCCTTTCCACATCCTAGATAGAGCTTCACAGCTGTCAGCTCCTCTGTCAGCTCAGCACCAGAGAGCTGAGCGAGCTCATCTGGCGTCTTCTTCTTGTAGGCCTTCAGCTCCCTCTGGAAGACCTCATAGTACTTCTCGCATAGCGCGGACATGTTTAAGATGCCTCAATAGAGAGATGAATATTCCTGAGTACAAACCCAGACACCTGGCAGATGCAGACTGGGAAGATCTTATTAGCTCACTCGACAGGGAACACAGGCGTTTAACTGCATTGTATACTCAGGGTTTAAACAATGCCGTTAACGGTACAGATCGTGAAGTAACTGCCCGAGAGCCAGATGAGTCTTCAGAAGGTAGAGAACCTGCTGCGAACCAAGACACAGAAGTTACTGACACAGGCTAAACATCTGGCAGTCCATGTCGCCAGTAACGTGGCGGCGAATGTGGCTGTGGTGAAGATGACAGGGGGAAATGAGGTTCTTCCTGCCGCCACTGCAGCTGTCCTCGCTACCGTAGTGAGTGGGGTGGCCGGCCACTGTCTCGGAATAACTCACCCTATCCCAAAGATCGCCCTCAGTGGTGCCGCCTACGCTGCCGCCGCCAAGATCATGGGTGAACGTGTTACACTAATGGAGGCCGCGGTTCTAGGGCTAGCAACGATTGCAATGGCCGAGATCATCGTCGCCTATGTTTAACCCTTCTGAATAGTGAGAGATGGATGACGAGACCCCTGCAACATATGAGGCATGGCGGGCTGGAGGGTGGTGTGTAGTCCATAGTCGAGCATGCGGCCTGAGGATTGCCAATGCCCAGGAATGGTGGACCGCCCACAAGGCGTGCCCCTGCAGAGAGGGCCAGTACCCTGAGCACTGCTACCTATTCCCTTGGCCGACTGCGTGGTCCTCCTATGCCCAACTATTTCACTGGGCGTATGACTAGTGGGTTTAAGCCGTGCATATAGCACTATGACTCTGTCACTCACAGACCTAGAAAGCAAAGAGCTAGGCGATCTTGCTCACTTGGGCGAGGCACGCCTCGGTTCAGAGGACACTGTTGCCCCTATCTCCTTCCTAGACTTCGATGAGAAGGGAGACCCGCGGGAGATCCGAGGTACAATCCCAGCCCGAGATCTCGTCGGGAACACTGATACGGTAGGACAATCGGCCATTAACAAGGCCAAGACTGTATACAAGGGGATGGGCATCAAAGACAGGGCAACGATGCGGGGTATGCTCGGAGTCGACGAGGCTGGTGCCATCAAGGTCATGGCTGAGTCCTATGCACAAGACCTGGTTAAGGATCTCCTGAAACCCCGGAGCTTTTTCCAACAAGACGGAGAGAATCTCAGGCTAGGCACCATCGGCCTGAGCAATATCACGGCCGATGGCAAAAAAGGTGCTACCGACAGCCTCCAGCTACCAGAGGTGAAGAAGTCAGGGTTCTTTGGTTTGCCGTTTAAGCTCGCATAATAGTCATGACTTCCCGGACATGTATCGTACAGATACTGGATGTGCTAGACACTGCGGTGCTGACACAGGCCCTCTACGTTATCTTCTCAGCTGCTGCTGGGATTTCATGCTTGACGCCTCCATCGCATCCTTCGTATCCGCCGGAGGTACAACGCTACCCACACAGCAGGCGCAAAAGCTGGTGCAGGAAGTACTGCCGTTTAGTCTCCCAGATATAGACGAGGCTACCGCCGACCAAGTGCTAACCATCCTTCGCACACATGTCTGTACCATTCGACAGTAGGCCAGGCGATGCTGGCCAGGTTGTGCTGATCATTGCCCCGTCAGGCCACGGGAAAAACATCTTGCTGCGGGCTCTCCTGGCCGAACATCTACACTCTCAATACATCCTTCTGGTGTCTGACTCCGCTGCTGAGGCGGTTGACAGTAATGATCAATGGTACAATGGTCCAATCACCAAGACGCAGAACCTGCAAGCCCTGATGGAGAAGCTGCTGGCAGCCCGACTGACATAACCACCTGTTCTAGTTATCGATGACCTTGCAATGGACCAGAAGACAGTCACCTACCTCAGCAACATCACCAGGCGCATCCGACACACACAGATAACTGTCTTCATCCTCTTTCAGAAGTACACCCGTGAGATCTCACCAGACATCCGCCACAATGCCCGGTTGCTATACTTCAGCTCCAAGTGTGGACGTGCCCTGCTCGAGACCATATACGACAGCCTAACCGTCAAGGAGCCCAATGGGGGCTTTATCGCAGGTGTACAGAGGGCAGCTGAGCTGTACCGCTTCATCTTCAGCAACAAGGAGACAGGTGAGCTGTCACACTTCAAGCCCTCTCTGGAAAAGGCGCAGACCTTCACCTACAAGCTGAATCCAGCCAGGAAACTAGCCTGCTCTACGCGTCATCGCTGACAGGCTGAGCGGAGACCGCGGCGGTCTCCGCTGCAACTTTTTTCGTTCAGGCTGCGCGGTCTCCGCTACTTCATCCGCTACGTCATCAGAAGCTTGAGGAACTTCGTCAGAAGCCTGGAGGAACTTCGTCAGAAGCTTGAGGACCTTCGTCAGAAGCTTGAGGAACTTCATCATAAGCTTGCGGAACTTCGTCTGAGCAACTTCGTCAGAAGCTTGAGGAACTTCGTCAGAAACCTGGAGGAACTTCGTCAGAAGCTTGAGGAACTTCGTCAGAAGCCTGAGGAACTTCGTCATAAGCCTGGAGGAACTTCGTCAGAAGCTTGAGGAACTTCGTTAGAAGCTTGAGGAACTTCGTCAGAAGTTTGAGGAACTTCGTCAGAAGCCTGTCGCTGAAACTCTATCCACCGAGGGTCAGATGGTAGGACTCTCTTCGTCTGGAACTTCTCACGGAAGACCCACTTTTTCCATGCGCGATGAGCATCGTACTTGCGAGCCGTTTTGATGAGGTAGTCCTGGTAGTTATCTGGGAATTTCAGAAATGCTGACAGATTCTTGGCCAATCTCCTACGCCCTCTTTCATTGAAGATATGCTCAACAGCCTCCTTGCTGCCAACAGTGAATCCCTCTTAAGTACCTTTTGCATGACCGGTGTCATGGCTCTCCACTACAGCGGCACTGACCTCCTCCCTGAAGTAGTTATTTGTCCCAGACTGGAGGCTATCCAGCATCTCTCGCTCTTCCTGGCTATGAAGGCTAAATACGGCCGCCCACTTCCCGACCGTTAGTAGATCTTTGGGGTCGACCCTCGCCTTTTGGAGAGCTAGAATAACAGGACTGTTGGTTTGGCCCACAGGTAGGTCGAGTGTCCTGCCCTGGGTGCTGTCAAACTTCCGGTAGAGTATCCGAGTCAGGAGTTCTTTTGTACTACGAGCTGGCGCTCCTTCCTCTATGGCGGCCAGTATCTCCGCATCCGTCGGCGGTGTAACCTTGACTCGCTCATGGATAATGTTGATGTCACGAAGCAGGCCTCGGACCCTGTCACTGTGGGACAGTGCACGCCGTGGCTGTCGTGCCGACTTGGCCTGCTGCCCAAAGATAATCTGCTGGAGAACTTTACCAAACATGGCAGCCGTTTAACCCCTCTATATACCCAGGCCTTAAACATGCTGCAGTATGTGCAACATCCAGATGGGGCCGTTGAACCCGCGACATCGCACTGTACTGATCCCCGGAAGGACTGCCTGACGGTCATTCGACCCAGTATACACGATGATAACCCGTTGTCCGCTGCTGGGAAGTACATTGACTTTGCAATCTCGGCACAGATCCACGAGATCAAGAGCATGACACTCGAGTTCAAGCTTCAGAGCACAATGGAACAGACGGTAGAGCTCCCGCAGGTTCTGAACAGGTGGGAGATCGTACAGAGCAACAGCACCGTGGACACCACCTATGTGAACGATGAGTACCGAGTCCTAGGTCCGCTGGCTCGTGACCCAACCTTCTATGCGAAGGGAAAGGGGTACTACGCTGTGGGTGAGGGGTTCACGGCATTCGAACTACTGCTAGGTGTCGAGAAGCCTGTGGCAGTTCCACTGTTCACCCTCCTCGAGAACACACACGTGAATCCAGCTGCCATGCAGGATAGGTTGTTCCTCCGGGTGTACACTGAGCATCTCGCAGATGTGTCGATGAATGCTCCAAGACTTCATGTCTGGCATGACGAGAATGACCAGGAACTGAAGCAAACGGGATCCAAACAGCGGATCGTGCATGTCGAGCGAGAACACCAGCAGGTCCAAGCCACAGCTAACCAAGAGGTAGAGCTGACATTGCATCGTGGTGCATCGGACTGTGTCGCTGTTGCGGTCCTGGTTCAGAAGGGAATCGTCATCCAGGAGGTGGGTAAGCTAGACGACTTCAAGCTTGTGGTTGCTGGGACCAATGTTCTTGGTGAGGTACGCGAGCTGGCTGACTGCCAACTCTACAGACTGAAAACTAAGTCATACGCACTTCTGCGACTAACCAGTGGAAGCGACGACCTCGAGTCAGCACTCAAGGGCCGTCACCACGTCGGTGGCAGGAACATCCCACCTAATCAGGACAACCGGCTCAGCTTCACCATCGGAAACCTCATAGCTGGGACTCGCTCATTAGGTGTGACGGTACTTTACTTTGGCTATGCTAAGGTATGAGTAGTGCATTCACCCCTATTTTCCTCTCCAATAATGTAGCCATGTAAGTGAAATATTCTCGCGCTTTATCATGCCCTCATATTGTAGCCAGACTAAGGTGAATGTGTTCTATTAAGATCTCTTCTAGATGATGGGAATATATGTGTACATTTATTGGCTGCTGATATGTATCGTGCATACAAGAGCAATAAATCCGAATGATTATGCATTTCTGCTGCTGCTATGGAATTGGTTCGGTAAATATGGCATTAAACAAATATTTGTTAATATGTCATCCACTCTATTTACTCCGGCATACTCCCTTTTGCTGAACAGTGTTGAATGATAATCACGTTGTTTTCGCTCCTTCTTTGAGCATTGCATTACTGATTACTGTTAATCGGTTAATAAAGATAAAAGGATTCAACGGTTTTAAACACAAACTTTATTTAATTTTGTGCGAATAAATGTTGTTTATTAGGTCAACATTAGAATACTTACAATGCTTATATGGTATTCTTTAAAGGACAACTAATCTGAGATAATTCTATCTTTCCAGATTATGGAATCTGGAATAGATAAGCTATACTAATCTCATTCAAACGCGGTTCCTTCGCTATAGAAAACTTATTTGCATTTGGCCAGTAGGCAGCGGCTGACTTATGAAGACGACCATCTTGCCTCCTTGCACAGCAGCTGGATTGTGGAGATGACCATCATATCTCCTTGCACAGCGGCTGGATTGTGGAGATGACCATCATGTCTCCTTGCACAGCGGCTGGATTGTGGAGATGACCATCACGTCCCCTTACACAACAGCTGGATTGTGGAGATGACCATCATGTCTCCTAGCACAGCGGCTGGATTGTGGAGATGACCACCATGTCCCCTTGCACAGTGGCTGGATTGTGGAGATGACCATCATGTACCCTTGCACAGCGGCTGACTTGTGAAGATGACCATCTTGTCTCTTTGCAAACAATTCTGTAACGTCATCGCGGTGCTTTAGCTGTACACCGTGGCGCTGGTGATGCGATCATTAGTTAGTCCGAAGAGTGTGCGCCGATCAAGTGTTACATGTGACGGCGCATAGAACCAAACCACCTTTGTGAAATAAATAATTAAGATTTTTCATGATATTTGGGGCATATAGGACGGCATATTTTTTATATAATCACCAATTTTCAGTTCATATCACAAGAATATTTAGGATATGTCCTAGAGCTAGCCATGTTCTTGAAAATGATGAATGTGAAATTGAGTTTGTGAATATCTACCAAGTCAATTTTTTAAATATTATAAAAACCTTTATTGTTCGGTAGTTTTTCTTGAAATCTACTTCTGGGTTATGATTTCCTTTAGTGTTTCGGTTAAATTATGTGTTATCCGGTGTTATTCTAGCTCATAGATATCTAAAGGGATTCGTTGTTATTCGCACTCATAGCTATCTAACGTTAGCTGGTGTTATTCTAGCTCATTCCGGTGTTATTCTAGCTCATAGCTATCTAAAGTTATCTAGTGTTATTCTAGCTCATTCAGGTGTTATTCTAGCTCATGGCTATCTAAACTGATTCGGTGTTATTCTAGCTCATGGCTATCTAAACTGATTCGTTGTAACATGTAACACTTGATCGGCGCACACTCTTCGGACTAACTAATGATCGCATCACCAGCGCCACGCTGTACAGCTAAAGCACCGCGATGACGTTACATAATTGTCTGCAAAGAGACAAGATGGTCATCTTCACAAGTCAGCCGCTGTGCAAGGGTACATGATGGTCATCTCCACAATCCAGCCACTGTGCAAGGGGACATGGTGGTCATCTCCACAATCCAGCCGCTGTGCTAGGAGACATGATGGTCATCTCCACAATCCAGCTGTTGTGTAAGGGGACGTGATGGTCATCTCCACAATCCAGCCGCTGTGCAAGGAGACATGATGGTCATCTCCACAATCCAGCCGCTGTGCAAGGAGATATGATGGTCATCTCCACAATCCAGCTGCTGTGCAAGGAGGCAAGATGGTCGTCTTCATAAGTCAGCCGCTGCCTACTGGCCAAATGCAAATAAGTTTTCTATAGCGAAGGAACCGCGTTTGAATGAGATTAGTATAGCTTATCTATTCCAGATTCCATAATCTGGAAAGATAGAATTATCTCAGATTAGTTGTCCTTTAAAGAATACCATATAAGCATTGTAAGTATTCTAATGTTGACCTAATAAACAACATTTATTCGCACAAAATTAAATAAAGTTTGTGTTTAAAACCGCTGAATCCTTTTATCTTTATTAACCGATTAACAGTAATCAGTAATGCAATGCTCAAAGAAGGAGCGAAAACAACGTGATTATCATTCAACACTGTTCAGCAAAAGGGAGTATGCCGGAGTAAATAGAGTGGATGACATATTAACAAATATGTGTTTAATGCCATATTTACCGAACCAATTCCATAGCAGCAGCAGAAATGCATAATCATTCGGATTTATTGCTCTTGTATGCACGATACATATGAGCAGCCAATAAATGTACACATATATTCCCATCATCTAGAAGAGATCTTAATAGAACACATTCACCTTAGTCTGGCTACAATATGAGGGCATGATAAAGCGCGAGAATATTTCACTTACATGGCTACATTATTGGAGAGGAAAATAGGGGTGAATGCACTACACTCGACTCCATGGATTCTTAATGATTGATGGAATCTATAGGCTTCATCAGACAGCTTAGCAAAATATGAATTATATCCTTTATCAACCGGACATAATTTGACAATATTACAAAAGGTTTTAGTTAGATGTTTGTGGAGCGGGATTGACTGCAGCGGTGCAAGGCTATTTCCGGGTAAATCAATAATGCATTAACGAATTTAGCCGTTGTTCGTTAATCTATATATTATGTCCGTCTTAATCACTTGTCTATATAACGAAGATGCGTCTTGCGTCCTCTGATCGCAGAGGGAAACATCTGTCACAAACAAAATTCACAAATTGACAATCAACTCTTTCCATTTCTAGATCTATCTATCCATCAATCATCCCTCTCCCCCACCCCCTCGCTCTCTCTCTCTCTCTCTCTGTCTCTCGCTCTCTCTCTCTCTCTCTCTCTCTCTCTCTCTCTCTCTCTCTCTCTCTATCTCTCTCCTCTCTCTCTCCAGCTTTCATTTCCCCTCTTTCTCTATTCCCCACTCTCCTGCAGTCTATGATGATCCATATTTTCTCGCCACTCGACCACATACTTGTGCCATAAATTTCCTTACAATAGTCCTAAATTCTATGCTTGTCACAAGTATCGATGTTTTGAGAAGTACGCTAGACTGATTTGCAGAATTCCGATAAAAAACGAAAAGTTGTATGCTTTCAACAGTACTTGGCATTATCAACATCATAAAGCACTGATGCGGTTGTCAGGGTAAAGAGGCAGTATACAAGAAGGTAATGTATAAGCATACACTGGTCAGTGGCAGTATAGAAGATGTTAATCTATAAGTATGTACTGACCAGTGGCAGTATAAAAGATGTTACGGTATAAGCTTGTAATGCCAAGCGGCAGTATAAAAGATGTTGAGGTATAAACATGCATTGACCAGTGGTAGTATACAAGATGTTAATGTATAAACAAACACTGACCAGTGCCAATATAAAAGACGCTGATGTATTATGTATACGTATAAATTGAACTGTTCATCTGGGAAACTACATCAGAACAGTTATAAATAAAGCTTATAATAACCAAATTAAGCTATATAGATCCGCATGTTGGCGTGTGCGTACATATGTCCGTATATACATGTCAGTGTGTGTGATACCGTCTCCTGGAGGGTGTACGCACCATCCTTCATTGCTGGTATCCTTCAGACTGATGTAATGGGTATAATCCATTATTTCCTGACGTCACATCCGTGAGAACTCCTGTCGTCCTTCAGATCGATGTATCTGTGTTCATCAATTAGGTGCTGACGGCACTGATTTTATCGATCGGATATTTGATTGTACGTGACACTGCTATCACCAGCGAATATAGTTACACGTTTTAGAATAGCAAACACATACACTTAATATCTATAATGGTTCGAATTATAAGCACTCCTACATACGACTACGTTGTGTTTCTGAGTATTCAAATCGGATTTCGCTAATGGCGAAACGAAGTGGCTTCGCCTACGTGATGGTGTTGTGGTTTAGCTTGGAAATTGGATTTGTTACCGATGTGCCATACAACTCCGCCATACACACATTAAAATGTTATGTTAATATCACGAACATGAATGAATTATTAGACATTGTTAGCTTATGAAAATAGCATCTAAGCTGTGTGCTTACTGACATAGTTGCCATTGAGCTAGGATAAGCCAGCCTCACGCACGCACGCACGCACGCCAGCACACCCGCCCGCACGCCCACTCGCATGCACGCATACACGCACACACGCACGCACACACGTATGCACGCAAGCACGCTCGCTCGCACGGTCGCTTGCACATACGCACTCACTCACGCACGCACGCACGCACGCACGCACGCACGCACGCACGCACGCACGCACGCACGCACGCACGCACTCACGCACGCACGCACGCCCGCCCGCCCGCCCGCACGCACGCACGCACGCACGCACGCACGCACGCGGAGTGAGCAGTAGGAAGGATGGAATTGCCAATGTATGTTGACAATGTTAATTATCAGATTGCCTATTGGACATACAAATTATATTAATGAGGTACGGAGTGAGCAGTCGGAAGTAAACTGCCGTTTATTAAACTATTCTCTAAGTTCACCTGGTAGCAATGCCCTCAAAACCCTTTCACATCTCAGATGGAAAATGTGTAATGCAACCGGACATTACTTATTCACGAAATGATTGAATGATACTTTGCAACACGTAGCCCGATGAGAATGTTGCAAAAAACCAGTTTGCTTACTGAGATGCTCGCAAAACAAAATTGCAAAACAAAATCACAACCTTCTGCTGCTGCAATCCCCACCACGTTATCAATCTACACCTGCTTATCATCGCCGACGATTACTGACAAGAATCGGTTATTCAAATATAATACATTTATGTTGTGGGCAAATGATTGGTCTAGCGACCCAATGTGCTCAGAAGCGTTATACCATAATGAACAGCTTCGCGCGAGATCAAACGCACTGCGGAAGGATCGGACTATGATAAAATGGGATTAAGACTGAAGTCTAGTCTTCCAGTAACAGCCAGAACAATTCAGACATCGTCAGAGCCTATCTTGCCTCTCATCAGCGATGTTATTAATTTCATTTCTACAATGAATATTTGAACGGCATATGAATTCAAAAATATTAGACCAAATTAACCAGATCTGAATTGCATTCAGGAGTAAGTTCAGAACCAGCGCCAGTGCATATTAACACGTATTTAAGCACTGCTATAATTCCTGATGACTTTTCACGCAAGCTGGTATTTGCATCGTTGCCTTGTTTAGCAATATTATGAGCATAACCATTAACAAGTAATTGCCGCTATTCAAATTGCGTATATATATATATATATATATATATATATATATATATATATATATATATATATATATATATATATATATATATATATATATATATATATATATATATATATATATATATATATATAAATCAAAACATAACTTATCACCTTGTATTTACATTTTTGCCCTCGTCGTCGCTAGAAACTATTCGAGGTGTCACCCGGCGTGTGGGTTTGTTATCTAACCAATGAAACTCTTTGATTGGATATTACGCAGTGTTCATCTCGAGAAATATGGACTGGACTGAAAACCTGTTTGTATGGTAAATCTCAATATTTATAATAGACAACAATGCATCCTTTTCGAATGCTCCGGTGTCCAAGCAGGCAATTCTAGATGTATATACCATATGATTATAATCTCGTCAGTATCGCCTGTTACTGCATGCTATTTATTTATTGGCTTAAATCCTGTTTTGTTGACATCAATATGATCTGTCTTTCAGTAATTAAACTAACAACATTACCCACCATAGCAGCATCAGCTGTTGCAACTCGCATGATAAATAATATCAACGTCAAAGCGAGTACAAACGCAACATGCGATCAATACTCGGAGTAGCCTTTTACGCCCGAACATGCGGTTCCTCTTTACTAGCTTGCCCATACCATAGCTTAAATACACATCGTCAAAGACACGCCAGGGTACTACAGGGCAATATTTTGGAAACAGAAGAGATGCCTGAATGGGAAATTAACAGCATAATTTCCCTTTGTGATATAACGTTATCTCAAATGTCCGTAAACACAATTACGCAACGCACAACAACGCACGCAATGAGCAACCCCAAAATGCACAAGCAATCGTATAAGGAAATACTTCGAAAATAGAAAAATGATTTGATGTGGCCTGACCAACATAAAGCTCTTTGTTGCTTTAATCTCAAATGAATGCAAATATTCAAACCCAGCATACCCAGCATACCAGTCTGTTCCCAAATGAAAACATAATAATCGTGAATGTGCTTTTTTGACCGGATAATATTTTGTCATATTATGACACCCTAAGTATATGCAAGGGAACCATAATAAGAAATGGCGAAGAGGCCAATCTAAACCACTACCGGGACGAGATCACTAAGATGGTGTACTTCTATCAAACTAACGGGTTTGTCGCTAGTTACCCTCAATGAGCAATGCTGAAACCAATGTAAAAGGATATTAACTAAATAAATATATTATGTATGAAGTAGTACAGAGAAAAGGGTGTACATGTGTGTGCGTATACGCGTGCACGGAACGATGTGTAAGGCTAATAAGGATATGTGGGTGTGGCTTGTTGTCAGCCTGATTCCTGACATGCCTAACACTGCGGTATGACGGTGGTATAAAGACAGTTCGATTTCAGTAGGGTAGCAGTTGAAAAGCAGTACGGTGGCAGTGCGGAAACAGTACGACGGCAGAGTGTTAATAGTATGATGGCAATGTTAAAGCAGTACGATGCCAGTCGGAAATAAGTATGGTGGTAGTGTGAAATCAGTACGATGACAGCTTGAAATCAGTACGATACCAGTATGCAATGCGATGGTCGGCAGTTTGATTGCGGTTCAATGACAGTTCGGTGAGAAGATTTGGCAGTCTGGTCGCGATGCAATCGCAATTCGGTGATAATGCAGTAGAGGCATAATGTCAGGATCTACTGAGATGTGTGACAGAACTCCATACACCAATACTGAGGAGAGAACGCTAAAGGTAAATATGTGGTCTGATGGTACAGTATTGCAGAGAATTTACAATAAATATCAAACCTTGGTTTATGCTTTGATGTGGGCCAAGGGCTATGGAACAACGCAAGTGCGAACCTCACAGTAAACATACACAAATTATTCAAAGTTTACCTGGAATAATTACCTGAGTCGTGACGCATCATTTCATCAACTTTGTGTTACAGCCACCCAGCATAGTGACCTTCAATGGTAAAAAGTGTGTCATAGTAATAGCAGCACAACAAACACAATCGAACCTGGTTCACACAGACACCCAGGATCAGCAAAGCTTTTCGAATCTGAAGATAGACAAATGACTAATATCACGCAATATATTCTTACATACTGAAACGAACACACCTACATCACGTTGCGTGAAGACCATGTGCAAGTAACAAATTGCCGGACAGGAGGCTTGCATAAACTTGCGTGAGCCATGTACTAATCCCGAGATACTATAGGGGAAACACACAAGATGATTGGCATAATACAGTAACATGCTACCTGGAATTTCGACACACAATTACTCATGAACATGCAGTTTGAATAAGAATGTAAAATTGCTAAGATTTACATAACTATACGGAAGTTAATGAAATAGACACATGTCTCATAGCATGTATAAGTAACATTCACAACGGCCATCAGTTTAATGATGTTAATAAGGTTACATACCTAAACACCATTAGCTCTAAGTAAACTTTGTAAACGTAGTGTGGTTACACACACGAACACAATTCTTCTAAATCAGCTGGATTAGGATTGTTAGCATCATAGCCACACTACACAAAAACGACGAACAGTTGTGCTAATACTTAAATATGCTAAGTAGGTGCGATGCATCAATTTATTAACACGAATATGAGTATTTATTGCAATGCGTGTGTGTGTTGATACAGCGTGAAGGGGCTATTATAGCGGATTCTTGTCAGTGAATATTCACAAACATACATTTTGGCAGAATATCATGAAATTATATTTATCCTCTGAGCCAAACACCTGAGTGGTAATCTTGTGTAATGCCCATTAGAGTAACGCCATTGTTATTGAACACATGCGAAGATAGCCTACGAAAATACCAATTGTGCAGCGTTAGTGTCCTGAGTGACAGTCTGGGACTTATTGTCTTGTAACATACTCCCACGACACCATGTCAATGGAGATACCGCTATTTATATCCTCCGGGTGCCTTGCGTACTCTTACGCAGGCTGCACGTTAATACTTCTCTTTAAGGTAATGTTGACACAATGAGAAAATGACAATCTCTCTAGCATCTCACGTACGGTGCATCAAATGACAGCCATATTGACTGATGCCTTATTTTAAATAAAAACACAGCACCAGCAAGGAGACACGACGCATGAGATACTTGAAATGTATATGCTGCATGAAATGTTATGTGTGGCATATGAATGCACAAAGTGTGATGCAAATGTAGCAAAGCAAATAAGCAGCTGCAATGTGGACACGAAATGTTTACCTGTCAGGGAGGATATCAATAATCATGAACACACGTCATTAACCAGCCATTGATGGAATGTCATACATTGCATAACAACCAGGAGTATACATGATACTTAATAAGATTAACATGTGCATTATATTGATATTGATCTGGTGGGCTCATCAAGGAATCCACGGAGCGCCTATTGAGGTCAATGCTTTTCATGAAAGAGATATGTCAACCGATAAACTGATGTATGCAAATCGATAAGTGCTCTCAGTTATGAATTGATATCGAATGAAAGAATTGATTATCTTTGACAGATATCTGACACCCGGTGAATACGCATTTGTAGTATTCTGTCATTGGGTGGACGAGGGACGAGTACAGGTGAAGCGATCTTTATATAGCAGTTGAATGGAGCTCATGTTAGCTTCTATTGCAATGTGTAAATCTCCGCCACCACATTGTCTAAATGAAAGTACAGTATGGTATATTGAATGTAGTTTGCTCATGTACAGTGTGTGACAAATTATTTCCGTTAATTATATTAACTAATTATAATTGACATGCCAAAAAACCCGACGACGACAACAGCGACAAAGACGACGACAACGATGACGAACACGACGACTACCACCACAATGAACCCGACGATGAGGACGCGAGCGACGATGAGGACAAGGACGAGGAGGACGAGGACAACAACGACGTCGACGACGATGACGACGATGATGCCGACGACGACAATGACGACGACGACGACGACGACAACGACGACGACGACGACGACGACTGTCCAAACATTCTAATTTGCTACAATATGTTCCAGAATGTCTGGTTACGAGCATTGGGACAATAGGAAGCATGAAACAAGAATGTCTGGTTACGAGCATTGAGACAATAGGAAGCAAGAAACGAGAATATCTGGTTACGAGCATTGGGTCAAGAGGAAGCAAGAAACGACAATGTCAGGTTGTGAGCATTGGAACAATAGGAAGCAAGACACGAGACTGTCTGGTTACGAGCATTGGAACAATGGGGAGCAAGAAACAAGAATGTCTGGTTACGAGCATTGGGACAATAGGAAGCAAGAAACGAGAATGTCTGGTTATCAGCATTGGAACAATAGGAAGCAAGAAACGAGAATGTCTGGTTACGAGCATTGGAACAATAGGAAGCAAGATACGAGAATGTCGGGTTATTAGTATTGGAACAATAGGAAGCAAAAAACGAGAATATCTGGTTACGAGCATTGGGACAATAGGAAGCAAGAAACGAGAATGTCTGGTTATCAGCATTGGAACAATAGGAAACAAGAAGCCAGAATGTCTGGTTACGAGCATTGGGCCAAGAGGAAGCAAGAAACGAGACTGTCTGGTTACGAGCATTGGAACCATGGGAAGCAAGAAACGAGAATGTCTGGTTACGAGCATTGGAACAATAGGAAGCAAGATACGAGAATGTCGGGTTATTAGTAATGGGACAATAGGAAGCAAGAAACGAGAATGTCTGGTTACGAGCATTGGGTCAAGAGGAAGCAAGAAACGAGACTGTCTGGTTACGATCATTGGAACAATAGGAAGTAAGAAACGAGAATGTCCGGTTACGAGCATTGGGTCAAGAGGAAGCAAGAAACGAGACTGTCTGGTTACAAGCATTGGGTCAACAGGAAGCAAGAAACGAGAATGTCTCGTTACGAGCATTGGGTCAAGAGGAAGCAGGAAAAAAGGCTGTCTGGGTACGAGCATAGGGACAATAGGAAGCAGGAAACGAGAATATCTGGTTCTTAGCATTGGGACAATAGGAAGCAAGAAACGAGAATATCTGGTTATTACCATTGGAACAATGGGAAGCAAGAAACGAGAATGTCTGGTTACGAGCAATGGAACAATAGGAAGCACGAAACGAGAATGTCTGGTTATTACCATTGGAACAATAGGAAGCCAGAAACGAGAATGTCTGGTTATTACCATTGGAACAATGGGACGCAAGAAACAAGAATGTCTGGTTACGAGCATTGGAACAATGGAAAGCAATACACGAGAATGTCTGGTTACGAGCTTTGGGGCAATAGGAAGCAAGAAACGATAATGTCTGGTTACGACGTTTGGGACAATAGGAAGCAAGAAACGAGAATGTCTGGTTACGACCTTTGGGACAATAGGAAGCAAGAAACGAGAATGTCTGGTTACGACCTTTAGGACAATAGGAAGCAAAAAAAGAGATAAATGTGTTATCGCTTGCTCATATAATACCGCCAATGCTATTTAGCACAAGGATATGTCACGTGGGACTGCCCTCACCCGAAGCAGTATGTGATTGTGATGTGGTGTAAAATATGTAAAGCCATGCAAAGCGTGCTGGATGTGTTTAATTGAAAACGGAATGGAAATAATGAGGACTGAATGATTATCGAAAATGGTCTGTCTGTCTAATGTCTGTATATTAAGACTTGTTTTGCTTGTTCAGCATTCAGATCAGACCATTCCAAATAACGAAACACAATGTAACCACAAATTACGATTATAGACACCGGGGCCTAATTACGTCACGTTAATATTCTGACATTTAGCGCATTGCCTCGGTTGGCAAAAGCGTTGCACCTCATTCAAATGGCACATCCTTCGGAGGGGGTGTAAAGCCGTCGGCTCTGTCTCATGTGTTGTCTGGGCCATGGGGACCTAAAAGAACTGAGTGGCAGGCCCTGCATCAGGAGCTCAGTTGGGAATGCACTCTGATAGTATACATCGTAGATGGTAGATGCCAGCCCTGCCAGCAGTATATCAAAGATTCCATAATTGAAGCCTGTAAGATGCTTATAAAAAAGGCAGATGGTACAAATGTGTGCAGGCTGGACTTCACTATCCAACATAGTTGACAGCCTGCTCCAGCCAAACTATGTCACAGCTGTCAGCGACGCTGTCGGTGGCTTCATGGTTCACTGTCTAGACTGTAAATACCTTACAATTAATTGTAGAACCACCCCATGTGACCAGAAAACTCACTAAGTAGTGACGCTGTCAGTCTGCGGAGTAGTCATACTATACACCTTAGATCTTCCAATGATTATCCATCTTTCTTTCACCCGATATTACTGGCTGGGCTTCAACTAAATGTAATTTTCTAGCTTATAATTCTAAATTGTAAGATCAAATTTTTACTTGACAAATCCCCAAACAAATGGATAGCCGATTGCATTTTGAAGCCATTTCTTGTAGAATTCATTTCCTGAAATAACTATGTATCGTCTGCATATAAATACACTGTAGTTGTTATACAATTGAGTAGGTCTTCTTCTTCTTTTCGTTCGCTGATCATACCGCCACTCCTAAAGTGACTATCGACATGATCATAAGCGTTAAGTGCGTGGATCCATAGTTTATTAGAGTGCGCCGCGCGGCCTGGAACCTCCGTCTTCAGCACTCGAGGTTTCTGTCAGGGTTACCTCACCCTTACCTCCTTTGGTCGCCTCTTACGACACGCAGAGGATACGGAAGGTGTATTCCAAGCCCCACCTACAGGGCAGATTGAGTAGGTGATTTATGTATAATATAAAAGGAATAAATGGATAAAAAGAATTGGTGACAACACAGAGCACTGGGGATTTCCAGTCTAACTGTTCGTTATTAATAATGGCGCTCTGTTTGCAATATTACAAAATGATCTAATCCAATTCACAATTATACATCCTATGTTGCATTAGTCTAATATGTGAGCAAGTCTACCACGAACCACCGTGTCTTACGCTGCATATTGATCTGCATCGGGAATTCCTCTATAATATGTAATAAAGTCGGTATACCATGGGTGAAAATAATCTGATTCTTACTTAATAATCTATTTTCTTTAAAATCTATTATTCCACGATCTCTTATTGAACATTCAATCAGGTTATATAATATGCCAGTTAAGATTACAGGCATATCAGTTCCTTCATACTTCCTGAGACGTGTTTTGAATAGGTACTCATATTGGCTGGTTTCCATTGTGTACATAGCCTGCCACCATTCAAAGAGTGAGTAATATAGGTAAATATCAATAAGGCCGTTAACAAAGTATATAGTGTATTTTAAGTTGCATGGATATGTTGGCCCTGATTATTTCTTAACGATTTCCCAATTAAAAGTTAACATATCGATTTCCGGGCTAGATACTTTCTCAATCTGTGTTAATATACCAATATGTTCAATGGTAACAACAGATGAGAGTGCCTCAGGTTTCTCAACATCAGTGGAAGTAAAGTTCCTATGGTTAAATTAAGTTATTAACTGATATATGCATGTATGGCGTCTATTGTGGTGACGAACACATTCAGTTGTCGACCCATGGATATTTACCAAGACCATGCGATAGAGTAGGATGAGATATATTTCAACAATACCGATACTGAAGTGTTCCAATGATGGCACTCCCAATAAACGGTCCCGACACGGCTGAGTCCCATATATATAATAATAGCACAACTAAATTTGATGGCACATGGATCGATGGCAATCACTCTTGCGTATGCATGGTACACATTGGGGATTGTGACTGCCGTCTGAAAGCGAGAGAGAGAGAGAGTGAAAGAGAGAGAGAGAGAGAGAGAGAGAGAGAGAGAGAGAGAGAGAGAGAGAGGTGGGGTGGTCGAAGATGAATATAAAGAGAAGGGCGTGTGATATAGGAACAACAGCCATCATCATAGGGAGAGAGGGAGAGGTGCAGAGAGAGCGATAGAGAGTGAGAAAGAAAGGGGGAGAGAGGGAAAGAGAGAAAACGAGAGAGACGCGGGCGGAGGGAGGGAGAGAAAGAGAGGCGGGGAGAGCGGGAGAGAGAGCGAGAGCGAGAGAGAGAGAGAGAGAGAGAGAGAGAGAGAGTGAGAGAGACGGTGGATAGGGAGTGGGCGATATGGATCGGAAAGAGAGGGGCCGAGAGTGATAATGAGAAAAACGAGCACATAGAGGGGGGGGGAGGGGAGAGTAGGGAGTTTAGTTGTGGAGAGAGTGTGAATGAGGGAGGGAAAGAGTAAATAAGTGTTTTGCTTATCTCCCTTTTGATAACTATGTTAATGAATGAGTATCATGGCCTGAGTTTATATGTGAAATATCACCACTTTCCTTGTTTCCTCGCCATATCGTGCGCATTATATTTAAACACCAGTGGCTGTTTATATGCCAACGACTTAGTATAATGATCATACATTAAATGAATAGTAAACACGTGAAATGCATTTAAAATCAATTTCACAAAAGATATTTTATCCATACCATCAAATTTCAATGTTGATAGAGTCTGAGTAACCACGAGTGAAGCATACTGAGGGCACACTGACC
Organism: Chaetoderma sp. LZ-2023a; assembly: GCA_034401795.1. Lineage (NCBI taxonomy): Eukaryota > Metazoa > Mollusca > Caudofoveata > Chaetodermatida > Chaetodermatidae > Chaetoderma > Chaetoderma sp. LZ-2023a. The sequence goes on along the minus strand of CM067360.1, from coordinate 11,227,736 downwards.
TACATGTGTTACGATGCATACCTTAAGCGTATAATGTTTGCACACTAACTAACTAACTAACTAACTAACTAACTAACTAACTAACTAACTAACTAACTAACTGACAGACTAACTAACTAACTAACTAACTAACTAACTAACTAACTAACAAACTAACTAACTAACTAACTAACTAACTTACTAACTAACTAACTAACTAACTAACTAACTAACTAACTAACTAACTAACTAACTAACTAACCAACTAACTAACTCACTATCTCGGTAACCGATATGTATTGTGCTGCTTACTAGCAGCATGGCCGCCTGTATAAGGTGAGCAGCGACTGCGCTTCGTATGTAGCAAGCACACATTTGCAATACTCACATCGAGAAAGTAGGACTCGGTAGACAAGCCAAGAATGGACAGGAGGAAGTTAAGTCTTTGGACTGAGGATAAGACACAGTGGGAAAAAGCGAAGGACCGATTGCAGCTGTAGGATGTTTCTACTACTACTACTACAGTGCAGAATACAGTAATCATACATACATACATACATACATACATACATACATACTCACATCGTTCACGTTTGAAAGAATTATTAATTGTGTAACTCTGACCGTATTATATATTTGACATTTTGACCCCAAATGTATCACACATCGTCCTCACCTCCATCGCAAACTTTCACACCAGCCGGGTGTAGATTTCTAAAGTAGAACCAAAGTTGATGGCAAATAGTGTAGTTTAGGCACTTGGTGTTCAAGATAATCAGTTTAATCTGCCTCCGTGTCTTTGATCTTTAGACCCGAAATGTGTCGTACATCCGCAGGACTCGACTGGCAAACGTTATCCCAATAATCTTCACAGTATACGAAAATCTCCTGCAACTGCAGCTCAAAATAAACCCTTGCGTCTGGCTAACTGCCTAACTTACCAACAATCTAAGAAACATTCTGCTTTTTTGAGCTGCTACATGCAGCTAAAGATACTTTCTGTAATTTACTAATGACTGATTAAATATCTTATATGACTGCTTGATACAAAGGAGAGAATATCAGCTACTAAGCTATATTTGCATTTGGCACTTCCCTATAAATATGATATTGGATTCGTTGGTCGAATTCTTGAGAATCAGGGCAAATTCCTAATCAGGACTAGAGACTTGGACGAACCATTTCCAGTCGCCCTTACCGTGTTGCAATATTGTTTCACATTAGGATACATGGTATGCGTTAGAATGCAAGACACTAATCGGGCTTCATGGTACACAGAGGAATACACGCGAGGCATTGGACCTCATTGTATGTATCGTAATTGGCGGAAAGCGTTTCAATTTACGGTAACATTCGGAATCCATAGTAAGCTTTGAAATGTGCGGTAAACATTGGAATTTAGGATAAGCAGTGACACTTTCCTACATCTAATTTGGTAACGTCACCCGAGCGGCATGTGCAATGCACTTTGCATGGATGCTGTGAATGCATGTTTGGTCGAGGTAATACTGGAAGATGGAAGATTATAAAAAACCTCGCGTGATCTGCATGTACAATGCCTTTTGCTGACATATTATGCATACTTTGTTGACGCAGGTTGACGCAGGTGATGCAGGTGGTAAACGATGATACGATGTTTGCTGATAAAACAGCATTCCTCTGACGCAAATTATTTATAAATAGCCATGGTGAGTTTAGATATGATATGGCTTTGAATGAGAATTTGATTTTAGATTAAATTTAGAAATGTACGAAAGTATGCATTGCAGTGCATGGAGCTAATCATTCTACACGAGACTGCTTCCATTGGCGATATCTGCCATTTAACCAATTTGCCTCTGGATGTATTCTTCAACGAGAACACAAAAGGCGTCAACAGCTTTTGCATACCATGTGTAGTATTACCGTGGAATGCATATTTAAGCTACTGTGTAATAATCTCTTGCGAAATTTAGATAGATTGCTGATTCAAATTGTGTTAAAAAACGCTATGTCACTATACATTTCTGCGAGTTAATTCAAGCTATGACGCCATTGGCTGAATCCCATTCGATGGGTGGGTGGGGGTGTAGGAGTGCATGTACTTTGGTGGTGATAGCTCTGTGGCATGATAAGGGCCACGCTGAAGGCACAGAAGTACATGTACTTTGGTGGTGATAGCTCTGTAGCATGATAAGGGCCACGTTGAAGACACAGAAGTACATGTACTTTTGGGGTGATAACTCCGTAGCATGATAATGGGCCACTCTGAAGACAGAAGTGCATGTACTGTGGTGGCGATAACTCCGTAGCATGATAAGGGACATTCTGAAGACAGGAGTGCATGCACGTTGGTGGCGATATCACTGTAGCATGATAACAGCGCGCTGGGATAGGAGTGCATGCATTTGGATGGTGATAGCTCTGTAGCAGGATAAAGGGCCACTCTGAAGACAGAAGTGCATGTACTTTGGTGGTAATAACTCTGTAACATGAGAAGGCCCCTCTGAAGACAGAAGAGCGTGTATTTTGGTGCTGCTAACTATGTAGCTTGATAAGGGCGTACTCGAAGACAGGGGTGCATGCATTTGGATAGTAACAGCTCCGTAGCATGATAACGCCGCACTCTGATGACATGAGTGCATTGATTCATGGATTTGGATGGTGATAGTTCTGTGGTGTGATAACAGCATACTGTGAAGAAAGAAATGCAGGCATTTGGAGGTAAATATTTATGATCTGAAGTAGAAAAAACAATCGCAGCATTGAGAGGTAAATGTATATGCCTTTAAAATGTCAGACACATGTAATGTACCTCAGAAATATAACAGCCAATGTGGTCAGTGCTGATGTAAACATATGCATAATTATTTAGACCACAACTCCATACAACAAGCTAATGTGCGTAGTCCTTCAAGGATGTATGGAAGAGAAAAACCCACTGTACACATATTTAATCTGATAAACATGAAGTAAGGGCATACTAAAGATGCACTGCTTTCGGTAACTATACCTGTCTCGCACACACATATGTTCGCCGTCTGTGTAGACATGTGCATATGTTGGTCCACTGGATACAGTATTGTTGATTGACCAGGTATGTTTAAATTGAGCTCTTTGGGGCTCGGCAAGGAATCCACCATGCTACCATATGCAATGCTTCATATATGTTACTGAAATTGCCCATTACTCTAGGTACTGCGTATTATCGCCAAATATGTCTATGACTTACACCAGCTAGTATACCAATCACGGTCCCATCTTCACTTTGTCAAAGGATGCTGATATTTGCATACAAATATGTGAACATTAGTGCTGTATACACCCAGACATGGATGCATAATCCAATACACGTAACTAGAGCAGTCGTCTTTATCTCAATTAGCCATGTGTTCACATTCACTAGACGAGGAATAAGGCGGAATCAGATAAAAGACATTCCATTACTTGGGATTGCGTTTTCAAAATAGTGGTATTTTCTTTTGTAGCGTAAGCGAATAAATAAATACAGAAAGAGAGCAGCTGATACCATTTCGTTGATAAAGCAGAATCGGTAGTATGCATGGAGAAATAAAGTAGTGTACTACTATTACACATAGAGTCAGGGTTGAGTGTATAGTATTATGATATAATACACTGTGTGGAACTGTCGGTGCCCGCCAATCACGGATTCCGGCGTTCACGTCCTCCGGGCATGCTGCTTCCAGCCGTCTCTACGGACGCCCGGCAGTCGTACCTTGAAACCCAAACCGAGCACATCTGTCGCCAGTTCCCTGTCCGATTCAAGACCCCATGTGAGTAGCACTATAATGTCTTTGTAGTAGTTGACTACAACTGTTTTCAGCGTGTAATCGATGCTTTCTTGTTGTCGGAATCTCAGAACAAGCGATGACCTGTAGCACTCGAAAGACACTCGATGAAGAAGCGAACAGCTTAAACGTCTTGCTCATATACAATGCTACAATGTCGCCTGCCATGTATTGGTGTGTTGTGAGCGTGCCTGGTGGGTTATCAACACGTCGCGTTGAGGTATGGTTGTAGAGCAAGTTTCTTTAGTTCAGGCACGTGGTCGCCTAAGCCGCTTTACCGCACGGATGATGTTCGCGCAATGCCATTAGCACAGGAATTTCATCAGGTCGCGAATCTGCCGAATGCTGGTCGTTTCGTGATTGTGGTTGCAATACAAACTGGCATAGATCGTGCTCTGTAAAACACGCACGCACGCACGCACGCACGCACGCACGCACGCACGCACGCACGCACGCACGCACGCACGCACGCACGCACGCACGCACGCACGCACGCACGCACGCACGCACGCACGCACGCACGCACGCACGCACGCACGCACGCACGCACGCACGCACGCACGCACGCACGCACGCACGCACGCACGCACGCACGCACGCACGCACGCACGCACGCACGCACGCACGCACGCACGCACGCACGCACGCACGCACGCACGCACGCACGCACGCACGCACGCACGCACGCACGCACGCACGCACGCACGCACGCACGCACGCACGCACGCACATTAATTGGTATCTAAGAGCCCAGCTCTAAACATTACTTTTCTGTATCTAAATCAGAACAAAATAAGATATAAGCGTCAGACTCTGAGATACCCTGCCCATCCACTATTTCAAGATGGATATACTCTGAGAAGGACGGCTTTGATGAAGACAGATCCATGATACATCGGATATTGGTGTGCGAAAAGCCGTTCAGTTCTATAAAAGAGACAGCGAAAATTGTGCACAGCTGGTATTAATAAATGCTAACCATAGGTAGCCATAATTTGACGATACATGTATCTTTTTGTTCGACCTCACACACGTCCTGTCCCATCATTGTATAAATGTGCTTCCAATGTATCAGCCTAAGTGAGCTGAAGAAATGTCAAGCTATCTATTGCGTCCAGGAGACCAATTTACTAATGGATTGCATTACAGAAAATACCCGTAAAATATTATAAATTATATCAGCCTCAATGCACACGTGCATAATATGCATACGCTACGAACAAAATCGATTACCTAGATGCGACCCATTGCCACAGGAAAGCAGACAGTATGCTAAAAGGATTACTAGAGAGAACAATACAATGGCATTTGTCAAGATAAGTCAGATGTGTCCTGTATTTACGCAAATAATTTCAATGTAATTGCTGAATACAACGCACGCTCCCGGTTGCCATCATAGTGTATTGCGTCATTATGACGTTATGAATGACGAACACATATTTGAAGACAGACTATGCGTTGTTATACCAATGGCATATTTTTATTATTTAATAAATATTATGTTTACAGTTTTACAACTTATTTAACCGGGCGCTGTTGCTGCCATACGCAGCAACAGCACGTAGTCAAATTAGTTGCAAACTATTCAACAGTTTACCTTTATAGTTTTCAGGAAATTGATAGTTAGGGCATTCGGAGATCGATCAATCCCAACAAGGCGAAGTGTGAGTGAATCTTAACTACAGGTGGACGGGGCATAGCTAAAACTGGAAAGGTCCATTTTAGTTAATGGTAATTCTAAAGACAGCATTACAAAAACATATTGCAGTATGCGACAAAATAACTGACAGCAAAACCTTCCTCTGGCTTGACAAGCGACAGAACAACTGGCAGTCAGACTTTCCTCTAGCCTGACAAGTGGCAAAACAACTGACTTAAGCCGTTCTCCATGCGTGGCATATAACAACACAACTGACAGCAAGACCCCAAACCCCAAGTTTGGCATGCGGCAAGCAACTGACAGCAAGACCCTCCACCACCCCTTGGATTGTTTGACATTTTACAACGCAACGGACACCAAGACTTCCCCTGGATCGACATGTGACAAACAACTGACTGCAAGTCTTTCCCACGGCTTGACATGTGACACACAACTGACAGTAAGCCTTTCCCAGACTTGGCATGCGACAAACAATTGACAGCAAGCCTTTCCGCGGCGTGACATGTGACAAACAACTAACAGCAAGCCTTCCGTGGCCTTACATGTGCCAAACAACTGACAGCAAGCCTTGCTCTAGGATTGACATGTGACAAGCAACGGACAGCAAGAATTCTCCATGGATTGATTGGCATGTGATTAAGCAACTGGCAGCAGGACTTTGCTCTGGATTGATCGGCATGTGACAAAGCAACTGGCAGCACATTCTCTCCCTGGATTGCCATATGACAAACAACTGATAGCAAGCCATTGCCCGGCTGGACATGCGACCAAGAACTGACAGCAAGACTTTCCCCTGGATCGATTGACGATATATGACAAGGTGACTGACAGTCACACTTCCCCTGGATTGGCATGTGCCAAACAACTAACAGCAAGAATTTTCCCGGTATTGATTGATATGTGACAAAGCAACTGACAGCAAGAATTTCCCTTGGATTGATTGGCATGTGGCAAATCAACTGACAGCAAAAATGTCACCCGGATTGACTGACATGTGCCAAAGCAACTGGCAGCAAGACTTTCCCTTGAATTAACAAGCTAAAAATCAACTGACAGCAAGCCTTTTCCATCGGGTTGACATGTGATAAACAGCTGACTGCAACTTCCCCTGAGTTGAAATGTGATAAAATAACTGATAGCAAGACTTTCCCTGGGCTTGACAAATGCTAATGTATACCAGAATAAGATTAATGTATACCAGAATAAGATAAATTGTTAATTTAATTGTAAGAGTGTGGCAATCTAGTTTTCATACTAATGTATATTACCCCGCTTGAAGTAACATGCTATTATTGATACATGTATGGATATTGTTGTGTTACAGCTGCGACTGGTACAGCTCTAATAAAAACAATCCAGGACTTTTATGGAATAAAGTCAAAATTTTGATCCAGCAAACATTCGACCGATTGGGCAACTATATATATTATTCTGTCAAAATGGCGTTAGCTGTCACAGTAATGTGTTCTGCCAGCAATCATGTATATTGCGCTCCGGGTTATACATAATGACTAAGATGCACGTTGAATACGTCGAGTGTTGCATTTCATGTTTCCCGTCAACGTCTGGCCTATAGAGGAAGCATTCAATATTGATGTTCTCATGCCATGATATGCATATGCCGGACGGGCAGAGAGGTAATATACTATATAGATGCTGCTTTTGCACTGCTTTATCTTGTACATAGATCCGTGTGATATGTCGGGTGGGGGGGGCGGGGGGGGGGGGGGGGCGCCTACAGTAGTTCCTTTATTTGCCTCTGCTATATGCATAGGTTTGTGCAACATGTAGGGGGCTACATTAAGGTAATCCCTTTGTTTATATTTATTTAATTTGCATTAAACTGGATCGCCGACAGTACTCAATTAACAGCTACGAGAAAGATACAAGCGTCGGGCGGACCAACACAACTATGGTATCTTTAACCACTTATTCTAGATGAGAACACGTCACCACTGTAGCATTACTGTAGTATTACTGGAGCATGCGCAATGGTGTGGATAAGGCTGAATGTGCGACTCTCGACTCCAGGGATGCGTAATAATTATTGGAATTCAGAGCGCTTCATCAGACACAATATATCGTGTCAAATATAAATTATGCAGTTTATGAACTGTCTGTAATGTGATGATACTGCAATAAAGCGTAGCTGTATGTGTGTGTATCACGAGTGCTGCGAGGCTAATTGAAACCAATACATGGATTATTTTAGCTTTACTTTGGATGTTTCTATTCCATTTTATTAATTGTATGGTTTTCATTTATATAACAGTGTTGGTCTGGACTCTTTCGATCGAAGAATGCATGGGTATACTATGTTTCGCCAACACCGTTTCCAAAATGACAACCACCTCCTCTGCACTCTCTTCCCTTCCCCACCTTATCTCTCTCTCTCTCTCTCTCTCTCTCTCTCTCTTTCTCTCTCTCTCTCTCTCTCTCTCTCTCTCTCTCGCTCTCTCTCTCACTCTCTCTCTCACCCCTCTTTCTCTCTTTCTTGTCCTCTCCCTCGACATGTCTCGCGCGCTCTCTCTCCCTATCACACTCTCTATCTATCGTCACCACTGTCCCCTTTCCTCCTTTTCTCCACTTACGTTCGCAGCTGTTTCCTCCTGTCTAGCGAGTACATATTCATGCTTTTTCAACAGCAATCAAATCAGAAATGTATGCAAAATTAACATACAAACGACGCTACTCATCTATGACGGAGACATGGCTCCTCATAGCGCAGACAACGCTACTTACAATGCCCATTAGTTATTGAAGAGAACTAAATGTGATTTAAATCTTTAAATGTGAAACATAACAAGCCACATGACATGATGAAGTGTCAATTGCCATATCAAGATTTCAATCAAAACTGTCAACACACCTGTTATCGTATTTTACAAATTAAGAGGTTGACATTGTGTCACAAGGTCAATCATACATTTAATCGTTTACAGGAACATGTCTAACTCTATGTTCTTGAGATAGGAACTGAAAATTGGTGATTATTAACAAAATTATGTCGTCCTATATATCTTCTAAATCTCGTTAAAAATGTAATTAGTTTGTCCACTAGGGTGGTTTGTTTCCATATGCCGTCCGGAGTAACATATGATCGGCACACATTAACTAATGGCCACATCCACGTCGGGACGTGGTATAGCCAAGGCACCGCGATGCCATTGCAGATTGGTGTGCAATGAGACAGGACGATTATCTTCATGTGTCAGCCACTGTGCAAGGGGGTACGATGGCTTTCTTCACACATCAGCCGCGGTGCAAGGAGGAATGACGACCGTCTTCACAAGTCAGCCACTGTGAAAAGAGCAAAGATGGCCTTCTTCACTAGTCAGCTGTGCAAGGAGCAAAGATGGTCATCGTCATAAGTCATCCGCTATGCAAGGAGGAAAGATGCCCATCTTCATAAGTTAGTCGCTGTGCAAGGAGGAAACTGACAATCTTCACACGTCAGCCGCGGTCCAAGGAGGAATGACGACCATCTTCACAAGTCAGCCACTGTGCAAGGAGCAAAGATGGCCTTCTTCACTAGTTAGCTTTGCAAGGAGCAAAGATGGTCATCGTCACAAGTCAGCTGATATGCAAGGAGCAAAGATGGCCTTCTTCCCTAGTCAGCTGTGCAAGGAGCAAAGATGGTCATCGTTACACGGCAGCCGCTGTGCACGGAGGAAAGATGCCCATCTTCATAAGTTAGTCGCTGTGCAAGGAGGAAACTGACAATCTTCACACGTCAGTCGCTGTGCAAGGAGGAAAGATGCCCATCTTCATAAGTTAGTCGCTGTGCATGGGGGCAAGCTGGGCATCTTCACACGTCAGCTGCTGCGTACTTGTCAAAGGCAGATTATTTTCTGTAGGTATAGAAACGAGTTTGAAAGAGATTAGTATAAATTATCTATTCCCGATGCCTTAATCTGGAAACATAGAATTTTCTCAGAATAGTTTGCAATTAAAGAATATCATATACACATTGTAAGTATTCTAATGCTCACCTGATAAAACACATTAATGCGCAAATGCATCTACAAAAAATAATGTTTAAAGGTGCTGCCTTTCGATCCCGTTATCAGTAGCGTGAATCGGGATAAATGCGCGACGCTCGAATCCAGCGATGCTTAATAAGTGATGGTATTCAAAGACCTTCCTCAGGCACAACGTCTCTTGTCAAAATATGAACTATACATTTTATGAACCGGATATAATGCAACCAAGCTTAACTAGCTGTTTCTGTATGGGATTCACTGTTAGGCAAGGATGATTCACCTTACATCGCTAATGCATTAACCAAAATAGTTTTGGTTAGTTAGTCTATATAGCCTGCCTATTTTACTGACTGAGTGGTATTCACCTAGATAACGAAAATGATCCTTGTTTTCTCTGATCGCAGAAGGCAAATCTGTCACCGACATATTTCACAAAAATGACAATCCGATCTCAATATCTATACCTGTCCCTCCATCAATCCTTCCTCCTCCCGCCATCCATCCCTCCTTCTCACCTTCCATCCATCTCTCTCACTCACTAATGCCCTCGCCCTCCTTCCCGCTCTCTCCGTCCCTCATTCCCTCTCTCTGATATCTCTCACAGTCTCATACAGTCTTTGTAACTAAGGCGTTTCTCTTTCACTCTCCCCAGCACACGCCTAAGACATATCTTTTAAGTGTATGGTCTCGCCATGCCCTCAAAATAAAAATGTCATAACGCGCGTGTGTATGTATGTGTGTATGTGTGCGTGCGTACGTGCGTGCGTGCGCGCGTGCGTGGGTGTGCGTGCGTGCGTGCGGCCGTGCGGCCGGGCGGGCGGGCAGGTGTGCGTGCATGCGCGCGGGCGTGTGCTTGCACGCGCGCGCCATAAAACATGTATTCTCAATTCGCTGCTGATGTCACTGATCCTTTGATTTCATATGACGGGGGAAATCATGCACTGGTATAGTTTCACATTCCATACTATCAATCACATTACCAGAAGAATTAAGCTGGTATCCATAATGTTTCCTATTATAAATACTGCCCTAGATCCTATTGTGTTTCTAAGCATCCAAAGCAGCTTCACTAATGGAATCTGCTGGATGTGGCTTGCTGGATAGTGTTGCGGTGTAATTTAAATTGGATTAGCCTAATTGCTACAGATCTGTTACAAAATCCACGTGCCAAGTAATGCACTTAGTAAGATAAACCATTACCTTACATACAGTTAAAATATGTGTGTGTGTGTGTGTGCGCGCGCGTGTGTGCGTGTACGTGTGCGCGTGTGTGTGTGTGTGTGGGTGGGTGGGTGCGTGTGCGTGTGCGTGTGCGTGCGTGCGTACGTGCGTGCGTGTGTACATTGCTAGTCCAGTACGTTGTGTCAGCAAAATAAGGCATGTTTCTTAATACTGCTCGTAAACAAACATGTTATATTATTGATGTACATAGTGAGCTGTAGGCAGTATTCAATTGGAATTGTTAAGATATGTTGACGATGTTAATTAGCTCATTACTCATTAGGGTAGCCTGGTTTACACCATTTAGGAGGGACTTGTGTCATCGTATTTTTGCCAATAATACTCGGTAGAATGTGATTCGTCCAGCAATTGTGCCATTAAAGTTAAACGGTGAAATCCAATGGACGGGTTATCAATCATCATTCATTTTCATCAGAGAACATGCGCACTTGAAATCTGTTGGGCGCCATGGTCAGAGGAAAGTTGATCTAACTGGTTTCTGTACGAATAGGTCAACATATCATAGTGGGCGCTATGGAGACTGGTCGAGTGGAAGCAAGCTTGCGCGATTGCTCAAGTAGAATAATCTTTGTTGATTTAGAAATTATATCGAAATCTATCAAGCAATATACATTATTGATCAGCTTAAGAAAAGCATCACTTAACAAACTAAACTAAAGGTGCGCTGATACATACGAGACATCGCCTTTACCGTTAATGCCAACAATAGAAGTGTCGAATCTTAAAAACGGAGAGTATCTAATGACTACAGGGTATTTTATTTCTGAATTGATATATATTTTGTACCCCTCGTCAGTTCAGCACTAATTTAAATCTTAATGGAGAGTGCTTATTTAAACACTATTCGAACGCGTCTTATAACCAGTATAAGAAAATGTATCAACACCTTCTGCTTATTAATCTGTTCGACAAATAATTGCATAACCTTGTGCCGCCACCCTAACCCATCATCCAGACCACACCTCTCTCATTTGCGATTGTTATTGATAAAAACCAGTGATTCACACATAATATCTTGCGCGCAAATAAGGGAGTCTGTCATCGGGAGCTGTTGATTGACAACCAGAATAATTCAGACCTCTTTCAGGTTTACATCGTCTTCTCTCAGCGATGTTATTAATTTCATTTCATTTCAAAGAATATATGAACGCCACGCGCACTTGACAGCTTATTCTATTGACACTGTAATATATCGCTGAATCAGACCCATTAAAGCAATTTAGTCCACATCACATTCAGGGGACTGTTTAGAATGCCAAACTTAGCACAGTGTTTATTAACACGTATTAGCACGACGCTGTTATGCCTGCTGATTTTGCGCGCACGCTAGTATTTGCATTTTGCATCCAATGCTAATAATCTGAGCGCAATCATCAATAAGCAATGCGCTTTAATCAATGTAATATCTTGCAAAAGTTAAATTGTAATCTAAACCACATTAGGGAATAGTTTCATCAGCAATTCACCTTTCCAGAGTACCCACCATCATTTGACGTCATAATGAACTGCGTGGTGTGTACACTGACATCATAATGAATGGCGTCATGAATGACGTCGATAAGTACGTCACGAACGCATATTTGATGACGGTCTATACGCTGTTGTACAAATTGTTTGCTTTTACTATTTAATAAATATTCTGTTGAAAATTTTGAAACTAATTTGACCGGGCGCTGTTGCTGCCTATGGCAGCAACAGCACCCAGTCTAATTAGTTACAAAATATTCAACAGCTTCCTTGTATAGTTTTCAGGAAATTGATAGCTAGGGCATTCGGGGATCGATGAATCCAAACACGGCGAGGTGTGGGTGAAGCTTAGCTAGTGATGGGCGGGGCATAGCTAAAAATGGAAAGGTCCATTCTAGAGGAATACATCCCTAGACATACCCATAAAGAGTCTAACGATGTAAAGATGTAATTATAGCACCCTATCGTATTTAGTATACCAATCGGCCGCAAATAATCACTTGTGGACGGTCTGTCTTCGTACCATGCTATTGTGGCTGTGCATACGATGCTGCTAATGAAACAAGAGATACCTATCGCTGTTTACATCCGTTAAGCCATTCTACCAAGATACGTTTCTCAAAGGAAATACATTACTCAAAAGGAGACAAGCCTAGAATGTACGAACAGGAACTATTACTGATCTGGTTCCATTTAAAACAAGAGCAATGGGTGGCTGCCATCACTCGCCTCCTGCTTCTGTACGACTATAAAGGAAGGGAGAGAAACAGACGGCATAGGCAAATTCCCAGGAAAAGTGAATATGTAAAAGAAATCTATCTGGATTTGTCAGCTACAAGATTCACATTTGCAACACTGATTGATACAAGTCACCGTGCTTAAGGTTTATAACACTGATACTCATCAGCCACTGGGCTTACAGTTTACGGCACAGATACGCTCAGCCTCTGTGTTTATGTTTATGACGATGGTACTAGGCATCCTCTGTGGCTAATGTGTACAACTCTAATACTCGTCATCCACTGTGGTTAATGTGTATAACACTAACGCTCGTCAGTCACTACGGTTAATGTTTATAACACTGATACTCGTCAGCCTGTCTGGTTAATGTTTATGACACTGATACTCGTTAGTCACGGTGGATACTGTTAATAACCCTAATACTCATCAGCCAATGTGGTTAATGTGTATAACACTGACACTCGACAACTTCTGTGGCTAATGTTTATAACACTAATACTCATCAGCCAATGTTGGTAATGTTTATAAGACTGAAAGTCGACAACCACAGTAGCTAATGTTTATAACACTAATACTCGGCAGCCACTGTGGTTAATGTGTATAACACTAATACTCATCAGCCAATGTGGTTAATATTTATAACACTGACAGTCGACACTTACTGTGGCCAATGTTTATAGCACTAATACTCGTCATCCACTGCGGTTAATGTGTATAATAATAACGCTCGTCAGTCACTATGGTTAATGTTTATAACACTGATACTCGGCAGCCTCTCTGGTTAATGTTTATGACACTGATACTCGTCAGTCACTGTGGCTAATGTTTATAACCCTACTACTCATCAGCCAATGTGGTTAATGTGTATAACACTGACAGTCGACAAGTACTGTGGCTAATGTGTATAACACTAATACTCAGCAGCCTCTATGGTTACTGTTTATGACACTGATACCCGTCAGCCACTGTGGTTAATGTTTATAACATGATACTCATCAACCACTTTGGTTAATGTTTATAACACTGCTAATTATCAGCCACGGTGATTAATGTTTATGAAACTGATACTCGGCAGTCACTGTGGGTACTGTTCATGACACTGATATGCATCAGTCACGGGGGTCAATGCTTATCACAAGTATACTCGTCAGCCTGTGTGTTTAATTTGTATTGCACTCATACTAGACAGCCACAGTGGTTAATGTTTATAGCAGTGGTACCCGGCAGCCTCTGGGGTTAATGTGTATAACACGGTTATTCGGAAGTCACTGTGGTTAATGTGTATAGCTCTGATACTCGTCAACCTCAGTGTTTAATGATTATAACACTAATACTCGTCAGCCACTGTGGTTAATGTTTATAACACTGATACTCGTCAGTCACTGTGGTTAATGTTAATAACACTGATACGCTTCAGGCCTTGCGGTTAATGTATATAACACAAATACTCGTCAGCCACTGTGGTTAATGTGTATAACACTAATACTCGTCAGCCACTGGTGTTAATGTTTATGATACTGACTCTCGTCAGCCACTGTGGTTAATGTTTATAACAGTGACACTCATCAGTCTCTCAAACAAACGTCAGCCAATGTGGTTAATGTTTTTAAGACTGATACTAATCAGCCGCTGTGGTTAATGTTTATACCACTGATACTGGTTAGTCACCGGAGGTAATGTGTATGACACTGATATGCGTCAGTCACTGTGGTTAATGTTTATAACACTGATACTCGGAAGTCACCGGAGTTAATGGTTATGACACTGATACTCGTCACGCACTGTATATATGTGTATAACAGCAATACACGTCAGCCACCGGAGTTAATGTTTGTGACACTGATACGTATCTACCACTGTGGTTAATGTTTATAACACAAATTTTAGGCAGCCTCTGTGGTAATGTTTATTAGACTGACACTCATCAGCCACTGTGGTTAATCTTTATAACACTGATACTCGTCAGTCACCGGAGTCAATATGTATGATACTGATATGCGTCAGTCACTGTGGTTAATGTTTATAACACTGCTACTCGGCAATCACCGGAGTTAATGTTTATGACACTGATACTCGTCAGCCACTGTGGTTAATGTTTATGTCAGTGATACTCATCAGTCGCTGTGGTTAATGTGTATAACACAAATACAAGTCAGCCGCTTTGGCTAATGTTTATAACACTGATACTAATCAGTCACTGTGGTTAATGGTTGTAACACTGATTCCACTCATTCATTGTAGTTAATCTTTATGAGACTGATACTAGTCAGTCACTGTGGTTTATGATTATAACAGTGATACTCATCAGCCACTGTGGTTGAAGTTTATGATAGTAATACACATTAGTCACCGGAGTTAATGTTTATGACACTGATACTCATCACTCACTGTGGTTAATGTTTATAACACTGCTACTTTCACTCACTGTGGTTAATGTTTATAACACTGATACTCGTCACTCACTGTGGTTAATGATTATAACACTGCTACATTCACTCACTGTGGTTAATGTTTATAACACGTATACTCGTCAGACTCTGTGGTAATGGTTATAACACTGATACTCGTCAGCCTCTTGGGTAAATGTTAATTTACACTGATACTCGTCAACCATTGTGGTTGATGTTTATAACACTGATAGTCGTCAGCAACTGTGGTTAACGTTTATAACACTGAATCTCGTCACTCACTTTGTTTAATGTTTATAACACTGATACTCGTCATCATCTTGGGTAAATGTTTATTTACACTGATACTCGTCAAGCATTGTGGTTGATGTTTATAGCACTGATAGTCGTCAGCAACTGTGGTTAACGTTTATAACACTGATACTCGTTAAAATATGTGGTTAAAGTTTCTAACAATGATAATCGTCAACCAATGTGGTTAATGTGTATAACAATGATACTCGTCAGCCACTGTGGTATACGACTGATATTCGGAAGTCAGTGTGCTTAGTGTTTATAGCTCTGATACTCGTCAACCTCAGGGGTTAATGATTATAACAAGAATACTAGTCAGCCACTGTGGTTAAAGTGTATAACACTGATACTGGTCGGTCACTGTGGTTAATGTTTACGACAAAATACACTTCAGTCACTGTGGTTAAAGTTTATGACACTGATACTCGTCAGTCACTGTGGTTAATGTGTATGACAGTAATGCTTATCAGTCACAGGAGTTAATGTTTATATCACTGATACCCGTCACTCACTGTGGTTGATGTATATACCACTGATATTCGTCAACCACTGTGGTTAATGTTTATAGAACTGATACTCATCAGTCACTGTTGTTAATGTTTATAACACTGATATACGTCAGCCTCTCTGGTTAATATTTATAATACTGATACTCAGCAACCTCTCTGGGTAATGTGTATAACATTGATTCTCGTCAGCCTCTGTCGTTAATGTGTATAACAGTAATGCTCGTCAGTTAGAGGAGTTAATGTTTATGTCACTGATACCCGTCACTCACTGTGGTTGATGTATATAACACTAATACTCGTCAACCACTGTGGTTGATGTATATAACACTGATATTCGTCAACCAATGTGGTTAATGTTTATAACACTGATAGTCGTCAGTCACTGTTGTTAATGTGTATAACACTGATATACGTCAGCCTCTGTGGTTAATGTTTATAACACTGATACTCGTGAGTCACTGTGGTTAATGTTTATAACACTGGTACACGTCAGCCTCTGTGGTTAATATTTATAATACTGATACTCAGCAACATCTGTGGGTAATGTGCATAACATTGATTCTCGTCAGCCTGTGTGGTTTATGTGTAGAACAGTAATGCTCGTCAGTCACCAGAGTCAATGATTATGTCACTGATACGCGACACTCACTGTGGTTAATGTTTATAACACTAATACTCGTCAACCACTGTGGTTGATGTATATAACACTGATATTCGTCAACCAATGTGGTTAATGTTTATAACACTGATAGTCGTCAATCACTGTTGTTAATGTGTATAACACTGATATACGTCAGCCTCTGTGGTTAATGTTTATAACACTGATACTCGTGAGTCACTGTGTTTAATGTTTATAACACTGGTACACGTCAGTCACTGTTGTTAATGTTTATAACACCTATACACGTTAGCCAGGATGGTTAATGTGTATAACACTGATACTCATCAGTCACTGTTGTTAATGTTTATAACACTGATACACGTCAGCCTCTGTGGTTAATGTTTATAACACGGATACTCGTCAACCACTGTTGTTAATGTTTATAAGAGCGATACTCATCAGCCACTGTTGTGAATGTCTATGACACTTATACTCGTCAACCACTGTGGTTAATGTTTATAACACTGATACTCGTCAACCTCTGTGGTTAATGTTTATAACACTGATACTCGCCAACCGCTGTGGTTAATGTGTATAACACTGATACTCGTCCACCACTGTGGTTAATGCTTATGGCAGTGATACTCATCAGTCACCGGAGTTAATGTTTATGACACTGATACTCGTCACTTACTGTGGTTGATGTTTATAATACTGATACTCGTCAGTCACTGTGGTTAATGTGTATAACATTAATACTCGTCAGCCTCTGTGGTTAATATGTATAACAGTAATACTCGTCAGTCACAGGAGTTAATGTTTATATCACTGATACTCGTGACTCACTGTGGTTAATGTTTATAACACCTATACACGTTAGCCAGGATGGTTAATGTGTATAACACTGATACTCATCAGTCACTGTTGTTAATGTTTATAACACTGATACACGTCAGCCTCTGTGGTTAATGTTTATAACACGGATACTCGTCAACCACTGTTGTTAATGTTTATAAGAGCGATACTCATCAGCCACTGTTGTGAATGTCTATGACACTGATACTCGTCAACCACTGTGGTTAATGTTTATAACACTGATACTCGTCAACCTCTGTGGTTAATGTTTATAACACTGATACTCGCCAACCGCTGTGGTTAATGTTTAGAACACTGATACTCGTCCACCACTGTGGTTAATGCTTATGGCAGTGATACTCATCAGTCACCGGAGTTAATGTTTATGACACTGATACTCGTCACTTACTGTGGTTGATGTTTATAATACTGATACTCGTCAGTCACTGTGGTTAATGTGTATAACATTAATACTCGTCAGCCTCTGTGGTTAATATGTATAACAGTAATACTCGTCAGTCACAGGAGTTAATGTTTATATCACTGATACTCGTGACTCACTGTGGTTAATGTTTATAACACTGATACTCGTCAACCTCTGTGGTTAATGTTTATAACACTGATCCTCGTCAACCACTGTTGTTAATGTTTATACGAGCGATACTCATCAGCCACTGTTGTTAATGTGTATACCACTGATACTCGTCAACCACTGTGGTTGATGAATATAACACTGATATTCGTCACCCAATGTGGTTAATGTTTATAACACTGATAGTCGTCAGTCACTGTTGTTAATGTTTATAACACTGATATACGTCAGCCTCTGTGGTTAATGTTTATAACACTGATACTCGTCAGTCACTGTTGTTAATGTTTATAACACTCATACACGTTAGCCACGATGGTTAATGTTTATAACACTGATACTCATCAGTCACTGTTGTTAATGTTTATAACACTGATACACGTCAGCCTCTGTGGTTAATGTTTATAACACGGATACTCTTCAACCACTGTTGTTAATGTTTATAAGAGCGATACTCATCAGCCACTGTTGTGAATGTCTATGACATTGATACTCGTCAACCACTGTGGTTAATGTTTATAACACGATACTCGTCAACATCTGTGGTTAAAGTTTATAACACTGATACTCGCCAACCGCTGTGGTTAATGTTTATAACACTGATACTCGTCCACAACTGTGGTTAATGCTTATGCCAGTGATACTCATCAGTCTCTATGGGTAATGTGTATAACACAAATACTAGTCAGCCTCTGTGGTTAATGTCTATAATGTGGTTAATGTTTATAACACTGATACTCATCATCCCCTGTGGTTAATGTTTATGACAGCAATACGCATCAGTCACCGGAGTTAATGTTTATGACACTGATACTCGTCACTTACTGTGGTTGATGTTTATAATACTGATACTCGTCAGTCACTGTGGTTAATGTGTATAACATTAATACTCGTCAGCCTCTGTGGTTAATGGTTATAACAGTAATACTCGTCAGTCACAGGAGTTAATGTTTATGTCACTGATACTCGTGACTCACTGTGGTTAATGTTTAGAACACTGATACTCGTCAACCGCTGTGGTTGATGTTTATAACACTGATATTCGTCAACCACTGTGGTTAATCTTTTTAAAACTGAACCTCTTCAGTTACTGGACTTAATGTTTATAGCACTGATACTAGTCAGCCACAGTGATTAATGTTTATAGCAGTGATACTCGTCAGCTCGGGGCTAATGTGTATACCACTGATATTCGGAAGTCACTGTGCTTAGTGTGTATAGCTCTGATATTCGTCAACCTCAGGGGTTAATGATTATAACAAGAATACTAGTCAGCCACTGTGGTTAAAGTTTATAACACTGATACTGGTCAGTCACTGTGATTAATGTTTACGACAAAATACACTTCAGTCACTGTGGTTAAAGTTTATGACACTGATACTCGTCAGTCACTGTGGTTAATGTGTATGACAGTAATGCTCGTCAGTCACAGGAGTTAATGTTTATATCACTGATACCCGTCACTCACTGTGGTTGATGTATATACCACTGATATTCGTCAACCACTGTGGTTAATGTTTATAGAACTGATACTCATCAGTCACTGTTGTTAATGTTTATAACACTGATATACGTCAGCCTCTCTGGTTAATATTTATAATACTGATACTCAGCAACCTCTCTGGGTAATGTGTATAACATTGATTCTCGTCAGCCTCTGTGGTTAATGTGTATAACAGTAATGCTCGTCAGTTAGAGGAGTTAATGTTTATGTCACTGATACCCGTCACTCACTGTGGTTGATGTATATAACACTGATATTCGTCAACCACTGCGGTTAATGTTTATAGAACTGATACTCATCAGGCACTGTTGTTAATGTTTATAACACTGATAGTCGTCAGCAACTTTGGTTAACGTTTATAAAATTGAATCTCGTCACTCACTTTGGTTAATGTTTATAACACTGATACTCGTCAGCATATTGGGTAAATGTTTATTTACACTGATACTCGTCAAGCATTGTGGTTGATGTTTATAACAATGATAGTCGTCAGCAACTGTGGTTAACGTTTATAACACTGATACTCGTTAAAATATGTGGTTAAAGTTTCTAACAATGATACTCGTCAACCAATGTGGTTAATGTGTATAACACTGATACTCGTCAGCCACTGTGGTTAATATGTATAACACTGATACTCGTCAGTCACTGTGGTTAATATTTATAACACTGATACTCGTCAACCTCTGTGGTTAATGTGTATACCACTGATAGTTGCCAGCCTCTGTGGTTAAGATATATAACACTAATACTCTTCAACCACTGTGGTTAATGTGTATAACAATGATACTCGTCAACCACTGTGGTTAATGCTTATAACACTGATACTCTTTAGTCACTGTGGTTAATGTGTATAACACTAATACTCTTCAGCCTTTGTGGTTAATGTTTATAACACTAATACTCGTCAGCCTCTGTGGTTAATGTTTATAACAGTGATACTCATCAGCCACTGTGGTTAATGTTTATGACAATAATACGCATCAGTCACCGGAGATAATGTTTATGACACTGATACTCGTCACTTACTGTGGTTAATGTTTATAATACTGATACTCGTCAGTCACTGTGGTTAATGTGTATAACATTAATACTCGTCAGTCACAGGAGTTAATGTTTATGTCACTGATACTCATGACTCACTGTGGTTATTGTTTATAACACTGATCCTCGCCAACCGCTGTGGTTGATGTGTATAACACTGAACCTCTTCAGTTACTGGATTTAATGTTTATAGCACTGATACTAGTCAGCCACAGTGATCAATGTGTATAGCAGTGATACTCGTCAGCTCAGGGTTAATGTGTAAACGACTGATAACCGGAAGTCGCTGTGCTTAGTGTTTATAGCTCTGATACTCGTCAACCTCAGGGGTTAATGATTATATCAAGAATACTAGTCAGCCACTGTGGTTAAAGTGTATAACACTGATACTCATCAGCCACTGTGGTTAATGTTTAGAACACTGATACTGGCCAGTCAATGTGGTTAACGTTTACGACAAAATACATGTCAGTCACTGTGGTTACAGTTTATAACACTGATACTCGTCAGTCACTGTGGTTAATGTGTATAACAGTAATGCTCGTCAGTCTTCGGAGTTAATGTGTATGTCACTGATACTCGTCACTCTCTGTGGTTAATGTTTATAACACTGATACTCGACAACCACTGTGGTTGATGTATTTAACACTGATACTCGTCGCTCACTGTGGTTTATGTTTATGACACTGATACTCGTCAACCATTGTGGCTAATGTTTATAACATGATACTCGTCAACCTCTGTGGTTAATGTTTACAACACGGATACTCGTCAACCACTGTTGTTAATGTTTATAACAGCGATACTCATCAGCCACTGTGGTTAATGTTTATGACACTGATACTCGTCAACCCCGGTGGTTAATGTGTATAACACTGATACTCGTTAACCTCTATGGTTAAACGTGTATAGCACTGATACTCGTCAACCACTGTGGTTAATGTGTATAACACTGATACTCGTCAGCCACTGCTGTTAATGTTTATAAAATTGATACTCGTCAGTCACTGTTGTTAATGTTTATAACACTGATATACGTCAGCCTCTGTGGTTAATATTTATGACACTGACACTCAGCAACCTCTGTGAGTAATGTGTATGACACTGATTCTCGTCAGCCTCTGTGGTTAATGTGTATAACAGTAATGCTCGTCAGTCACCAGAGTTAATGTTTATGTCACTGATACTCGTCACTCACTGTGGTTAATGTTTATAACACTGATACTCGTCAACCACTGTGGTTGATGTATATAACACTGATACTCGTCGCTCACTGTGGTTAATGTTTATGACACGGATACTCGTCAACCACTGTTGTTAATGTTTATAACAGCGATACTCATCAGCCACTGTGGTTAATGTTTATGACACTGATACTCGTCAACCACTGTGGTTAATGTTTATAACATGATACTCGTCAAGCTCTGTGGCTAATGTTTACAACACGGATACTCGTCAACCACTGATGTTAATGTTTATAACAGCGATACTCATCAGCCACTGTGGTTAATGTTTATGACACTGATACTCGTCAACCACGATGGTTAATGTGTATAACACTGATACTCGTTAACCACTGTGGTTAACGTTTATAACACTGATACTCGTCAACCACTGTGGTTAATGTGTATAACACTGATACTCGTCAGTCATTGTGGTTAATATTTATAACACTGATACTCGTCAACCTCTGTGGTTAATGTTTATACCACTGATAGATGCCAGCCTCTGTGGTTAATATATATAACACTAATACTCTTCAACCAATGTGGTTAATGTGTATAACAATGATACTCGTCAACCACTGTGGTTAATGCTTATAACACTGATACTCTTTAGTCAATGTGGTTAATGTGTATAACACTAATACTCTTCAGCCTCTGTGGTTAAGGTTTATAACACTAATACTCGTCAGCCTCTGTGGTTAATGATTATAACAGTGATACTCATCAGCCACTGTGGTTAATGTTTATGACAATAATACGCATCAGTCACCGGAGATAATGTTTATGACACTGATACTCGTCACTTACTGTGGTTAATGTTTATAATACTGATACTCGTCAGTCACTGGATTTAATGTTTATAGCACTGATACTAGTCAGCCACAGTGATTAATGTTTATAGCAGTGATACTCGTCAGCTCAGGGTTAATGTGTATACCACTGATATTCGGAAGTCACTGTGCTTAGTGTTTATAGCTCTGATACTCGTCAACCTCAGGGGATAATGATTATATCAAGAATACTAGTCAGCAACTGTGGTTAAAGTGTATAACACTGATACTCATCAGCCACTGTGGTTAATGTTTAGAACACTGATACTGGCCAGTCACTGTGGTCAATGTTTACGACAAAATACACGTCAGTCACTGTGGTTACAGTTTATAACACTGATACTCGTCAGTCACTGTTGTTAATGTTTATAACACTGATATACGTCAGCCTCTGTGGTTAATGTTTATAATACTGATACTCGTCAGTCACTGTTGTTAATGTGTATAACACTTATACACGTTAGCCACGATGGTGAATGTTTATAACACTGATACTCATCAGTCACTGTTGTTAATGTTTATAACACGGATACTCGTCAACCACTGTTGTTAATGTTTATAAGATACTCATCAGCCACTGTTGTGAATGTCTATGACACTGATACTCGTCAACCACTGTGGTTAATGTGTATAACACTGATACTCGTCAACCTCTCTGGTTAATGTTTATAACACTGATACGCGCCAACCGCTGTGGTTAATGTTTATAACACTGATACTCGTCCACAACTGTGGTTAATGCTTATGGCAGTGATACTGATCAGTCTCTATGGGTAATGTGTATAGCACAAATACTAGTCAGCCTCTGTGGTTAATGTCTATAATGTGGTTAATCTTTATAACACTGATACTCGTCACTCACCGTGGTTAATGTTTATAACACAGATACTCATCATCCACTGTGGTTAATGTTTATGACAGCAATACGCATCAGTCACCGGAGTTAATGTTTATGACACTGATACTCGTCACTTTCTGTGGTTCATGTTTATAATACTGATACTCGTCAGTCACTGTGGTTAATGTGTATAAGATTAATACTCGTCAGCCTCTGTGGTTAATGTGTATAACAGTAATACTCGTCAGTCACAGGAGTTAATGTTTATGTCACTGATACTCGTGACTCACTGTGGTTAATGTTTATAACACTGATACTCGTCAACCGCTGTGGTTGATGTTTATAACACTGATAATCTTCAACCACTGTGGTTAATCTTTTTAAAACTGA
This sequence comes from Chaetoderma sp. LZ-2023a, assembly GCA_034401795.1. NCBI lineage: Eukaryota > Metazoa > Mollusca > Caudofoveata > Chaetodermatida > Chaetodermatidae > Chaetoderma > Chaetoderma sp. LZ-2023a. The sequence continues at coordinate 11,203,788 of CM067360.1, read as the reverse complement.
ACCTTTTCAGTTACTGGACTTAATGTTTATAGCACTGATACTAGTCAGCCACAGCGATTAATGTTTATAGCAGTGATACTCGTCAGCTCAGGGTTAATGTGTATACCACTGATATACGGAAGTCACTGTGCTTAGTGTTTATAGCTCTGATATTCGTCAACCTCAGAGGTTAATGATTATAACAAGAATACTATTCAGCTACTGTGGTTAAAGTTTATAACACTGATACTGGTCAGTCACTGTGGTTAATGTTTACGACAAAATACACTTCAGTCACTGTGGTTAAAGTTTATGACACTGACACTCGTCAGCCACTGTGGTTGATGTGTATGACAGTAATGCTCGTCAGTCACAGGAGTTAATGTTTATATCACTGATACCCGTCACTCACTGTGGTTGATGTATATAACACTGATATTCGTCAACCAATGTGGTTAATGTTTATAGAACTGATACTCATCAGTCACTGTTGTTAATGTTTATAACACTGATATACGTCAGCCTCTGTGGTTAATATTTATAATACTGATACTCAGCAACCTCTATGGGTAATGTGTATAACATTGATTCTCGTCAGCCGCTGTGGTTAATGTGCATAACAGTAATGTTCGTCAGTTAGAGGAGTTAATGTTTATGTCACTGATACCCGTAACTCAATGTGGTTGATGTATATAACACTGATATTCGTCAACCACTGCGGTTAATGTTTATAGAACTGATACTCATCAGTCACTGTTGTTAATGTTTATAACACTGATAGTCGTCAGCATCTTGGGTAAATGTTTATTTACACTGATACTCGTCAAGCATTGTGGTTGATGTTTATAACACTGATAGTCGTCAGCAACTGTGGTTAAGGTTTATAACACTGATACTCGTAAAATATGTGGTTAAAGTTTCTAACAATGATAATTGTCAACCAATGTGGTTAATGTGTATAACACTGATACTCGTCAGCCACTGTGGTTAATGTGTATAACACTGATACTAGTCAGTCACTGTGGTTAATATTTATAACACCGATACTCGTCAACCTCTGTGGTTAATGTTTATACCACTGATAGTCGCCAGCCTCTGTGGTTAATATATATATAACACTAATACTCTTCAACCACTGTGGTTAATGTGTATAACAATGATACTCGTCAACCACTGTGGTTAATGCTTATAACACTGATACTCGTCAGCCTCTGTGGTTAATGTTTCCAACAGTCATACTCATCAGCCACTGTGGTTAATGTTTATGACAGTAATACGCATCAGTCACCGGAGATAATGTTTATGACACTGATACTCGTCACTTACTGCGGTTAATGTTTATAATACTGATACTCGTCAGTCACTGTGGTTTATGTGTATAACATTAATACTCGTCAGTCACAGGAGTTAATGTTTATGTCACTGATACTCATGACTCACTGTGGTTATTGTTTATAACACTGATACTCGTCAACCGCTGTGGGTGATGTGTATAACACTGATATTCGTCAACCACTGTGGTTAATCTTTATGAAACTGAAACTCTTCAGTTACTGGACTTAATGTGTATAGCACTGATACTAGTCAGCCACAGTGATTAATGTTTATAGCAGTGATACTCGTCAGCTCAGGGTTAATGTGTATACCACTGATATTCGGAAGTCACTGTGCTTAGTGTTTATAGCTCTGATACTCGTCAACCTCAGGGGTTAATGATTATAACAAGAATACTAGTCAGCCACTGTGGTTAAAGTGTATAACACTGATACTCATCAGCCACTGTGGCTAATGTTTAGAACACTGATACAGGTCAGTCACTGTGGTTAATGTTTACGACAAAATACACGTCAGTCACTGGGGTTAAAGTTTATAACACTGATACTCGTCAGTCACTGGGGTTAATGTGTATAACAGTAATGCTCGTCAGTCTTCGGAGCTAATGTTTATGTCACTGATACTCGTCACTCACTGTGGTTAATGTGTATAACACTGATGCTCGACAACCACTGTGGTTGATGTATTTAACACTGATATTCGTCAACCACTGTGGTTAATGTTTATAAAACTGATACTCGTCAGTCACTGTTGTTAATGTTTATAACACTGATATACGTCAGCCTCTGTGGTTAATATTTATGACACTGACACTCAGCAACCTCTGTGAGTAATGTGTATAACACTGATTTCCGTCAGCCTCTGTGGTTAATGTGTATAACAGTAATGCTCGTCAGTCACCGGAGTTAATGTTTATGTCACTGATACTCGTCACTCACTGTGGTTAATGTTTATAACACTGATACTCGGCAACCACTGTGGTTGATGTATATAACACTGATACTCGTCGCTCACTGTGGTTTATGTTTATGACACTGATACTCGTCAACCACTGTGGCTAATGTTTATAACATGATACTCGTCAACCTCTGTGGTTAATGTTTACAACACGGATACTCGTCAACCACTGTTGTTAATGTTTATAACAGCGATACTCATCAGCCACTGTGGTTAATGTTTATGACACTGATACTCGTCAACCCCGGTGGTTAATGTTTATAACACTGATACTCGTTAACCTCTATGGTTAAACGTGTATAACACTGATACTCGTCAACCACTGTGGTTAATGTGTATAACACTGATACTCGTCAGCCACTGCTGTTAATGTTTATGGCAGTAATACTCATCAGTCTCTATGGGTAATGTGTATAATGCGGTTAAACTTTATGACACTGATACTAGTCAGTCAATGTAGTTATATCTTTATAACAGTGATAGTCATCAGCCACTGTGGTTAATGTTTATGACAGTTATACTCGTCACTTACTGTGGTTAATGTTTATAATACTGATACTCGGCAACCACTGTGGATAATGTTTATACCATTGATACTCCTCAGCCTCTGTGGTTAATGTGTATAACACTGATAGTCGTCAGTCACTGTAGTTAATGTTTATAACACTGATACCCGTCAACCTCTGTGGGTAATGTTTATAACACTGATTCTCGTCAGCCTCTGTGGTTAATGTTTATAACACTGACACTCCTCAGCCACTGTGGTTAATGTTTATGGCAGTGATACTCGTCAACCACTGTGGTTAATGTTTATAACACTGACACTCCTCAGCCACTGTGGTTAATGTTTATGGCAGTGATACTCGTCAACCACTGTGGTTAATGATTATAACACTGATTCTCCTCAGCCTCTATGGTTAATGTTTATAACACTGATACTCGTCAGTCACTGTAGTTAATGTTTATAACACTGATACCCGTCAACCTCTGTGGGTAATGTTTATAACACTGATTCTCGTCAGCCTCTGTGGTTAATGTTTATAACACTGATACTCGTGAACCACTGTGGTTAATGTTTATAACACTGATACTCGTCAACCACTGTGGTTAATGTTTATAACACTGACACTCCACAGCCACTGTGGTTAATGTTTATGGCAGTGATACTCGTCAACCACTGTGGTTAATGATTATAACACTGATACTCGTTAGTCACTGTTGTTAATGTTTATAACACTGATACTCGGCAGTCACTGTGGTTAATGATTATAACACTGATTCTCCTCAGCCTCTATGGTTAATGTTTATAACACTGATACTCGTCAGTCACTGTAGTTAATGTTTATAACACTGATACCCTTCGACCTCTGTGGGTAATGTGTATAACACTGATTCTCGTCAGCCTCTGTGGTTAATGTTTATAAAACTGATACTCGGCAACCACTGTGGTTAATGGTTATAACAATGATACTCATCAACAACTGTGGTTAATGTTTATAACACTGATACTCTTCCGTCACTGTGGTTGATGTTTATAGCACTAATATTCGTCAACCACTGTGGTTAATGTGTATAACGCTGATACTCGTCAGTCACTGTTGTTAATGTTTATAACACTGAAACTCGGCAGTCACTGTGGTTAATGTTTATAACACAGATACTCATCAACCACTGTGGTTAATGTTTATAACACTGATACTCTTCAGTCACTGTGGTTGATGTTTATAACACTGATATTCGTCAACCACTGTGGGTAATGTGTATAACGCTGATACTCGTCAGTCACTGTTGTTAATGTTTATAACACTGAAACTCGGCAGTCACTGTGGTTAATGTTTATAACACAGATACTCGTCAGTCACTGTTGTTAATGCTCATAACACTGCTACACGTCATCCTCTGTGGTAAATGTTTATAACACGGATACTCGTCAACCACTGATTTTAATGCTTATAACACTTATACTCGTCAGCCTATGTGGTTAATATTTATAACACTGATATTTGTCAACCACTGTGGTTAATGTTTATAACACTGATACTCGTCAGTCACTGGTGTTAATGTGTATAACACTGATATACGTTAGCATATGTGGTTAATGTGTATAACACTGATGCCCGTCATTCACTGTTGTAAATGTGTATAACACTGATACTCCTCAACCAGTGTGGTTAATGTTTATAACACGGATACTCGTCAACAACTGTTGTTAATGTTTATAACAGCGATAGTCATCAGCCACTGTGGTTAATGTGTATGACACTGATATTCGTCACCACTGTGGTTAATGTGTATAACACTGATACTCGTGAACTACTGTGGTTAATGTTTTTTAACACTGATACTCGTCAACCACTGTGGTTAATGTTTATAACACTGATACTCGTCAGCCACTGTGGTTAATGTTTATGGCAGTGATACTCGTCAACCCCTGTGGTTAATGTGTGTAACACTGATACTCGTCAGCCACTGTGGTTAATGTTTATGGCAGTGATACCCATCAGTCTCTGTGGTTAAAGTGTATAACACAAATACTAGTCAGCCTCTGTGGTTAATGATTATAACAGTGATACTCATCAGCCACTGTGGTTAATGTTTATGACAGTAATACGCATCAGTCACCGGAGTTAAGGTTTAGGACGCCGATACTCGTCACTCACTGTGGTGAATGTTTATGACACTGATACTCGTCAACCACTGTGGTTAATGTTTATAACAATGATACTCGTCAACCACTGTGGTTAATGTTTATAACACTGATACTCTTCAGTCACTGTGGTTGATGTGTATAACACTGATATTCGTCAACCACTGTGGTTGATGATTATAACACTGATATTCGTCAACCACTGTGGTTAATGTGTATAACACTGATACTCGTCAATCACTCTTGTTAATATTTATAACACTGATACTCGGCAGTCACTGTGGTTAATGTATATAACACAGATACTCGTCAGTCACTGGTGTTAGTGCTTATAACACTGCTACACGTCAGCCTCTGTGGTTAATGTTTATAACACGGATACTCGTCAACCACTGATTTTAATGCTTATAACACTTATACACGTCAGCCTCTGTGGATAATATTTCATCCACTGATATTTGTCAACCACTGTGTTTAATGTTTATAACACTGATACTCGTCAGTCACTGGTGTTAATGTTTATAACACTGATATACGTTAGCATCTGTGGTTAATATGTATAACACTGATACCCGTCAGTCACTGTTGTAATTGTTTATAACACTGATACTTCTCAACCAGTGTGGTTAATGTTTATAACACGGATACTCGTCAACCACTGATGTTAATGCATATAACACTGCTACACGTCAGCCTCTGTGGTTAATGTTTATAACAGCGATACTCATCAGCCACTGTGGTTAATGTGTATGACACTGATATTCGTCACCACTGTGGTTAATGTGTATAACACTGATACTCGTGAACCACTGTGGTTAATGCTTATAACACTGATACTCGTCAACCACTGTGGTTAATGTTTATAACACTGACACTCCTCAGCCACTGTGGTTAATGTTTATGGCAGTGATACTCGTCAACCACTGTGGTTAATGATTATAACACTGATACTCGGTAGTCACTGTTGTTAATGTTTATAACACTGATACTCGGCAGTCACTGTGGTTAATGATTATAACACTGATTCTCCTCAGCCTCTATGGTTAATGTTTATAACACTGATACTCGGCAACCACTGTGGTTAATGTTTATAACAATGATACTCATCAACAACTGTGGTTAATGTTTATAACACTGATACTCTTCCGTCACTGTGGTTGATGTTTATAGCACTAATATTCGTCAACCTCTGTGGTTAATGTGTATAACGCTGATACTCGTCAGTCACTGTTGTTAATGTTTATAACACTGAAACTCGGCAGTCACTGTGGTTAATGTTTATAACACAGATACTCATCAACCACTGTGGTTAATGTTTATAACACTGATACTCTTCAGTCACTGTGGTTGATGTTTATAACACTGATATTCGTCAACCACTGTGGGTAATGTGTATAACGCTGATACTCGTTAGTCACTGTTGTTAATGTTTATAACACTGAAACTCGGCAGTCACTGTGGTTAATGTTTATAACACAGATACTCGTCAGTCACTGTTGTTAATGCTTATAACACTGCTACACGTCATCCTCTGTGGTAAATGTTTATAACACGGATACTCGTCAACCACTGATTTTAATGCTTATAACACTTATACTCGTCAGCCTATGTGGTTAATATTTATAACACTGATATTTGTCAACCACTGTGGTTAATGTTTATAACACTGATACTCGTCAGTCACTGGTGTTAATGTTTATAACACTGATATACGTTAGCATATGTGGTTAATGTGTATAACACTGATGCCCGTCAGTCACTGTTGTAAATGTGTATAACACTGATACTCCTCAACCAGTGTGGTTAATGTTTATAACACGGCTACTATTCAACAACTGTTGTTAATGTTTATAACAGCGATAGTCATCAGCCACTGTGGTTAATGTGTATGACACTGATATTCGTCACCACTGTGGTTAATGTGTATAACACTGATACTCGTGAACTACTGTGGTTAATGTTTTTTAACACTGATACTCGTCAACCACTGTGGTTAATGTTTATAACACTGATACTCGTCAGCCACTGTGGTTAATGTTTATGGCAGTGATACTCGTCAACCCCTGTGGTTAATGTGTGTAACACTGATACTCGTCAGCCACTGTGGTTAATGTTTATGGCAGTGATACCCATCAGTCTCTGTGGTTAATGTGTATAACACAAATCCTAGTCAACCTCTGTGGTTAATGATTATAACAGTGATACTCATCAGCCACTGTGGTTAATGTTTATGACAGTAATACGCATCAGTCACCGGAGTTAAGGTTTAGGACGCCGATACTCGTCACTGACTGTGGTGAATGTTTATGACACTGATACTCGTCAACCACTGTGGTTAATGTTTATAACAATGATACTCGTCAACCACTGTGTTTAATGTTTATAACACTGATACTCGTCAGTCACTGGTGTTAATGTTTATAACACTGATATAAGTTAGCATCTGTGGTTAATGTGTATAACACTGATACCCGTCAGTCACTGTTGTAATTGTTTATAACACTGATACTTCTCAACCAGTGTGGTTAATGTTTATAACACGGATACTCGTCAACCACTGTTGTTAATGCTTATAACACTGCTACACGTCAGCCTCTGTGGTTAATGTTTATAACAGCGATACTCATCAGCCACTGTGGTTAATGTGTATGACACTGATATTCGTCACCACTGTGGTTAATGTGTATAACACTGATACTCGTGAACCACTGTGGTTAATGCTTATAACACTGATACTCGTCAACCACTGTGGTTAATGTTTATAACACTGACACTCCTCAGCCACTGTGGTTAATGTTTATGGCAGTGATACTCGTCAACCACTGTGGTTAATGATTATAACACTGATACTCGTTAGTCACTGTTGTTAATGTTTATAACACTGATACTCGGCAGTCACTGTGGTTAATGATTATAACACTGATTCTCCTCAGCCTCTATGGTTAATGTTTATAACACTGATACTCGGCAACCACTGTGGTTAATGTTTATAACAATGATACTCATCAACAACTGTGGTTAATGTTTATAACACTGATACTCTTCCGTCACTGTGGTTGATGTTTATAGCACTAATATTCGTCAACCACTGTGGTTAATGTGTATAACGCTGATACTCGTCAGTCACTGTTGTTAATGTTTATAACACTGAAACTCGGCAGTCACTGTGGTTAATGTTTATAACACAGATACTCGTCAGTCACTTTGGTTAATGTTCATAACATTGATACTCGTCAGTCACTGTGGTTAATGTTTATAACACAGATACTCGTCAGTCACTTTGGTTAATGTTTATAACATTGATACTCGTCATTCACTGTGGTTAATGTTTATAACACTGATACTCGGCAACCACTGTGGTTAATGTTTATAACACTGATATTCGTCAGTCACTGTTGTACATGTTTATAACACCGATACTCGTCACCCTCTGTGGGTAATGTTTATAACACTGATTCTCATCAGCCTCTGTGGTTAATGTTTATAACACTGATACTCGTCAACCACTGTGGTTAATGTGTATAACAATGATACTCGTCAACCACTGTCGTTAATGTGTATAACACTGATACTCTTCAGGCACTGTGGTTGGTGTTTATAACACTGATATTCGTCAACCACTGTGGTTAATGTGTACAACACTGATACTCGTCAATCACTGTTGTTAATATTTATAACACTGATACTCGGCAGTCACTGTGGTTAATGTATATAACACAGATACTCGTCAGTCACTGATGTTAATGCTTATAACACTGCTACACGTCAGCCTCTGTGGTTAATATGTATAACACTGATATTTGTCAACCACTGTGGTTAATGTTTATAACACTGATACTCCTCAACCAGTGTGGTTAATGTTTATAACACGGATACTCGTCAACCACTGTTGTTAATGCTTAAAACACTGCCACACGTCAGCCTCTGTGGTTAATGTTTATAACAGCGATACTCATCAGCCACTGTGGTTAATGTGTATGACACTGATATTCGTCACCACTGTGGTTAATGTGTATAACACTGATACTCGTGAACCACTGTGGTTAATGTTTATAACACTGATACTCGTCAACCACTGTGGTTAATGTTTATAACACTGATACTCGTCAGCCACTGTGGTTAATGTTTATAACACTGATACTCGTCAGCCACTGTGGTTAATGTGTATGGCAGTGATACCCATCAGTCTCTGTGGTTAATGTGTATAACACAAATACTAGTCATCCTTTGTGGTTAATGATTATAACAGTGATACTCATCAGCCACTGTGGTTAATGTTTATGACAGTAATACGCATCAGTCACCGGAGTTAAGGTTTAGGACACCGATACTCGTCACTCACTGTGGTGAATGTTTATGACACTGATACTCGTCAACCACTGTGGTTAATGTTTATAACAATGATACTCGTCAACCACTGTGGTTAATGTTTATGACACTGATACTCTTCAGTCACTGTGGTTGATGTGTATACCACTGATATTCGTCAACCACTGTGGTTAATATGTATAACGCTGATACTCGTCAGTCACTGTTGTTAATGTTTATAACACTGATACTCGGCAGTCACTGTGGTTAATGTATATAACACAGATACTCGTCAGTCACTTTGGTTAATGTGTATAACACTGATACTCGTCAATCACTGTGGTTAATGTGTATAACAGTAATGCTCGTCAGTCACCGGAGTTAATGTTTTTGTCACTGATACTCGTCATTCACTGTGCTTAATGTTTATAACACTGATACTCGTCAACGACTGTGGTTAATGGGTATAACACAGATACTCGTCAGCCACTGTGGTTAATGTTTATGGCAGTGATACCATCAGTCTCTGTGGTCAATGTGTATAACACAAATACTACTCAGCCTCTGTGGTTAATGATTATAACAGTGATACTCATCAGCCACTGTGGTTAATGTTTATGACAGTAATACGCATCTCAGTCACCGGAGTTAAGGTTTAGGACACCGATGTATATAACACTGATATTCGTCAACCAATGTGGTTAATGTTTATAACAATGATACACGTCAACCACTGTGGTTAATGTTTATAACACTGATACTCGTCAGTCACTGGTGTTACTGTTTATAACACTGATATACGTTAGAATATGTGGTTAATGTGTATAAAACTGATACCCGTCAGTCACTGTTGTACATGTTTATAACACTGATACTCCCCAACCAGTGTGGTTAATGTTTATAACAGCGATAGTCATCAGCCACTGTGGTTAATGTGTATGACACTGATACTCGTCAACCCCTGTGGTTAATGTGTGTAACACTGATACTCGTCAGCCACTGTGGTTAATCTGTATGGCAGTGATACCCATCAGTCTCTGTGGTTAAAGTGTATAACACAAATACTAGTCAGCCTCTGTGGTTAATGATTATAACAGTGATACTCATCAGCCACTGTGGTTAATGTTTATGACAGTAATACGCATCAGCCACCGGAGTTAAGGTTTAGGACGCCGATACTCGTCACTCACTGTGGTGAATGTTTATGACACTGTTACTCGTCAACCACTGTGGTTAATGTTTATAACAATGATACTCGTCAACCACTGTGGTTAATGTTTATAACAATCATACTCTTCAGTCACTGTGGTTGATGTTTATAACACTGATATTCGTCAACCACTATGGTTAATGTTTATAACACTGATACTCTTCAGTCACTGTGGTTGATGTGTATAACACTGATATTCGTCAACCACTGTGGTTGATGTTTATAACACTGATATTCGTCAACCACTGTGGTTAATGTGTATAACACAGATACTCGTCGGTCACTGTTGTTAATGCTTATAACACTGCTACACGTCAGCCTCTGTGGTTAATGTTTATAACACGGATACTCGTCAACCACTGATTGTAATGCTTATAACACTTATAAACGTCAGCCGCTGTGGTTAATATTTATAACACTGATATTTGTCAACCAGTGTGGTTAATGTGTATAACACTGATACCCGTCAGCCACTGTTGTAAATGTTTATAACACTGATACTTCTCAACCACTGTTGTTAATGCTTATAACACTGCTACACGTCAGCCTCTGTGGTTAATGTTTATAACAGCGATACCCATCAGCCACTGTGGTTATTGTGTATGACACTGATACTCGTGAACCACTGTGGTTAATGTTTATAACACTGATACTCCTCAGCCACTGTGGTTAATGTTTATAACACTGATACTCCTCAGCCACTGTGGTTAATGTTTATGGCAGTGATACTCGTCAACCACTGTGGTTAATGATTATAACACTGATACTCGTCAGTCACCTTTGTTAATGTTTATAACACTTATACTCGGCAGTCACTGTGGTTAATGTGTATAACACTGATACTCGTCAGTCACTGTAGTTAATGTTTATAACACTGATACTCGTCACATACTGTGGTTAATGTTTAGAATACTGATACTCGTCAACCCCTGTGGATAATGTTTATAACATTGATACTCATCAACCACTGTGGTTCATGATTATAACACTGATTCTCCTCAGCCTCTATGGTTAATGTTTATAACACTGATACTCGTCAGTCACTGTATTTAATGTTTATAACACTGATACCCGTCAACCTCTGTGGGTAATGTGTATAACACTGATTCTCGTCAGCCTCTGTGGTTAATGTTTATAACACTGATACTCTTCAACCACTGTGGTTAATGTTTATAACACTGATACTCTTCCGTCACTGTGGTTGATGTTTATAACACTAATATTCGTCAACCACTGTGGTTAATGTGTATAACGCTGATACTCGTCAGTCACTGTTGTCAATGTTTATAACACTGAAACTCGGCAGTCACTGTGGTTAATGTTTATAACACAGATACTCGTCAGTCACTTTGGTTAATGTTTATAACATTGATACCCGTCAGTCACTGTGGTTAATGTTTATAACACAGATACTCGTCAGTCACTTTGGTTAATGTTTATAACATTGATACTCGTCATTCACTGTGGTTAATGTTTATAACACTGATACTCGGCACCCACTGTGGTTAATGTTTATAACACTGATATTCGTCAGTCACTGTTGTAAATTTTATAACACCGATCCTCGTCACCCTGTGTGGTTAATGTGTATAACACTGATTCTCATCAGCCTCTGTGGTTAATGTTTATAACACTGATACTCGTCAACCACTGTGGTTAATGTGTATAACAATGATACTCGTCAACCACTGTCGTTAATGTGTATAACACTGATACTCTTCAGTCACTGTGGTTGATGTTTATACCACTGATATTCGTCAACCACTGTGGTTAATGTGTATAATGCTGATGCTCGTCAGTCACTGTTGTTAATGTTTATAACACTGATACTCGGCAGTCACTGTGGTTAATGTATATAACACAGATACTCGTCAGTCACTTTGGTTAATGTGTATAACAGTAATGCTCGTCAGTCACCGGAGTTAATTTTTTTGTCACTGATACTCGTCATTCACTGTGGTTGATGTTTATAACACTGATACTCGTCAACGACTGTGGTTAATATTTATAACACTGATATTCGTCACCACTGTGGTTAATGGGTATAACACTGATACTCGTCAACCACTGTGGTTAACGTTTAAAACACTGATAGTCGTCAACCACTGTGGTTAATGTTTATAACACAGATACTCGTCAGCCACTGTGGTTAATGTTTATGGCAGTTATACCATCAGTCTCTATGGTTAATGTGTATAACACAAATACTAATCAGCCTCTGTGGTTAATGATTATAACAGTGATACTCATCAGCCACTGTGGTTAATGTTTATGACAGTAATACGCATCAGTCACCGGAGTTAAGGTTTAGGACACGGATGCTCGTCACTCACTGTGGTGAATGTTTATGACACTGATACTCGTCAACCACTGTGGTTAATGTTTATAACAATGATACTCGTCAACCACTGTGGTTAATGTTTATAACAATCATACTCTTCAGTCACTGTGGTTGATGTTTATAACACTGATATTCGTCAACCACTGTGGTTAATGTGTATAACGCTGATACTCTTCAGTCACTGTTGTTAATGTTTATAACAGTGATACTCATCAGCCACTGTGGTTAATGTTTATGACAGTAATACGCATCAGTCACCGGAGTTAAGGTTTAGGACACGGATGCTCGTCACTCACTGTGGTGAATGTTTATGACACTGATACTCGTCAACCACTGTGGTTAATGTTTATAACAATGATACTCGGCAGTCACTGTGGTTAATGTATATAACACAGATACTCGTCAGTCACTTTGGTTAATGTGTATAACACTGATACTCGTCAATCACTGTGGTTAATGTGTATAACAGTAATGCTCGTCAGTCACCGGAGTTAATGTTTTTGTCACTGATACTCGTCATTCACTGTGCTTAATGTTTATAACACTGATATTCGTCACCACTGTGGTTAATGGGTATAACACTGATACTCGTCAACCACTGTGGTTAACGTTTATAACACTGATACTCGTCAACCACTGTGGTTAATGTTTAAAACACAGATACTCGTCAGCCACTGTGGTTAATGTTTATGGCAGTGATACCATCAGTCTCTGTGGTCAATGTGTATAACACAAATACTACTCAGCCTCTGTGGTTAATGATTATAACAGTGATACTCATCAGCCACTGTGGTTAATGTTTATGACAGTAATACGCATCTCAGTCACCGGAGTCAAGGTTTAGGACACCGATGTATATAACACTGATATTCGTCAACCAATGTGGTTAATGTTTATAACAATGATACACGTCAACCACTGTGGTTAATGTTTATAACACTGATACTCGTCAGTCACTGGTGTTACTGTTTATAACACTGATATACGTTAGAATATGTGGTTAATGTGTATAACACTGATACCCGTCAGTCACTGTTGTAAATGTTTATAACACTGATACTCCCCAACCAGTGTGGTTAATGTTTATAACAGCGATAGTCATCAGCCACTGTGGTTAATGTGTATGACACTGATACTCGTCAACCCCTGTGGTTAATGTGTGTAACACTGATACTCGTCAGCCACTGTGGTTAATGTTTATGGCAGTGATACCCATCAGTCTCTGTGGTTAAAGTGTATAACACAAATACTAGTCAGCCTCTGTGGTTAATGATTATAACAGTGATACTCATCAGCCACTGTGGTTAATGTTTATGACAGTAATACGCATCAGCCACCGGAGTTAAGGTTTAGGACGCCGATACTCGTCACTCACTGTGGTGAATGTTTATGACACTGTTACTCGTCAACCACTGTGGTTAATGTTTATAACAATGATACTCGTCAACCACTGTGGTTAATGTTTATAACAATCATACTCTTCAGTCACTGTGGTTGATGTTTATAACACTGATATTCGTCAACCACTATGGTTAATGTTTATAACACTGATACTCTTCAGTCACTGTGGTTGATGTGTATAACACTGATATTCGTCAACCACTGTGGTTGATGTTTATAACACTGATATTCGTCAACCACTGTGGTTAATGTGTATAACACTGATACGCGTCAATCACTGTTGTTAATATTTATAACACTGATACTCGGCAGTCACTGTGGTTAATGTATATAACACAGATACTCGTCGGTCACTGTTGTTAATGCTTATAACACTGCTACACGTCAGCCTCTGTGGTTAATGTTTATAACACGGATACTCGTCAACCACTGATTGTAATGCTTATAACACTTATACACGTCAGCCGCTGTGGTTAATATTTATAACACTGATATTTGTCAACCAGTGTGGTTAATGTGTATAACACTGATACCCGTCAGCCACTGTTGTAAATGTTTATAACACTGATACTTCTCAACCACTGTTGTTAATGCTTATAACACTGCTACACGTCAGCCTCTGTGGTTAATGTTTATAACAGCGATACCCATCAGCCACTGTGGTTATTGTGTATGACACTGATACTCGTGAACCACTGTGGTTAATGTTTATAACACTGATACTCCTCAGCCACTGTGGTTAATGTTTATAACACTGATACTCCTCAGCCACTGTGGTTAATGTTTATGGCAGTGATACTCGTCAACCACTGTGGTTAATGATTATAACACTGATACTCGTCAGTCACCGTTGTTAATGTTTATAACACTTATACTCGGCAGTCACTGTGGTTAATGTGTATAACACTGATACTCGTCAACCACTGTGGTTAATGTGTATAACGCTGATACTCGTCAGTCACTGTTGTCAATGTTTATAACACTGAAACTCGGCAGTCACTGTGGTTAATGTTTATAACACAGATACTCGTCAGTCACTTTGGTTAATGTTTATAACATTGATACCCGTCAGTCACTGTGGTTAATGTTTATAACACAGATACTCGTCACATACTGTGGTTAATGTTTATAATACTGATACTCGTCAACCACTGTGGATAATGTTTATACCATTGATACTCATCAACCACTGTGGTTCATGATTATAACACTGATTCTCCTCAGCCTCTATGGTTAATGTTTATAACACTGATACTCGTCAGTCACTGTATTTAATGTTTATAACACTGATACCCGTCAACCTCTGTGGGTAATGTGTATAACACTGATTCTCGTCAGCCTCTGTGGTTAATGTTTATAACACTGATACTCTTCAACCACTGTGGTTAATGTGTATAACAATGATACTCATCAACAACTGTGCTTAATGTTTATAACACTGATACTCTTCCGTCACTGTGGTTAATGTTTATAACACTAATATTCGTCAACCACTGTGGTTAATGTGTATAACGCTGATACTCGTCAGTCACTGTTGTCAATGTTTATAACACTGAAACTCGGCAGTCACTGTGGTTAATGTTTATAACACAGATACTCGTCAGTCACTTTGGTTAATGTTTATAACATTGATACTCGTCAGTCACTGTGGTTAATGTTTATAACACAGATACTCGTCAGTCACTTTGGTTAATGTTTATAACATTGATACTCGTCATTCACTGTGGTTAATGTTTATAACACTGATACTCGGCACCCACTGTGGTTAATGTTTATAACACTGATATTCGTCAGTCACTGTTGTAAATTTTATAACACCGATCCTCGTCACCCTCTGTGGGTAATGTGTATAACACTGATTCTCATCAGCCTCTGTGGTTAATGTTTATAACACTGATACTCGTCAACCACTGTGGTTAATGTGTATAACAATGATACTCGTCAACCACTGTCGTTAATGTGTATAACACTGATACTCTTCAGTCACTGTGGTTGATGTTTATAACACTGATATTCGTCAACCACTGTGGTTAATGTGTATAACGCTGATGCTCGTCAGTCACTGTTGTTAATGTTTATAACACTGATACTCGGCAGTCACTGTGGTTAATGTATATAACACAGATACTCGTCAGTCACTTTGGTTAATGTGTATAACAGTAATGCTCGTCAGTCACCGGAGTTAATTTTTTTGTCACTGATACTCGTCATTCACTGTGGTTGATGTTTATAACACTGATACTCGTCAACGACTGTGGTTAATATTTATAACACTGATATTCGTCACGACTGTGGTTAATGGGTATAACACTGATACTCGTCAACCACTGTGGTTAACGTTTAAAACACTGATAGTCGTCAACCACTGTGGTTAATGTTTATAACACAGATACTCGTCAGCCACTGTGGTTAATGTTTATGGCAGTGATACCATCAGTCTCTGTGGTTAATGTGTATAACACAAATACTAATCAGCCTCTGTGGTGAATGATTATAACAGTGATACTCATCAGGCACTGTGGTTAATGTTTATGACAGTAATACGCATCAGTCACCGGAGTTAAGGTTTAGGACACGGATGCTCGTCACTCAATGTGGTGAATGTTTATGACACTGATACTCGTCAACCACTGTGGTTAATGTTTATAACAATGATACTCGTCAACCACTGTGGTTAATGTTTATAACAATCATACTCTTCAGTCACTGTGGTTGATGTTTATAACACTGATATTCGTCAACCACTGTGGTTAATGTGTATAACGCTGATACTCTTCAGTCACTGTTGTTAATGTTTATAACACTGATACTCGGCAGTCACTGTGGTTAATGTATATAACACAGATACTCTTCAGTCACTGTTGTTAATGTGTATAACACTGACAATCGCCAGTCACTGTGGTTAATGTGTATAACAGTAATGCTCGTCAGTCTCCGGAGTTAATGTTTATGTCACTGATGCTCGTCAACCACTGTGGTTAATGTTTATAACACTGATATTCGTCAGTCACTGTTGTAATTGTTTATAACACTGATACACGTCAGCCTCTGTGGTTAATGTTTATAACACGGATACTTGTCAACCACTGATTTTAATGCTTATAACACTTCTACACGTCAGCCTCTGTGGTTAATGCTTATAACACGGATACTCGTCAACCACTGTGGTTAATGTTTATAACACTGATACTCGTCAGCCACTGTGGTTAATGTGTATGGCAGTGATACCATCAGTCTCTGTGGTTAATGTGTATAACACAAATACTAATCAGCCGCTGTGGTTAATGTTTATAACAGAGGTATTCGTCAACGACTGTGGGTCAGGTTTATAACAGAGATACTCGTCAGTCACAGTTGTTAATGGGAATAACACTGAGATACGTCAGAATCGGTGGTTAATGTTTATAACACTGATACAAGTCAACTTCTGTGGTTAATGTTTATAACACTGATATTTGTCAACCACTGTGGTTAATGTTTATAACACTGATACTCGTCAGTCACTGTTGTTAATGTTTATAACACTGATATACGGTAGCATCTGTGGTTAATGTGTATAACACTGATACCCGTCAGTCACTGTTGTAAATGTTTATAACACTGATACTCCTCAACCAGTGTGGTTACTGTTTATAACACGGATACTCGTCAACCACTGTTGTTAATGCTTATAACACTGCTACACGTCAGCCTCTGTGGTTAATGTTTATAACAGCGATACTCATCAGCCACTGTGGTTAACGTGTATGACACTGATATTCGTCAACACTGTGGTTAATGGGTATAACACTGATACTCGTCAACCACTGTGGTTAATGTTTATAACACTGATGCTCGTCACCCACTGTGGTTAATGTTTATAACACTGATACTCGCCAGCCACTGTGGTTAATGTGTATGGCAGTGATACCCATCAGTCTCTGTGGTTAATGTGTATAACACAACTACTAGTTAGCCTCTCTGGTTAATGATTATAACATTGATACTCATCAGCCACTGTGGTTAATGTTTATGACAGTAATACGCATCAGTCACCGGAGTTAAGGTTTAGGACACCTATACTCGTCACACACTGTGGTGAATGTTTATGACACTGATACTCGTCAACCACTGTGGTTAATGTTTATAACAATGATACTCGTCAACCACTGTGGTTACTGTTTATAACACTGAGACTCTTCAGTCACTGTGGTTGATGTTTATAACACTGATATTCGTCAACCACTGTGGTTAATGTTTATGTCACTGATGCTCATCAACCACTGTGGTTGATGTATATAACACTGGTATTCGTCGACGACTGTGGTTAATGTTTATAACACTGATATTCGTCAGTCACTGTTGTAAATGTTTATTACACTGATACACGTCAGCCTCTGTGGTTAATGTTTATAACCCGGATCCTCGTCAACCACTGAATTTAATGCTTATAACACTTCTACACGTCAGCCTCTGTGGTTAATGCTTATAACACGGATACTCGTCAACCACTGTGGTTAATGTTTATAACACTGGTATTCGTCAACGACTGTGGTTAATGTTTATAACACTGATATTCGTCAGTCACTGTTGTAAATGTTTATAACACGGATACTCGTCAACCTCTGTGGGTAATGTTTATAACACTGATTCTCGTCAGCCTCTGTGGTTAATGTTGATAACACTGATACTCGTCAACCAATATGGTTAATGTTTAAAACAATGATATTCGTCAACCACTGTGGTTACTGTGTATAACACCGATACTCTTCAGTCACTGTGGTTGATGTTTATAACACTGATATTCGTCAACCACTGTGGTTAATGTTTATAACGCTGATACTCGTCAGTCACGGTTGTTAATGTTTATAACAGTAATGCTCGTCAGTCACCGGAGTTAATGTTTATGTCACTGATGCTCGGCAACCACTGTGGTTGATTTATATAACACTGGTATTCGTCAACGACTGTGGTTAATGTTTATAACACTGATATTCGTCAGTCACTGTTGTAAATGTTTATAACACTGATACGCGTCAGCCTCTGCGGTTAATGTTTATAACACGGATACTCGTCAACCACTGATTTTAATGCTTATAACACTTCTACACGTCAGCCTCTTTGGTTAATGCTTATAACACGGATACTCGTTAACCACTGTGGTTAATGTGTATAACACTGATATTCGTCAGTCACTGTTGTAAATGTTTATAACACGGATACTCGTCAACCTCTGTGGGTAATGTTTATAACACTGATTCTCTTCAGCCTCTGCGGTTAATGTTTATAACACTGATACTCGTCAACCGCTGTGGTTAGTGTTTATAACAATGATACTCGTCAACCACTGTGGTTAATGTGTATAACACCGATACTCTTCAGTCACTGTGGTTAATGTTTATGACACTGATATTCGTCAACCACTGTGATTAATGTTTATGACACTGATATTCGTCAACCACTGTGATTAATGTGTATAACACTGATTCTCCTCAGCCTCTCTGGTTAATGTGTATAACAGTAATGCTCGTCAGTCACCGGAGTTAATGTTTATGTCACTGATGCTCGTCAACCACTGTGGTTGATGTATATAACACTGGTATTCGTCAACGGCTGTGGTTAATGTTTATAACACTGATATTCGTCAGTCACTGTTGTAAATGTTTATAACACTGATACACGTCAGCCTCTGTGGTTAATGTTTATAACACGGATACTCGTCAACCACTGAATTTAATGCTTATAACACTTCTACACGTCAGCCTCTGAGGTTAATGCTTATAACACGGATACTCGTCAACCTCTGTGGTTAATGTTTATAACAGCGATACTCATCAGCCACTGTGGTTAATGTTTATGACACTGATATTCGTCAACCACTGTGGTTAATGTTTATAACACTGATACTCCTCAACCTCTGTGGTTAGTGTTTATAACACTGATACTCGTCAACCTCTGTGGTTAATGTTTATAACACTGATACTCGTCAGCCACTGTGGTTAATGTTTATGGCAGCGATACTCATCTGTCTCTGTGGTTAATGTGTATAACACAAATACTAGTCAGCCTCTGTGGTTAATGATTATAACAGTGATACTCATCAGCCACTGTGGTTAATGTTTATGACAGTAATACGCATCAGTCACCGGAATTAAGGTTTATGACACTGATACTCGTCACTCACTGTGGTGAATGTTTATGACACTGATACTCGTCACTCACTGTGGTTAATGTTTATAACACTGAGATGCAGTCTATAGATGGGTAATTCTATGGTTATATGCCATTATGATCTTGTCGCATTACGCGTGGTGAGTCGGTCAATTAGTATGGTAATTCGTGTGCATGTGGAAATAGGAGTGAGATGGTTGAGTCACGTGGTGCTACGTGGATTTATTGATGATTGGTTAATCTATCAGAATTAAACCAAAGTATTGGCTTAGACGGAAATCGGAGTGGTGTACGGTGGGACAATTTTTGTGATGATTGCGCATGTATTTAAGCAACGACACATGGTTTAGAGGGCGCTTGTGTTTGTCACCTTAATTGAAGCGCACCTGTTGTGGTTACATTGCTTGTAATTGGCGAGAATATCAATGTTATCGTATAATGGACTTTTCCATTTTAGCTATGCTCCGCCCATCTCAACCTAAGCTCCACCCACACCTCGATGAAGCGCACATGACAAGGTTGGCCATGTTTTCTATAAACAATTTTGTAAAAACATTTGTTATTACAAATGCGGTTAACACAGTTGATTATTTTGATTTCATCATTTCTGCTAGGGTGGGGGCATACTCAATGGCTAAGTGTATGCCAACATGAAATTGCAATTTGTTTAATTATTTCGTTTGAGAATTCACCAATCTTAAGGAAGGGGTGGGATTTTTCAGTGAAAATATTTTCAAATTATATGTGATACTAAGATAGGAATGATAGAATTATGGAAAACGGAATCGTTAGGCTGAATTTGTTTTTAGTTTGTCTGCCAATTTTAGGAGGTAATTATCAAATAATCCTGGCAGTCAATTTATTTTGAAAATAATTTAACTGCCAGGATTATTTGAAAAGTACTTCCTTATGGTCAAATTGTTTTCAAATCTATAATGGACCATGCTAAACAAATTGTGTGCTCTGGTATAGCACACATACGGATACAGATACATTCAGACAGGCACAGCCAAACAGGCTGGACAGACAGACGGGCAGGCAGATATGCAGGCAGGCAAACAGGCATGCAGGCAGGCAGGCAGATAGGCAGGCAGACAGGCGGGCAGGCAGGCAGCCAGGTAACCAGGTAGGCAGGCATGTAGACAGGTAGGCAGACAGGCTAATACAGACAGCCAATGGTTGAGTCTTTTTTGCGGTAAATTGCTTATTCATTGATTCACTTGTTCAAATGTAATGTAGTGTTTAGGAGATGGATATGTTTTAAACTTTAGAAATTTATTATTTTAATGTTACGCTTATTGGAATTTTAATCACCGGTTGTGAAGTGTTGAATGTTAATTGATGGTATTGCAGAAATACCGTTTTCTACCGTTGATTATCTTAAAACACATATTTGCATAGGAATTGTTAACAGAAGTTACAATTGATATATGTTTTGTTTATTGATGTAACACATGTTTACTTAGAGGATCAAAGAATCGTGTTACAGTAGTAGTGGTCGGCATGGCCATTAATTGTAGATGATGAAGTGTGTACAGTTTTCTAGTTAGGTTCAAAGTATCTCCCACAACAGTCTTGGTGTATTAGGTAGTTTATCAGACATACAAGTTGCACTCTAAAACGATTTTTTTAGAACTTTGGGAGAGGATACTCATCTAATATATGTTTCTTTTATTTTTTCCTTTTATTGCCTAAAATAGCTATGAATATTTTGTCCAGGCCGAAGTTATTCAGACCATATTTAGTCATGGCATGATATAGAACAGACGGAACTACAATCTTTGTCTACTACCATTATAGGTGACGGAATATTGCATTTAACATGAGAAATTCACAATTGTATTGAGGCCATTGTGGCCTGACTGGATCTTTAATTCGAGTTGACCGGAATTGTTGCTAATAATTACCTACTACTGTAAATTGTCTGTAAATTTTCAATTGCAAGATATGTTGAGTAAATAAGAAATGAATCAACATGTAATTAATTTTGTGTTTTCTATTTGAATATCCCATCCAGAGTGTCATATTGTAACATACAATTCAATCAAAGAACCCGAAAGAAAATTATTAACACATTTTAGGAATCTTTTCTCCATAGACATTGATTTGGAATTTCATTTAAAAGCAATTAGTGACCCTATCTGATATTGACTACTTTCACTCCGGAACTAGCGACAAAAAATAAGCCAGCGCACACACGCACACACACACACACACACACACACACACACACACACACACACACACACACGCACACACACACACGCGCGCGCACGCACCTGTTCACTATGAATCCAGAGGATAACAGGCCACAGACCAGGAGCCAGACAGAGTTACACCCAAAGTCCACACCCACCCCAATACAAACCAAACAATCAGTCAACCCTAAAGAAGAACACACAACTACAACGCACAACCCAACAGCAACCACCCCACCGTCACCACCACCACCACCACAACAATCGGCCACCCCTGCAGCCACTACTAACACCACCACATTAACAACAAAAGCACACACGGATGCAGAAACACAGACACGCCTACCACCAATCTTCAGCAAAGCCGATTTAGAGCACCCTGTCAACCAACAGCACGAAAACACATTTCAGCAACTATACAAATCCCTATACAAAACAGAACAACTGCAGCACCACATACAGAACATAGAACATGCCATCAAGAACAACACACATATCGTTAAGCCAGACATAGCACTAGCCATCGTAGACCCCAACACAGAAACCACTGCAGAGATCGACTCGATCTTAAAAGCCGCGGCTAACAGCATCCAACACGCAATCC
Organism: Chaetoderma sp. LZ-2023a; assembly: GCA_034401795.1. Classification (NCBI taxonomy): domain Eukaryota; kingdom Metazoa; phylum Mollusca; class Caudofoveata; order Chaetodermatida; family Chaetodermatidae; genus Chaetoderma; species Chaetoderma sp. LZ-2023a. The sequence goes on along the minus strand of CM067360.1, from coordinate 11,180,658 downwards.
TAGAACATTACTACAAAAAACTACACTACCACAAACAGCAAGCACACATAATTGAAGGGAATATGTTAGACTCACACACATACGAAGCGGACAGAGCTGTTGCTAAGGCACACGGGATAGCTGCTAAGTTCGCCACAACCAGCATAAAGACACACAAAACAAACACAAACAGGACACACAATGACACACACAAACAAAGCACACAAAACCCAGTCATGCGAAAGGCAAACATTCCGCCTTTGATGGATCTACAACATCAAATAAACCACACGCAGAAGCAAGCACGCCCAGCACAACACGCACTAACAGAGAGACGCCACAGACCACCGCTGTTGCCAACACCTCAACCAGCACAAAGACAACACACAAAGCAAAACCCACATACATACACAAGACCACAAACACCACAGAACAACCAAACCACAACTCAATGGTTTAGACCTACACAGCTCAAACAGCAAACACAGAGAGACAACCGAGGAGTAACCCACTTCCCCTGCCAAAAAACGGGGGAGCACCACACATACAGAACAAACCACATTCACCACAAACCACCTTCAAACCAGGGCAAGTTGGACCAAAGCAAACATCACAAACCAACCGCCACTACACAAACAACCGACACTTTATAATACCCTACTCAAGACAACCACCTCCCATCCACCACGCACATCCATCACCACCAAGAGAGCAGATGTACCTTCCCAGAACACAACCTATCACACACTCAACACACCAACCCAGAACCCAACCCATCCAAACAACATCACAGACAAGTACAAGCACACCACAAACCAAATCATATGCCGAAGCCATAAAACAATCCAAAAACGAAAATGTGAAAAATTACTCTTAGAAATAATCGGCCAATTAGACGTTTAACATCCGGTACACAACTACAAAAACGCAGAAAACAACGCATCATCAACAAACAAAAAACAACACCAGATATTGTCGTTAACCTGTCCAACCACAAACTTACCAAAACAGAAAATTCCATTCTAAACAAAGGCCTTTCATTTGTACCCACACCAAACCACATATCACCAGACACACAAATACATTGCATAGATCAATTCATCAGGAAGTTAGAATGCAAATACTACTTTTACAGCAACAACCTTGAAAAACCCACAGCACCATCCAAATTCAAACTACCCTCAGAATGGAGACCAAGCACATGCAGTAAAATAAACAATAGTGTACATTTTCGGAAAATGTTGCTGAAACATGTTGATGTGATAGCGGTAATAGCTTACAACCCATTTGTATTTACAAAACCCAGGCACGTCAGTAAACTGACGCATGCTCGCCGAAGGAATACACCGTAGGGACACTGTAGAAACTATGTACCGGACAAAAATTATCTGTAGTATTTAGTGAGCAATGAAAAGTAGACCAAAATCATGCTTAGTGAACCATGTAAAGTAGGTCACAACTTGCCATACGATACATACCTTCTGTCACGATTTGTATGTCTTGTACTGTATGTGTACTATGGTTGTGCAGTTATGTAAATATTGTATATCATACAATCATGGATTCAATCCGTGCGGCTTTAAGCTGTGAATTTACAGCAATTTCATGTTTGCCTATCGCTTTTTATTACTGTCGTGCTTCGGCGTTGGCCGCTGCGCGTGTTTGCTGAGTGCGCATACGAATTAGCATAACATTGCATGTTATTTAGTGTGACTATTCTAATTTTTCGCATTATGCCTTTCATTATTATGTAGATTAGTCTTCACTATCATGTTGAAGATTTTCGATCTTCGGGTCTAATTTAGAAATATATCTACCACACCTCTGATAAGAATATGATGTAACGGTTGCTGCGACAACCTCTTATCAAAGATGCAGTAGCACGATTATCTGCTCGCCTCGTCGACGGTGATGGTGACGATATTTTTACTCGATAATCTGGGCCTGATCTGACTCGGGTAAAAGATGGTGGCTCGGGACGGTGGTCTTCCGTCGCTTCCAGACTGGACACTAAATAACACAAACTCTTGCTTCGAGGATATCGAAGTGATAATATATTCTCTGAAGTTTGACTGTCTGATATGACCATGCATATGTGTGACTTATGCTGTCACGATAGAAGTTAAAATAAAACTCTAAGTAAATATAAGTGGCTTATACTGCCACCAGCGATGTTACATAATTAATATTGTACTTATACTAGCCCGACTACTTTGGGTGACTTATACTGCCACCAATGACTACAGAAACAACCGATATCTACGCGATACGAATACTGGTTATTCTATCATTTAAAAGTTGCGTTTCACGATTCGCTAGGCAGTTTCGTCAAATACTGTTCTTGGCTACTTAAAGCCATTCACCAAGAATTCATTTGAATCTCGACAAAATCAGTTCCACGGAACTATGCGGACTCGAGGCTAGGCTTTCTTCAGACAAATCTTTTTCTGAACCTTCAACGTTAGAGACCGGACCGAACCCCGACTGAAAGTTAAAGTCCCGCTTATATACAATCTTAGTTTTTTATATCTTGTTGTTCTCTAAAATTCCAGCTGCCTTTTATGACAGAATGACTTATCTTGTTTGACGACAAGTCTCGATTTGTGTATCTACGCCTATGAATCTGTCCGAATGACGAATGGTCGGTTTGATACCAAGTATCGATTTGTGTACCCAACATCCATGAATCTGTCAGAATAACGAATGATGGGTTTGCTGACAAGTTTTGATTTGTGTACCCAACATCCATGAATCTGTCAGAGTGACGAATGATGGGTTTGATGACAAGTTTCGATTTGTGTACCTAACATCTATGAATCTGTCAGAATGACGAATGACCGGTAAACAAGTTACCATTCTTCTTAGTCTTGAGTGATTACTTTTCGGCTACTGCTTATGAATCTGTCCAAATGACGAATGATCGGTAAACAAGTTACCATTCTCCTTATCCTGATTGTTTACTTCTCGGTTCATTTTCTCAAGCTTTCGTGAGAATATAGATCGCCATTGTAACTAACTGCTTCCGTATGTCATATTTCATCTGCTTCCGGCTAGACGCTAATCATCTTGCCAATTTGATAATGTGTACCTCGTCTGACAATGTATGCATATCACACGCTGATAATGTACGTATTCCTCTTACAAGGACGCTATGGACGGTACCAGTTATCCAGTGCTAATAATATATATCCAAATAATAAATATATATCCAAATAATAAGATATATATCCAAATAATAAGATGCTGGTAATGCATCTAAGTATAGATGATGATGATCATTGCTAGTAACCGCTGATCGGTACATCTTAATATACATGGTGACATAGTCTATTAGCTCGCCTGGTATTCACATCTGAATTTTGAATTTTTACATCATCTCTCGAGGCCAGAGCAAGTGACCATTTTTCGTCTCAGAACTGGACATAACAGACCAAACCAACACATGTACAGGCGGTTCCACCTTACGACATCGCCCGCTTGTCCTTGTGGAGAAGCAGAACAGACCACAGAGCACATACTTCAATGTTGCAGTACGTATCAGCTGCTGAGAGAAGAGATCTGGCCTTTGTCAACCTCTATTCTTGAAAAAGCTGTATGGGCCTGTGGAAGAACTGCAGAAAACAACAGATTTCATCTTGAGAACGGCTCTCCAAGTGTGATACCAGCGATCGAAAAGAAGAAGATAAGATATATATCCAAATAATAAGATGCTGGTAATGCATCTAAGTATAGATGATGATGATCATTGATAGTAACCGCTGATCGGTACATCTTAATATACATGGTGACATAGTCTATTAGCTCGCCTGGTATTCACATCTGAATTTTGAATTTTTACTCGGGACTTACTCGTACATATAAGATGTCCAGCGGGGTCATGACTTCCCACAAGACAATCCCATATCTACAATGTGTGCATAATAAGAATGTCATAAAATTTTCTTTCATAACTTTAGGTGTTGGCAAATCAGTAACTTGGTTATGGTCAGTGTACTTTTTTCTCTCCAACCTAAATAATTTGGCTTCGTGATTTTGTAGCTAATGAATTTCCAAGTGTCTATTTGTTACGTAAATTTTAAACGAGAATCTGTATTGGACAGGTATTAAAGCAATACAAATTTTGCATCTGATTGATACAGATTATCTGTTAGTTTATAATATTTAATACACACATGAGACAAATCAAACTGCAATCACCGCCATTACTACTACTACTACTACTACTACTACTACTACTACTACTACTACTACTACTACTACTACTACTACTACTACTACTACTACTACTACTACTACTACAACCACCACCACCACCTCCACCACCACCACCACTACTACTACCACTACTACTACTACTAGTACTACTACTACTACTACTACTACTACTACTACTACTACTACTACTACTACTACTACTACTACTACTACTACCTCCTCCACCACCACGCGTGCGTGCGTGCGTGCATGCGTTCGTGCGTGGATGGGTGGGTGGTCGGGTGGTAGGGTGGTCGGGTGGTCGGGCGGGCGGGCGGGTGGGCGGGCTGGCGGGCAGGCGGACGGGCGAGCGGGCGGGCGGGCGTGCGTGTGTGTGTGTGTGTGTGTGTGTGTGTGTGTGTGTGTGTGTGTGTGTGTGTATATATATGTATATATATATATATATATATATATATATATATATATATATATATATATATATATAAATATATATATATATATATATATATATATATATATATATATATATAAATATATATATATATATATATATATATATTTATGTGTATATATATGTGTATATGTATATGTATATATATATATATATATATATATATATATATATATATATATATATATATATATATATATATATATATATATATATATATATATATATATATATATACATATATATATATATATATATATACACCTGTGCAAAAGTTAAGCACCAGCAAAAACAATAGAACGTAGAAACATGATGGTACAACTAGGCTGCCATACTTTTTGTCCCCGCGTTAGCTGACATAATTCCAAGTACGAAATGCACATGCATGCATGCCTTCACGCTGCTTGATGTCCGTGCGTGGCGGGAAACAGCACACGTGTTCAGTTATGTAAAAGGCCAGTTTGAGATGTAGAACATTACATACAGATTTAGGCGACAAGATTAGGAATTTTGTGTTCATGACCGTGGTTTATTTGTACAGAGAGAATTAGCTCTGGATTGTGAACCGCTATGGCAAGACGAAGGTTAAGTGATCGTGTGAAATGGCAAATCATAGGCATGCATACCACTGGTATGTCATGCAGAGAGATTGGCAGACAGCTGAACATTAACCATACTGTAATCAGTCGTTTGATTGCAAAACATGGGCAAACTAACGAGGTGAAGGACAGGCCTAGATCTGGAAGACCGAAGAAGACTACTGCCCGTGATGATCGAGCCCTAGTACGCCTTGTTAGGAGATCTCCATTCACCAACAGCAGAGTGCTCAGCCAGCAATGGGAAACGCGCAATAGAGTGTCAATGTCTACCGTCAAAAGGAGACTGTATGCTGCTGGCATGAATACTAGGAGACCTGTCAGACGTCCTCACCTCACTGCACACCACAAAGAGGAGCGTCTGAGGTGGTGCAACGAAAGAAGACACTGGAACATGAGATCCTGGAGACGGGTACACTGGTCCGATGAAAGTCGGTTCCTGCTTCATGCCACAGATGGTCGAACTCGTGTATGGAGGTCCAGACGCACGGCGTACGACCAACGTAACATCATGGAAGAAGTTCCATTTGGTGGAGGTACCGTTATGATATGGGTGTGCATCTCATTTGATTGTAAGCTGGATCTGTTGACTGTACCTGGAACACTAAATGGACAAAGATATCAAGATTCCATACTGGATAGGGTTGTGGTCCCTCATTTTGTAAATCATGCACCTGGAACCCACCCTATATTCATGGATGACAACGCCCGACCACATCGTGCTAGAGCTGCGCATGACTACCTCCGCCAGAATGCCATCGAAACCCTACCATGGCCAGCAAGGAGCCCTGACATGAACCCTATTGAGCGTATCTGGGACATTCTGGGAAACATGGTGAGAAGGAGGGATCCTCCTGTGCAGAACCTACAGGAATTAACAGACGCACTCCATCTTGAATGGCAACGAATACCACAATGGCGTATCAGTCGGTTGGTGACCAGCATGAGACGTTGTGTCCAGGCCGTCATCCAGGCACAAGGTGGATATACCCGGTATTAATAATGATAGTCTCAAACTCGTGCACAGATGTTAAACTTCGTTTTCAGACACCATTAATGACAATCTAGCCACGTGTGTCAACTGTAGGGCAATAGTTATCAGTTGTGTCAACGTAACCATATTCAGGCCTCGTTTTCAAGTTCAAACAAAAACATACAGTGTTTCCCCACCATCATAATCAGCATTCCTCTAGTTGCATTATTACCTCTTGCACTAAGATAGATGAGTACATAAATGTTTATGCTATTGCTTTCTTCATAGCACATGAATATACCCTGGCATGTGCGTAACAATAGGGTGGTGCTTAACTTTTGCACAGGTGTATATATATATATATATTTATATATATATATATATATATATATATATATATATATATATATATATATATATATATATATATATTTATATATGTGTGTATGTGTGTATGTGTGTATGTGTGTATGTGTGTATGTGTGCGTGCGTGCGTGCGTGCGTGCGTGCGTGCGTGCGTGCGTTCGTGCGTGCGTTCGTGCGTGCGTGCGTGCGTGCGTGCGTGCGTGCGTGCGTGCGTGCGTGCGTGGGTGGATGGGTGGGTGTGTGGGTGTGTGGGTGTGTGGGTATGTGGGTGTGGGTGTGGGTGTGTGTGTGTGGGTGGGTGGGCGGGTGGGTGTGTGTGTGTATGTGTGTGTGTACATGCATAAGTATAAGCTACATGCTACATGCTATGTACTACACGTCATAGCATCAGCATCATAGCAGCTCTCATCCCCTATGGCATGCACACTGTCTCGTACTGTATTTCAGGGGGTCCATCGACTCATAGGCTGTGCCTTTGATGGACTGCCCATTTTCGATTTATATATATGTAAAATATGGTATGAAATAAACAACTTTGAACTTTGAACATTACTTTATACAATGAATGCAGTTGTGCTGCTAGATCGCTGTGTGCCTTATTATGTTGCGGTTTTTTAGAACGCCGTGCCATCAGCCATTTTGGCCATGCCCCAGTCCGGGCTATGAATCCTGCCATTGTCGTGAAGACAGAAGACACCTGTACGGTGGCGTAAGTCCCGTGTGTTGGGGTGTTTAGTTGCCGTCCTCTAGCTGGATGATTGACAGATCAATATTGTACAGCCGCCAGCCATGTTATCTGCTACAGGGTCATCGTCATCATCTATCCTGAGGGTATCGTAGTCATCGTCGTCGTCACAAGGGTAGCAAGTCAACTCTACACTGGGTGCACTTAGAATCACTATCAGGCTCTGTGCGTCATGGGCCCATCACGTCTTCAACGACGTCACAAGCAATGTAGTAATTTTGGCCAATTTAGTTAAGTATTATTTATTGTAATATTTCTTTTGTAAATACATTATTGTAATTTAACATGACATTGCATTAGTGTTTTGATCTTTATCAAAAATCATATAAATCATTCCTTGTAATATATTCATTGACATCTACAATCATTTAGTAAGTCTGTCCCTTGTTGCTCTGTTTCATGACGTCACAATCAATTTAAAGCCTGCTCCTATGTTGCAATAGATTAACTCCTGACTCTTGACATAGATAGTTACTGTTATACCATGGGATTGAATGACTTGTTAAAGGTATGTCCGTTACAGTAGTGGTTATGAACCAATATACATTTCTGATTGAGTACTGGATCAATATTTGATTATACCCCTAGACAAACCACATCTAATACGTGACACCTTTATCGTATAATGCATCCATACTACACCATGTTTAGTTCCAGTATACCACAAACTCTTGACACTACAGTCCCCACTAACATGTTATGTAATACTCAATGAACCATGAAAAGTAAGTCAAAGGTAGGTCACGCTAACCTACTTTTCATGGACTGCCCACCGCGTTGATATGATATATCCACACATTTAGTTTAGTTCCTGTTTTCAGTAAACTCTTGAAGCTACGGTCCGTACACATATTTTCGGTAATGTTCAATGAACCGTGAACAGGTCAGAAGGAGGTAGCCAGTCTACACACCTCCCTAATATGCACCAAAGACATCAAATTTTGTTCCCAAATACCAAAGACCAAACGGATTTTTGGTAATATTTAATAAAACGTGAAACTTAGTTCAAAATTAGGCGAGGCTGACCTACTTTTCAAAGACTGCACATCTTCTCTATAAGATACATCCGCATGCCAAATGTCATATACAAGTGTTAAAACTATGCGTGGGAAAATATCATAGACTCTAATGTTCAGTGAACCATGAACAGTTGGTCAGAAGTAGGTCACGCTGACGTACATTTCACACACTGCGCATATTCTCCATAAAATACCAAGTTTCATGATAATACATACGAAGGGCTTGAAACTATGGCCCAGACGAACTGGTACGGCTTATATGGGCAGACGAATGGACGAATGGATGGACAGACGGACAGACGGACATGCAAAGCGGCGACTATATGCTGTGCCCATAGTTGACGGTGATCACAAAAAACTGATGTCATATGATCTGAAAATGAGTGTTCTCAAGGGCAGAGTGTAAGTTGGTGAGAGGGAAGTTCACTAGGATGAGATGGAAAGGTAATTTATGATATGACAACGATAAGCGTCAGACTCGTCGTCACATAAATTCTTATCCAAATCATTTCTTAATTCTATAAAATATCACAAACTGTTGATCCACTGATACCCTACCAAATATAATACATGACTTTCGTTTACCATACCTTTTTGCAAGCTGTTTCTGACACATTGATGTGTGCAATCTTTAACTGCCTATGATATACCGATATATTTCGATATTACCCTCACGATATACTGCGATATACCCAAGGGCATTGCATAATTACTGTATTCTGCAGCTGTAGTAGTAGAAACACCTTACAGCTGCAATGAGTCCTCCTTCGCGTTTGTCCAGTGTGTCTTGTCATCAGCCGAAATCCTTAGCTTCCGCAGGTCCATTCTTCACTTGAGTGGACCGAGTCCTGGTTTCTTGATTTATGCAATGGCGTCATCTCGTGGCTTTATATTTGCTGGCTCCGAGTAGGGCGAATTCCAAGGCTCTCTGTGCTGGTGTCTCATCTGGCATTCTTAGCACATGGTCAAACATGGACCATCTTTGCTGGGTGACTTTTACAGACAGCGGTGACGTATTACACACCTTGTATAGTGCATCATTAGGAATTATGCTGTCTGGCCATTGGTGTCCAGTGATGGTGTGTATGTGTGTTCGGTGCCAGGCATCAAGTTGTCTAGAGCTGCCTTTGGAGCTGACCAGCTGTTACAGTTATACAGCATCAAGGATACGCAGGTTGCATTGTATAAACGTATCCTTTTTATCAAGGATATCTTTGATCTGCGAATCCATAGCTTCCAGAAGGACTGGAAAGCTATTTCCCCATGATGCAGTGTGCAGCAATGCCAGCAGTGCTGCAGAGCATTGAGCTCAGTAGTTAGCTTTTCTTCCATGGTTCGCCGCCACGAAGTGTATCGTCATTTTCTTTACAGTTTCATGATTTGTAGATATGTATATGAGGGTGAACTCTGTTTTGTATTCATTCATAAAGAGATTCTTTATCCACTTCCTCGTCACTTACAAAACGTAACCAGTGGTCCGGAGAAGAAAATGCTATTTGGAAACAACAGTACAATGTTATCCAAATTATGCATTTATCTGATTTTGCGTTTTGTTGTAAAGCATCTGGTAAACGTGGTTTTCTCTCTGACATTCACACTTTTTTTTATATATATCTATCCAGCTTTGCCTTTGCTGGTGAATGTGAAAACAGAACGAACTGAAACATAGAAACAGATCTAGCTACGTGCACAGGATTACGATGCGATGTTTGGGGAGCTTATGTCTACAAATGTCATCCTCATTTGACAGCGTGAAGAACAGATCGAGATGGCAATACTTCCCGATGCTTGTCCCGAAAGACATATTCAATGACACCACAAATCACCTAGAGACATGGTCAATTTAAATTGCATATATGATCTGTTCAGATTCTATCATGATGGATTGCTTGCTGAGGGTTTGTCCCTATTGTGTCTGATCAGCCGCACATGCTTGACCCAATCCAGGAAACGGTACCCACATTTAGAACTAGACGAACACATCTATTAAGCAATTCTGATAGGACTAAGCCTCTACTCATTGCGTTATTCGGTTCCATGTTTAATAGAATCATTCCTTTCATCGCCTTGATGAATGCTGCTGGTGCTTAACTTTTGAAAGATGTATGTAAACATCTTGATAAAACATCAACACGAGTGTCTCTATCAGATTTAAACTCACATACATTTACTGCTCGGTGCTGTGCCGTGCCCGGCTGCTTATTGCGTCCCTTGTCTACTTAACGGTTAGCCCAGCTCCTACCTGATGTACTTACGTCATGTGTGACGGAATTGTTTAATTACTTAATACAAGACTTGCCTACTTAACGTGATCATATCCGATCTTCAAGCAGTGCCGTAGATAAAGGGCAACGTAATCACAACACACACAAATCGCATCTGATCTCCTTGCGAATACATTCCGAAGCAAATTGCAATCATATTATAGCACACGCTGTCATTCAAGCTCTCGTGTTCCATTAAATATAGACACGTTTGCACGAGATATGAGATGCCTGTTCAATTTACCCAGCATGCAAGCTACCCGGCGTGCAATGCTACACGCCATATTCGTGTAGTCTGTTGTCTGCTCATGTCAGGATTTCTCAAACAAAACCAACCTGCTTGCATGTGCAAATAGCCATTTGTCCTCCAGCTCTGGAAGCGTAAGCATGCACGTAGGACGTATTCACGACGGTACATTCGACAGTTTGTATTTCAATACTATTTTGAGAAAGTGCGTCAATGTCCAGAAAATAGGAGAAAGCTTTTATATACATTGACAGTAATCTGCGAGAAAGTTGTTGCTATGACAGCACCAACATTCAGTCAAATTGTTGTCAAAATAATTAGTGTGTAATGCAATTACTACCTGCCATATATTTGATGGCAAATTGTATTGAAGTGTTGCTGCAACAGCTTTCTACTTCGAATAATACTTACCAGATGTACTATTATGATAATGTCTATTATCTAGTCTAGCTCAAAATAAACAATTAAAACTCCGCACTCTCCTGGTCCTGCCCATACTGTATCCGGGAATACCATAGCCGCAGGTACCGAGTCAATTCCCAATCACAGTTAGATTCGTCTATTTTGCGCTTATTGAAAGTCGCGTGTTTTGTGCTCTCTATATTAATTGGAATTAAGCTAGTTTAGCGTGTTTTTTCGATAAACCATCGCTGACTTCATGGCGGAACTTGGGAAATCATCACAGGGGCAGGTTGGTTCAATCTAAAATTTATACATTCGTGCCATAATGACTGTTTGAAATTTCCTTAAATTGGCACATTTTTTATAATGATAGCCATTGTTGGAGTCGCTTCTGTACCCGTTAACTTTTAGTTTTAATTCGGGTACTCGGTTAATTTTCTCTTGCGACTCGGTTCCTCTAAGATGGATGCGTCCTTGGCCAAGATGGCGGCGCCCATGAATTATGTCGTTCTTGGCTTGGTGTATCCAGGCACTCTGTTGTCGCCGATTTCAGCTCTCGCTTAGTTGTCGAGGGTGTTTGTAGTGATCGGCGACTTATTCTTGGTTATTTAACGTTAGTTAAAGGCTGAGTTGTGTTTTTAAAAAAAATTTTCACTCAAAAAAAGTTCAAATATTTCCTGCCTAAGACTTGTTATCATTAAATTGAGAGAAAGTTAATGTGTTTAAGAAATCTTAACTAGCAAGTCTATTGTGCGTATTGCTCGTCATTGGTTGTCATGTGCAGCGTTTTAATTCTTCTCTGTGTTCGCAGAAACCGAAGAACTCGGACTCGTTGTGCCGCAAGTGCAACAGGTTCATGAAACGGAAGTACCTGGGTCATCACTGTGTGGCGTGCGCTAAGTGTAAGTTCGGGAGCCACTGTGATGTGTGCGTCAAGTGGTCGTCGGAATTGGTGGCTGAGTTTGACAAGGATCGACGGGCGAGGCTGGAGTGTATCGAGAAGGATAAGGCAGTGAAGCTGCAGCAGGTTTCGTTGCTGGGTCTGGAAGGTCGGCTGAATGAGAGGATGGATTCAGCACTGGGCGTATGGGCGGCCCAGTTCAAGGCTATGTTTGAATCGTTGCAGTCCACGGTCCCGGTAAGACAAGCCGGTGCAGGACAACCATTAGGTGGTGCGGCTAGTTCTGCTGAGGGTCATGCACCTGCCCCTTCTCTGTCCTTGGCTCAAGAGCCGACGATAGAGGAGGAAGATCTGCTGCTGAGGGAAGATTCCGGCATGCCGGATCTTTCAATGACGGCGATGCCTAGTACGTCCCAGGGGTCGCCCTCGGGATTTGTACGGGTTTGCCAGGCGGATGGTGATGTCGACGTTCCGTCGGGCATTTTTCATCCGCAATTTGTGCAACCGGATATGCCGGCGGAGCCGTGGTTTGCGGTTCCTGCGTCTATCCCGGCGGCGTTAGGTGCGGCTCCTATCGGAGTGACAGTGCCAGCCGTAATTGAGGCCGTCGGAGTCCCGGATCCCGTGGTGGAGCCGATGGACTGCGGCGAATCCGTATCTGGCGATTCGTTGGATACTGGTGCCGCTGGTAGTCGTGCTATGGATGCGCTCTGTCCTGGCAGAGACGTGTATCGTAGCGTTCAGCAAGGATCGTCGGTGGCCCTCTCATCTAAGGGAGAGAGGGAGGATGAAAACCGGAGTTCTTTGATGGACGATTTCGCTTTCTGCACCGAAGCTGAATGGGTGCAGGTTCTTGGATGGATGACCAATCGTCTCGGGTTGGCATCTGATCTAGGATCTCAGCGCGATCCGGCGATGGAACGGATGTCAGAGCGTGCGGCTAGCGCTCTGTCCAGTGGCTCTTCTGCCATGCCTACACTTCCGCTGGACACGCAAACTTCTGACATGTTGGAAGTTGCGGCATACCGTCTGGTTCAGCCAGACTATGCGTTGCCCAAGGCCCCGAAGGGGATAAGGAGTAGGGTCCGGTTTCCGGAGCAGGCTTATCATCAGTACGCCAGGGTTCCGCGGCTTTCCGTTCCGGAACGTGAGGCACTGAATAGGACGTTGGCTGGGAAGGCCAAGGGGCGGTCACGTCCTTTGGTTTCTCAGACCAACAAAGACCCGTTCAATGAGCTTACGCTCATTGAGGATGCGGCTAGGGCAGCCATGGCTGCGCTGTCGCACGGGTGTACCGTCTTGCAGGGTATGCTGGACTGCACGGCGGAAGGCGGACAGGTGCCAGAGGCTGCTCCCGGAGTTGTTCGGGACACCATGCGCCTGTCTCAGGATTGCCTGGCCAGGGTAATCACGAGAACTTTGGCAGAGCGACGGAGAATGGTTCTCGATTGTGTGGAACCAGGACCAGAGATGAGGGCTGCGTTATCTTCTGCGCCTTTCATAGGTCCAGGCTTGTTCGGCGGCTCGGCACGACAAGCGCTCTCTAAGGTTGCGTCAATGGTGGCGGAGCAGGAAGTGGTCGGCAAGTCGTGGAAGTCGACCAAAAGGACTCAGCCGCAACAGTCCTACCGTCAGCACAGGCAGGAGCAGCAGAGACAGCGTCCTAGATCGCCCTTCCGTTCTTCTGCCCGTGATGCCCATAGGCCATCCGGAGCACAAGAGCCTGGCCGTTCATCCGCATACAAGCCCTCTAGTAAGAGGCCGTATGAGGACGACAGGAAGGGTGGCGGTTCGGGCCGAGGCGGCTACCGTCAGGATAGCCGTGGCGGCGGTTCCGGACCGTCATACCACAAGAAGCCGTGGGGCGGCCGTGGGGCTCGTTCCCGACGGGTTTCCGGCGGAACCAATACCGGCGGCTTTGGAAACAAATGGAGTCGAGAATCTTCACCCAAACGATTTTGCGTCTTGTCAGCTAATCTCGACCGACAACTGTGTGCAGATTCCTTCCGTCGGAGGCAGACTTCGGCTATTCCTAAACCAATGGGAACAGGTCGTGCGCGACTGTTTAGTCTGTCAGTGGATAAGAAAGGCTACGATCCGGACTGGCTCATCCATCAATCGTTAGTTCCGTTAACCTCGACTCCAATGTGGACTCCTATTCCAAGGGAATTAGACCGTCTAGTCGCCATTCAGTCAGAGATATAATCGCTTCGTCAGAAGAATGCGATTCACCTAGTCACTGATCAGTCATCGCTGGGCTTCTATTCGATCATGTTCCTAGTTCCGAAGCGTACCGGAGGGTGGAGACCAATTCTCAATCTCAAACCGTTGAACAAATTTATTCTTTCTCCCAGATTTCAGATGGAGACGGTAGCAGCGGTAATGACAGGGCTGAGGAAAGGCATGTGGGCGGTATCGATAGATCTGAAGGATGCTTATTTTCATATTCCAATGTCAATTCCTTTTCAGAAGTACCTGCGATTTGCATTCCAAGACAATGTTTGGGAATTCAATGCTCTTCCCTTCGGCCTGACCACGGCTCCGAGGGTCTTCACCAAGGTGGTTCTCGCCATGACTTCTTTACTTCGCAGGAGAAACATAGCTGTTCACACTTACATAGACGACTGGCTGCTAAAGGCGGGGAATCCAGCCACTCTGCGCAGCAATCTGATAGTAGTCCTAGACTTGTTAAAGAAGCTAGGATGGATTGTGAATCTAGAGAAATCAGAACTGACTCCATCCCAGGAGTTTGTTTATCTGGGAATCTTTTTCAATCTCAGGGACGGCGTAGCTTTTCCGGCGGAGAGCAGAGTCAGAAGCCTGATTGCAGTGTTGGAGTCGGTTTCTCTAGGAGCCTATCTGACGGTGCGTCAATTTCTCAGAATACTGGGTTTGCTAGTATCTCTGGAGAAGGTGGTGCCATATGCGGCACTCAGGCGCAGGCCGATTCAGATGTATTTGATGTCGTTCTGGTCACAGAGAACAGATCCGTTATCTCTGAGAATACCAGTAAAAGAACCATTGATATTCCACCTTCAGTGGTGGTTATCGGAACAGAATCTCCTGCGAGGTGTTCCTCTACAACCTCCTCAACCTCAGATGTCCATATTCACGGATGCATCATTGACAGGTTGGGGAGCGGTATTGGACAATCAGTCAGTATCAGGGGAATGGGATCGGACCAATGCGCAGAAACATATCAATGTGCTCGAGCTATTAGCGGTGGTATTTGCACTGCAGAAGTTCGAGAGTCTAATTCGAGACAAGATTGTCCTAGTAAGGACAGACAACTCAACAGTGGTGTCTTATTTGAACCGCCAAGGCGGGACAAGATCACCAGAGTTGTGTATGATGGTTTGGAACCTTCTGCTGTGGTGCCAAGAGAGGAATATTATTCTTCGGGCAGCACACATTCCAGGAAGATTGAACATCTTAGCGGATGCTCTCAGTCGAAGGATGGTTTGTCGTCCGACGGAATGGCAGCTCAACCAAGTGGTAGCGGAGGTTCTATTCAAACAATGGGGCAAGCCAAAAGTCGACCTATTTGCGATGAATCAAAACGCAAAGATGGTCACTTACGTGTCACCGATCCCGGACCCGTTAGCTCTAGCAGTAGACGCACTGGCGATAAGTTGGAAGGGAATGTACGCGTATGCGTATCCTCCAACAATTCTCATCCCGAAAGTTCTGGCAAAGATAAGAGAGGGGATGTGCCAAGTACTACTGATCGCCCCTTATTGGCCAGGCCGATCATGGTTTACGGATCTGCTGGACCTTCTGGTCTGCAGTCCAGTCCCTCTTCCAGACACAAGAGATGTAATCTCTCAGAACAAGGGTCTGTACCTTCACGACAGACCAGGAATGTTCAAATTGACTGCATGCATGTTGTCAAGCAGCGTGCAATTGAGGATGGATTTTCTGAGCAAGCAGCGAAGTTTGTTGCTTCAGCCAGAAGATTTTCAACCACAAAGACATATAATTATAGAATCAACAAATTTGCACAGTGGTGTGAGAGAAGAGATATTGATCCCTTTTCTGCATCTGTTCAACACGTAGCAGATTTTATCTGTCATTTATACGAAGTTGACAAACTTGTACCTTCTACCCTAGCAGCATATAAGTCTGCATTAGCTTCAGTCATTCCGAGTCTCATCATTGAGGGAGTGGAGAATGACACCTTGAATGAAGTTATCAAAGGAATGAGCAATCTGCGACCCAGACAGCCAGTTCCTATTCCATCATGGAATCTATCTCTTGTTCTACAGGTTTTAGGGCATGCTCCCTTTGAACCGATTAGATCTATTGACATTAAACTGTTAACTATTAAATCAGTTTTCTTGGTTGCAGCAGCGTCGGCGAGAAGGAGAAGCGAGATTCATGCGCTTTCTGCCGAACAAGACCGTTTTGTCGTCACGGGTGAAGGTTTAAGATTACTTCCACGTCTTTGTTTCCTGGCAAAGAATCAGTCACTTAAATATCCAGGACAGCCGATCAATTTGCCAAGTTTAACTAGACATGACCCACATTCTGTGCTTGGTGTCCTGTCAGATGTCTGAAGATGTATAAGAAACGTACTTCTGAGTGGAGAGACGACCCGAAATCTCTGTGGTTATGTCTCAAAGCTCCCCATTTACGTGCTTCGAAAGATACTATTTCTCGTTGGATAGTTGACGCTATTCAGATGTCGCACAAGATCGCTACAGGAAAGCAGATTGATCGTGCGAATGCCCATGAGGTCCGAGCACTAGCAGCATCATCGGCCCTTTATAAGGGTGTCTCATTAGAGCAGGTGATGTCTGTAGCACAATGGCATGCCGAGTCGTCATTCACTGATTTCTACCTTCGCGACATCTCCAGCACACTTAATCCAGTAGCCGTCGCCAATCTGTCAAACCTAAACTAAGCCACGTCCGACCACTACTTCGCACACATCACAAAAGTCTTCCGCCTACACTGGCCAAGCGCTATGCACATGACTGAGTACGACCGTGGATTGGGCCTAGCTCCTGTGATGATCAAGAACAGATCGACCACTAAAAAATGGTGAGTGTTTACATTAATTAAGTGACTATAAATATGTTTACTTCCAGTCGAAATACCAGACTGAGTAAGTGAATAGTCTGGTACAAGAGTATATTTATCCTCTCATACAGACATGAGACTCATTCCAATTTGAAAATCTAATCGATATACTGATAGTTTTTTTCAAAGATTGAAGTTGTAGTAGCTTCTTTGCACTCTACTGGACTGCCCTAGCTGAGACTTGGGGCTGCTGACACGGGTCTGGTGGGTGTTGCATCCCCATGGACATCCCTCTGGTTTTGTGCGGACAAAAGAGGGGGGGGGGGGAGCGCGGTCTAGACCATGGAAGTTTAGCACTCTATGAGTCAGATAGCAGAACCCAAGCGTATGCCAGGGTTTTAGTCTCTTCACAACCTTCTCTGTTGGATGGTTGGTGAGTGCTGGTTCGAGCCTCACCTCCTCCCACCGGCATTTCCTGGCTGTCGAAATCCGGAGTTTATCATAATAGTACATCTGGTAAGTATTATTCGAAGTAGAATCAAAAAAGCATCCGCTTTTGTTTCTACGAGAATTCTTAATACTTACCAGATGTACTATGGCCCTGCCTCAGCCGCCCCGCTGAGGTGAGGCTGAGCTGCTTTCGCAGTTTGCCAAGGCAAATATAAGATGAATCTGACTGTGATTGGGAATTGACTCGGTACCTGCGGCTATGGTATTCCCGGACACAGTATGGGCAGGACCAGGAGAGTGCGGAGTTTTAATTGTTTATTTTGAGCTAGACTAGATAATAGACATTATCATAATAGTACATCTGGTAAGTATTAAGAATTCTCGTAGAAACAAAAGCGGATGCTTTTTTGATTCAGTCTATGCATTCTAAAATAATTATAGATTTCAGTCAACACTTTCTACGGATTTGCAGAGCAATTTGACTGTAAGTTGTTACTGACTTAGGCACCAACAACGTTATCAAACTGTTGTCGATAGAATCTCATGGCGCTGAGTATTATTACATAAGTCGAGTGAGTATATTGCCAAAATACTCTTTGCCTGCACGAAGGAAATATTTCGCCTAGCTACCGCATGTACATTTCTGTTCGATCAATGTATTTCAAACAAATGCACACATCTGTCAACGAAACACGCACGCCGTTTGTTGAGCATTCATTCTTGGCGGGCACGCGTATATTGGCCTACGCTAACATTACGTAAACAGCAATATAGTGAGTGCACGTGTGTGGACAACGTCGTTTTGTTGATGGTCTTAAACATCAACAACTTACAGTCAAATTGCTATTCAAATCCGTAGCGAGAGTCGACTAAAAGTATGATGATTGTTTTAGAATATAGAGACTGAAAGCTGTTGTAGCAACAATTCGCATTCCAATTAGTATCAAATCTGTACCAGGTAGTAATCACATTACCTAATAATTATTTTGACAATAATTTGACAGAGTGTGGTTGCTGTCATTGATAGCAATACTTTTCACGCAAATTATTGTCAAGATAATATAAAAGCCTTCTCTAATTTTCTTCTGAAAATTAGCACTGTTGCGTTAAACAGTATTGTAATGCAAGCTTTCGAATGTACTGCCGTAAATAGTACGAACAACGTGCATGCTTACGCTTCCAGAGCTGGAGGACAAATAACTATATGCACGTGCACGTGCAGGCGGGTTGCTTTTGTTTGAGAAATCCTTGTCTATACAGACAATAGACTAAACGAATATGTAGTCCAATAGCTCCAACGATTATGGAGTTGCATGCTAGGTAGCGTTGTATTCTGGGTAGCATGTTGAATCATTTGTTGTGATTTACAACTAGTATACTACCTGTGTGTTCATCTGTCGGTCTGTCGCTTTCGCGGTTGCAACCTCATTCAAGTTATTTTACATTTCTGATAGCGTTGTCAAAGTTATGTCGCGCGTCGCTCTTGTTAGCAGTAATTTAACAACGCCAACCCGTGACTTCCATATCCATTTCATCTTCATTGAAACATGTCTATTTTGGATGATATTCTTCATGGGAGAGTATAAATCTAGTTTGGGTTAATAACACATTTTACTTCGTAGTGGTCTTAGTACTAGATTGGAGGCATATATGCACGCACTGGCATATGGCAGATGCACATGTACAACCTTGTAGAGAGGAACGCATCCGTAGACGTGCATATACGCACACAAAAACAGGAACGCACACACAGACTAACGCATATCTCAATATAGGTGTATGTCTTTCCATTATCTGTTGTCTGTATCCACATCTACCACACTAATCACCGGTGACGTCATCTGGTATCCGTTGTTATCGACATCTGTTATCATTATCATCTGTGATCATCGTCATTCGCGACCAACTTATTATCGTCTAGATCCCCGTATTGCATGGCGATACAAATCATGCATACGTGTAGGAGTTGTGAATTAACAGGCGGTACGAAAAAGGCAACAGAAAATAGTTCGTCGAAGTCTCTCTTGCTGATTAGCTTCGGATATGCATTAATTCGCGAGAACTCGGCCTACCAAGCCATTAACATATTAGAGGGAGGTGGTAAATGCAAATAAAGCTAAGCAACATATATTAACTCATTGGTGTTCAACACTTATATACGATCATAGCATTGATAGAAGGTAATTGATAACACCAGGTTGATTATTCTAAAACAATCTGACTGAAAGTCATCGGCGCCTAAGTTTACAACAGCCTTTCTTCAAAGCAAGTCTATAGCATTGCAAGTGTTTGGTATTTATTTGAGCCAATTATCCTGAGTATTTGGAATGAAACATATCACTGATGTCGGTATGCAAATAGAAACCATAGGAAATGGCGAGAAAATAGAACAAGTGTTGGTAATTCATATATAAATATGAAATGAATGCAGTATGTGTATAGTAAATCTTTCTCTTTCTCTCTCTCTCTCTCTCTCTCTCTCTCTCTCTCTCTCTCCATTCCTCCCTCCCTCCCTCTCTCTCTCTCCCTCTCCCTCCCCCTCTCGCTCTCTCTCTCTCTCTCTCTCTCTCTCTCTCTCTCTCTCTCTCTCTCTCTCATGTATGGTCGTCGCCGTCGTCGGGATGGCACATACAAAAATGACCATTGAACCATGTAGAATACCATCTCACTAGACACCCTTGCGGATCTGGATGTTAAAGGTCATTTTGACCTTGAAATATAGGTCCAACCCGTAATTGTAACGAATCGTGTATGTCTGCCTTGGAAATCAGATGTAAGTGCAATTCTTTAACGTATCGTATCAACTGAATTGTAGAATATATATTGTTATGCTCGATTTCAACATATGGCAATGCATTTAGCTTAGATTAAAATAAAAAGTGTAATAATTGTAAAGGAAATAGACGCAATGTTATTGGATAATGGATACCACACTAATACATGCTGAAGATTTTGGTTTTGATGTTTGTTACTACCATAGTCAAATCCATATATTTTCTGTATACGTGTGTATGTTCTTGTGTTAAATTGCCATGTAGCGATCAAGGGATTCCACACACTGATGCAAAAGACAAGACAGTGTCCAAACTCCAAACCAAAGACCGATTATGAAAAAATATCTACTACGCGAAACTGAATCATTTCAGAAAAGCACAGACAGCACACTTGATGATAATGGCACGGATTGTATGTAGCATGCGGTGGGCAAGCTGGTGTATTCCATGGTAGTGTTGAAGATGACTGCAATGCGGTTCCCTCTTCGCTCTTCACAAACGACAGCCAGATGGAATAACGTTAACCTTTGGTAAACACTATTGAGAGAGACTGAATCACATGTGCTGTCAATCTAAAAAGAGGCGTGGCTTCTTCGAGAATAGACCTCTAATGTAATGACCGGCCATCTTATTATGTCATGACAACGCCTAGACTGTTACATAGAAACGACTTCGGAGACCAGACAGATTGGGATCCAGTATATCTCCGTAGCGGACTGTAAAAGCAACACTATGGATCGTGTAGAGTTTGGTCCAATCTTAACATCTGTATCACTAGCTAGATACAGACATTACCAATCGACTGTATGAATCCAATGGTTCATGTGATATCAGCATCTACGCAACTTCAGCAAATTCTTGATCATTTTAAGCGCGACAGATTTGAATTTTATGACGAATTGAGAGGGACTATCTTTCTATTAACTACTTGTCACACAGACTACTATAGGCTTTATATCATCTTGTTTTACGTAAAATAATATTGTCTGGTATGAGGAGAGTAGGGCTCGTGTCGTTTTAAGTTCAAGTTCTCTCTATCACCATATTCTGGTGGAAATCACTACGTCAATGGCTACTCAATACATACGAGATACTTTTCTCGAGTTCGTATCGAAGGAGATCTCGCGAGATACGAATGCTGTGCTGTATGGAGTATTCGAAGACGGCAAAACAGTTGTTGTTATGGATGCTATGCATCTAATTCGGAGCCGGTCATTATCTATAGGGATAAACTGCATGCCACCATCGCAAACCTGCGTCTCTAGGGGCTGATATGAATAGATCAGTTTGAAGGAAAGTGGGAGTCAACATCGAATTGAAAACCGCGTCTTCAAATCCTACATACATGTTTTTTCTGCACTCGCTCCAAATGGTTTCTTTGCAGTTTCCATAAATAATGACAACTGTCTACAACTGTATCTACTGCGTATATGGACTCGTATATTCTGTCGTACTTGACTGGTGGATTCAGTGACAAAACTGAAACAGCTAAATGCACTAATATATAAACTTAATTCATCCCGTGCTTAATGACTACACTTGGAGAGGCGGATCAGCAAGTCATTCGTCATACTCAGTATACTGCAAGGGAAGAACATGCGGAGTAGATTTTGACATGTAGCGATGACCGTGATGTTATATACATGATAACCGACTGCACTGTCATAACTGTCGACACATCATCCAAAAACATACACAAAACGTACTGTTAAATAAGTTGATCATAATTCACCTTTCCAGAGTACCCACCCATCATATTACGTCATAGTGAACTGCGTGGTGTGTACAATGACATCATAATGAATGACGTCATGAATGACGTCGATAAGTACGTCACGAACGCATATTTGATGACGGTCTATGGGCTGTTGTACAAATTGTTTGTTTTTACTATTTAATAAATATTCAACAGCTTCCCTGTATAGTTTTCAGGAAATTGATAGCTAGGGCATTCGGGGATCGATCAATCCAAACACGGCGAGGTGTGGGTGGAGCTTAGCTAGTGATGGGCGGGGCATAGGTAAAAATGCAAACGTCCATTGGATCGGAAGACATTGCTAATTTTGCTATCCAAGTCAGCACTCTTTTCCAAGCTGGCGTGCGTAACACAACTATTACACTACCCGTCCTTAATTCATTTTCACATAGCATCGCTGCACGGGATTATACATCTACTTTTCCATATCAAATTGGTAAAGATTCATTTATTGCACACAGCAGTGAAATAAATCTGCAAGCCACAGCATCATTTATGCAGATTCACTGGAGAAGAATACGGAAAGAAACAATTAATACAGTAATGAGTCTACTAAAGGCAGTGTGCGGGGCTAGCGCAGACCAATATATTAGCATACCAGAATAAAGAGGTCATAGGTTTCTAGGTTCAGATATGCACACATTAAAATGCTGCCACCAACTCTATCCAGTATTTGAGCAGCCCTTGAAGCATACTCATGCCACACGTGTTGATAAATGTGCCCACATATCACAACTAGAACTACCATTGTTTTCTTAGTATGGCTGCAAACTTCGAAACGGCAAAACTCTTCCTGTTGCGACAACGTCGGCTGAATGGGCGGCAAAGACGGGAATGACTTTCGCTTGTATGTCTGACAAAAGCGGGTTCTTGTAAATAAAGCTTGGCATTCCCTGCAATGTTGAATACAAGTACACGTGATCCAATGTGAAATGGAGCTGTGTCCGAATAACTGAAACACTTGTTTATGAATCTGACAGCAGTGATCAGATTTTCTTCGCTTCAACTTTCACTTCGAGGTTTTACATAGGGTCTAAGTGATGAAGCCATGCCAAATATTAGCACTGGAACAGTTGATAAAGTGTGTACGCATAATCTGAGAAAGTCAATGTATCATGTGATTCGTGCGTTTATGTTAATTGGTGGTGTTTCCAGTAGTCAATATAAAATATGTGACATTCTCGGATACATCGTGTGCAAGTGAACAGGCCATGTAGGAAACTAAGCAATGCCGAGATAATTAATAGATTTTGAGATTAATCCGATTAGTAATGGTATCATTTCTGTTTTAGCTTTCCTTGATAGTTTGTACAAGGACTACGTTGTGCCATTAACAAATGGAAGGATTGAAACAGTAGAAAATACATCTTAGTGTGTGTAAATAATTCGCGAAAATCTAAATATATTGTGTGGAAGTATGCCATTTATGCTGAATACAGTTAGTTCTAAGTACAGTCATTGGATATTCTGCATGGTTAATGTATTTAACCCTTTCATTCCTGAAATTCCTGAATTTAATTTCAGTTCAACCATATAGGAGCAGTATTGAATAGGTTAACTAATTTGACGGGAAGTTGTTAATGATTTTGCTTTAGTAGAAATGGCAGTCCCATACATGTTTCAAAATATTTAACTTAGCAGTTCATATTTTGCAAATACGACGCGTAATCTGGCTATAGGTCTTAATAGGGTTATTCAGAGTATTGACCTATTAAGTCTAAGTCATATAGAGCATACTATTATTCAGTAGGAATATCAATATCTCTAACATGGAACATCTCTAAAGGAATATAGAAGCGAAATACAGCGATTTGTTTACAATCGTAACTTTGACCAAGATTGCAAGGTCATTGTGGCCTTTAACATCCAGATCCGCATGGATGTCTAGTATGATGAGATTCCCCATGCTGCAGTTGCCATTTTGGTATATGGCATACCCGAAAAGCTCTACTGGCTCCCCAGGTAGTACACACGATTTTGACCAACATAGCAATTTTAGCGGTTTATAAAGCTAATTATCCAATCTTTACTGATTTTAAGTTGTTTATTGAACGTAGAATGCATTCCACGCAACATTTACTACATATACTCACTGTACACAGCCATACAGTGGCCACTCATGTAGCCGGTGGCATGGCATAGATATACATATTGCAATAAAACCAAAAATGATCACTATTCGGATAAGATAAAAACATAGTTTCACTTGTAGGTCCTACGTGTCCGTCTTTGCCAGATTACTACAAATGCTTATTCAGCGGGTGTCGGTTATCTGTCAGATGTACTTACTTCTCTAATCGATGCCAACTCAGAACTGTGCACAATAATCTACGTGCTTGCATATACTATGCCATTCACGAGTAGCATTGACCTCCATAACAGCTCCGTTAATTACTTAGGCCTACTGAGTGTACACCGATCGAAAGGATCAATCCTGATGTGATGCTCATGTTAATTTTATTGAGAATCATTTATATTCCTGTTTCCTATGCAGCATATGGCATTCTATCCATGGCTCGTTACTCACGTGTGTTCATCTTTCTTGAACTCTTTACTGACAGCTCGACCCTTAATAATATCAATGTGGATGCTACGCTTAATTGCACCGTCATATGATCATTGTGTTGCCATGTAAACACGGCCGCCCGCATTGGAACTGCTTATCTGCATGCCTACTGTTACATCACACTTTGTCAATTAATGTGTCACAGATGACCTTTTATGCAACATTTACATTTCAAATATTGCCTTTGCCGTGTCTTGTTGTTGTTGCTGTTTATGTAAAACACAGCACCCGCCAAATAGGGCTCTCATTTGATGCCCCGAACGTGAGATGCCGGAGACAATGTTATTTTCACAATGCGCACAGGGGAGATTAGTCTAAATAGAAGCGTTAGCGTGCAACAATACGTCTGTCTAAGGCATCATCAACATGCAGCCAACGTGAATCGTAGATATCCAGGTGACGGCAGACTAATGCGTATTACTGCATGTAATCAGTCACATATTCGGCTAGGGACAATAAAGATAATTCTGACAAAAGCGCCTGCCATTGTAGCATTCACTGACAAGAAGAGGTTATACTAATCCCATCATGCTGCAATAAATCCGACACGATATTAAATCGTTACGCAAGCGACAATAATGCAATTTGTGAAAAGCTTCACTCATAACGGCGATTTTATACAAAAGGAGAGCTATCTATTATTATTGGTATGAGATTTCCGGTATAAGCTACACGGAAATTGGACGAAAGACCTGGTCGATATGCCATTGAACCATAAAAGTGACCCATGATTGCGTGCAAGCGTGGATTTTACTGAATTTCAGAGTAGTAATTATGTCACACCAATTAATCTAGTTCTTATTGAATAAACCGGTTCATCACATCTACTTAAGAGATGTTAGGATTAACACATTTGGTATTGTGCTATGGGTTGGCCCAATGGTGCTACATAACAGCCAGCATGAGCAACTGACGTATAAGGGCAAGTGACTGAGGATGTAACCTCGTTGACTATTAGAGCGTACGTATTTTCTTTAATTTGCATAATCTAAGTAATATGATACGGTGACCAAGCAATATCAATGTTACAAAGTTGCAAATTAGCCATCTTTCGAAAATTATAATTTCACTGTACTCTTGTTTCTTATAATAATCCAACATGATATCGATTTGTTAGACAAATACAAGAATCGCTAGGGATCAAATCCCCATCTTAAGGGCGCCGCGCACCAAACCGACGCGACGGGAGAGCGACGCGATTTTCTTGTATCGCCGTTGCGTTGCCTCGGTATTCTACCTAAACCGACGGCGACGTGACAGGAAAGCGACGATTTTAGCTCATCGCCCGTCAATCGGCAGTTGTCGCATGTGAATGACAGCGCTCATTATTTTTAGTGATCGCTCTGATGTCGCTTTCCACGAAATTGTAATATCTCTGCATATATACGTAGCCTACTAGGCTATCCATTCTACACTCGTATTTCGAAATAGCAGCTAGGAATATTTGGACAGACGAGAAGGACAATCCACTTGTCCTAGAATGGCAGCTCCGCCCATGCCTATACGATGTATCACATAGTGACTACATGAATTCGGTTATTAGAAGTAGGGGTCTCCGCGAACTATCAGAAAAACTTGACATTCCGGGTAATTATCCCCACCCTCGTATGCAAACACATACCCAGTTATCTAGGCCTACATAACCCCATACATTGAATTTCATTCGCAGGCAAAGAGAAACGAACTTCTGAAAATACACCACTTGAATATCTGGCTCGGCTACCGAGCCAGTCATTCCAGTGGTAAAACAAACAAAACTAGTCTTCTACTGCCCAGCAAATGAATATTCCGAAAGCCCACTGTCAATCTGTGCATGCATAAATATGTTCTATATCATGTCTACTGCTACTACTACTACTACCACTACTACTACTACTACTACTACTACTACTACTACTACTACTACTACTACTACTACTACTACTACTACTACCGACTCTCATATTGGCATATTAGCCAGACTGCTTGGCAGGGTGTGTTCCATGGCATGATGCTAAAACTTCAAATTACAAATTCCATTGTACCATCAAACAAGAGACCCAAGGGGCATGTATCGCTGACCTGGGTTATTGGCCACTGCCATAGCCGAACAAAATGAAATGATCACTGGAAACAGAAAAAGTTCATGAGGTTTGAATCGATGACACAAAGCTGTTTCTGAGATTTTTTAAACTGGTTAAAAAAAATTGGCTAATTTTGGCCGGCGGCCATCTTGGATTTTGAACGATCTGCTTCATTTGAATACACTTGAAACACCCCGGCCTCAAGCCACCCTGAGGACGCTTCCTCCTGGCAAGTATAATTGAAATCGTCCCAGTAGTTCTTGAGAAGAAGTCATTTAAAGAAAAAGTTGACAGAGGACAGACGGACGATGGACGGAAGACAGACGGTCGCCATAATAATAATAATAATAATAATAATAATAATAATAATGATAATAATAATAATAATAATAATAATCGTTATTTATTGAGGGTAGCACTTCAAGTACACGGCCTGATCTAGCAGAGGCCCTCATTAACATATATACACATTTTGTTATATATAATATGTACAAATTTATACATCTATGTACAGACAAGGAACTTAGGGAATCTATTTCTTATAATCATTTAATATTCTGAATGTATTAAGAGTAATTTGAACAAAAGCTACTGATGCTTTCAACAGCAGCAAACTTTCAATCAAATTAGCATTGATATATTCAGCATTGTAAAGTAAATTCCTTTCTTTTCTGCTGAATTGCTTTGGAAACAATGCAAGAAATAGAAATAACGATATTTGTATGTGCTAAAATATAGAAACTAATTCTCAATTTCGTAGACAAATACAGCTAGGCACATTATAACATACGATTATACATACATACAGAAACAATAGATTTAGTAAAATTAGTATCATTACCCACGCCGTCGAATGTCTTAACCCTTTAGTGACTAAATTTGTCAGGAAAACCTCGATTAGGTCTATCTATTGTGAAATGTCCGTTTCCAGAACAAGACAATGCCATTCTTGGAAATTTACCACCGGAAAGACTGGCTCGATTATCGCGCCTGTCATTCCTGTCATAAATTTTCAAAAATAGTCCTCTGGACTGCAAATGGTCATTTCTCTAGCCGATTTTATGGACTTGTTTCTAGACTTGTGCATTTATAGGGTCAAAGAGCGGAAGAATCACCAAATTTGACATAGCACTTCATAATGTAGGATACAATCAGAAGGTTCAATCGAAGGTTTGTATCTTAAAGGTTAATTAGGCATATATAGTTTACCGAAATTAAGAACTCACCAAAGCACATGCACTCCCAATCACACACACTCACTTCCACACGCACATGAACTCATGTACCTACACTCCCGTGGGTTTACATCCAATATAGTAGGTCTACGCCAACATCTAACCATTTCAACACTAGTATTAGAACTCAAGGCATGCTATTAAGCTGTTGCATATCTTAAGCAAAATTTGAATGAAAGGTCTTGATACCTTCGGCAGAAACACTATCCAGTCAAATTAGTATCAAAATTATACAGCAAGGGAACTTATTTTGTGTCTACATTTCGTGCTCTAATGATAAAGGATCGGGAAAGTTGAAAAATATACGATAGATATATTCATCACACAGTAAGCATATGGCCCGTAAGTGTGCACAATCAACATATTGCTAACCTAACGGGATATACACATTATAAATGTTCTCAGTGATTTTAATTTGCAGTTATAACTAGGTTGTTATTACTAATTATCAGGACTATTGTTCCGATGCCCATTTGCGGGTCTGGGAGAAGTGTTTCCGAGCATTGGACACCGGAATGACTGGCTCGGTTTCTGAGTCATTCATTCCGGTGCTCATTTTTCGGGAACACGCCTCTCTTGATCAACAAATGGCCATTTTTGTATGTTTTATCTCTATTGTGCTAAATGATCAGGGTTATTGTTCTTCCTAGTACTTATATTTGATAATATTGGATTGTCCGGCACTGTAATTATCAGTTACTTTTGTTATTGTTTTGGGCACAATTCGTTTTCAATGTCCTCTATAAATTAAGCAAAGCTATTGGTGGAGGTGATTTAGGTGGTCACACTTGGCCACTCCTGGCGTGTCCTTGATTGTTGTAAATCGCAGGAGATTCCGCGGCGAAGACGGGTAACCTTATCCCCGGGGCAATGGGGCAAAACAGAAGAAAATGAAAACATTATTATTATCATCATTATACGGGTAAACAATCACACATATTTGCGATGAATGATCCGAGTGTCGGAGAATGTTTAATATTAATTAATTATTTATGGCGTAAGCTCACTTGACCAGGTGAGCTAAAAATGAAATCAACAACATATGCTAGACATAATGAAAATTTACTTCGAGCATAGTGATGCGTCAAATGTTCCACAAAAAATAGTATATCGTTTTCATTATTCAGTTGCTGATGTGAAGATACACATGAAAAGTCTGAGGACGCAGCTGTCGAGATACGCAAAATCGGCACCCAGTGGTAGTGCTGCCAAAGACCTGCCTGGCCGACAAAAATGGGTGATGAAAAACCTTGCCTTCCTGAACACATTTATGAAAAAAAAGGAGTTCATTGAGCAATCTGGTAAATATAATATGTATTGTTAAATTGTCAAAGCAAAGGGTACGCTGAAGATAAACCATAGAAATTAGTATCATTAGCTGTAGCATTATCAATAGTAGTAGCAGCAGTGACAGTAGCAGTATCAGACGTTCCTTTCAGATTTGTATCAGTGTCCGCTATAACACCGACCCACAAAAATAGCATTATAAATTCACTACGTAAAACCCCATCTATCTATCTATCCAGCCATCCATCCATCCATCCATCCACCCAACCCTCTATGATCCTTCCCTCCCTACCCCTCCATCTATTCGTTCATTCGTCCATCATATATCAATCAAGCACATTTTCAGGACAAAGAAGATGATGCATCGAGTTGTATTGTGGAAGCTGGAGAGAAAGAAGAAAGCCCTCCTCCTTCCATAGACGTGTTAGATGGCGAATCTGACAAGGACGTAGAGCTACACGATGTACCGCGATCCGTCGATGGTCCCTCGATTTTAGACGTACAGGCGCGAAGGCTACGAAACAAATGGAGTTCGATGAAGAGCGAAAATCGATCATGTCAACTATGACCCAAATGATGGAACAGGACAGGGTTAAAAGCCAACGTGTGAGTGAAAAGGAGAAAGAGCAACGGCAACAAAGTTATGCAGAAAAAGCGAGAGAGAATGATCAAGAAGGAGTGCATGGTAGGCACGTGGCATCATGTTTAAGAAATGTGACAAATACACGTATAAAACTAATAGCCCAAAATAAGATAAATAACGTGTTATTTGAAGCTCAAATGGAAGATTTAAATACTACACAATTTGGACTACAACAAACCGCAGCAGCAGCAGCAGCAGCAGCAGCAGCAGCAGCAGCACAGCAGCAACAACAACAACAACACCAGCAACAACAGCAGCGGCCCCAACAAACGCCACAACCACCACCACTACAACAACAACAACAACAACAACAACAACATTGGTAATGAAATCTTTCTAGTTATTAGATGTATGAAGAATATACTTATGTTAATTAAATCTTATTTTGTGACAATCAAACAACAACAATAACAACAGCAACGTTGGTAGTGAAATAAACAATTATGAGATGCATGAAGATATTGTTAATTTAATCTTAATTTGTGGTTAAGTTATGTATATATACATTAATTTATGGTCACTTGAATTAAAATATGTTATAACAAACTATAAATTGTATGTTTTACCTTCAAGAATTCAGTACGCAGAGTGTCATCCACTGCCTTACAAGTTTCAGGTATTATAGACCCAATTGTCCTCTCTCCTACTCGAAACTGGTATTGGAGGCTTCTATAGGATTCGCCTATGGATGATAAAGAAGGTGCATGCTGTAGATCATTCATTATTACCCTCAACCCATAGTAGGTGGATGGTGAGGGTATGGTATATGGGCCCGTCTGTCTGTTTGTTTGTCTGTTTTTTGTATGTTTGTTTGTCTGTGTGTCTGTCCGCAGCTGTTTCTCAAAAAAGGACTGAACCGATTCGGCTAAATTTTCATACAAGAGAGGTAGTTGCCGTGCAAGAGGAAAGACGAGTTTTGGTCATGATGCTGATCGGAATCATGGATACGGATCTGGATCAAAATCCGGATCTATGGATATTTTGCTAGCTACCGACCTGATTTGGCTCAAATGTTTTGCAAAAGACATAGTGTTGCCGTAAAAGATGATTTGCCCAGTTTTGGCCATGATCCGAAACCGGATCCGGATTTTGATCAACAACAACAACAACAACAACAACAACAACAACAACAACAGCAACGTTGGTACTGAAATAAACAAATAATATTACGAGATGCCGAGATATTCTAGACAGGGTACAAACAGGCAGAACAACATCTATACAGAAACACAGCAAGACAGACTGATGAATGAACGGAATGTAAATCTTTGTGTAATTTTTACATGTCGGTATTGTGACCCTTTATATGTAATGACGTGAAGGCCTACACATAGATAAACATAAAGAATTACCTGTAGCCAGAAACCTTAGCGTAATCGCAAGACGTTCACCAGCGCTGATACATGGTCTGTAATTAGTGTTCCGTCTTTCTATGCGATGTCGAACTCTGTCAAGTAGAACGGTAACGATGCCATAGTCTAAGCGCAAGTAATTTGAATAGGATGCTTCATCTCCAAGCTGGAAAGAAAATATGAAAATATGAATTTATATATACATAGTTTTGATTTCCTAACATCAATATTGTCGACATTGTAGCAGTACGAACGTTGACAAATGGCATAGGTGAGTATATCCTATTACCAACCTATGTCGATGTTCTCAGCTGCCATTTCATGCATTCAGGAAAATTACCACTGGCAATCCATGCTAAGCATATATAATATACTTACTTTGATCAACATGTTTCATGAACGTGTTGTTGAATAGTTCACTGAAATATCTAGGTTCAGGGATGACTTCTAGACAGACTAGCTGTCTGTCTGGCTGGCTTTGTGCGGTGTTCATTGAGTGATGTATCATATTGTAGCATATGTGATAATGATTACAATTGAAGCTGGAATTGAAAAAAAATGTGCAGGTAAGCATACGCAAAACAGATACTTACACGTAACTCTTCCAATAGATTGCTATATATCAACTGAATGTGTCTTCTTTGAATCCAGTCACGAACTCACACACGGCGTCTTGGTTGTGGTACTTCTTCAGATGATAGTAGGATATACATAGCAAGCAGATATTTCTGACGTCTCGAACGAGTGAATGTGGACATTTTAAAACATGTGTGCTGAGAGACTTGATATACACACGGTTTATGAAACACTTATTTCATGCTTAATTAGGCTGCGTGAGCTTTTCAGACGTCGTTCTGGTGTGCGGGTTAAAGCAACGCAATCCAAAGGCGATACAAATTCTAATCAGTTGCCGGCGGTAGCAATCGTAGCCCGTGATGTCGCCGTCGCGTCGCCATCGCGTCGCCATCGCTTGTCATCGCCGCGCTTTAAGTTTACACCTGCACTCGTGGATCGCAAAGGGATGTGATAGTTCGACATTTATCACAAGCCATAGTATGTTAATATATTATCGATATGTGTTGTTTTAAAGCACCCTTTTCTATTGCTAAACATTTATACCCAGCATGGATACGATAGAAATCAGTTCACATCTGGATACATAGAATACCCGTGCAGGTGCGCGGCTAAAAAACCCAACTTATTATCTTTTTTTATTAAGATTTCGACATATATAAACTATGTGTTGGTCAAATATCACAGACAGCTATTATGCAATGGACCTTTTATATAGATCTATCAAGGACTTAATGAACCATTCCAGTTTTAGCTATGACCCGCCCATCTCTAGCTAAGCTCCACCCACACCTCGCTTATGATGGGATCGATCTATCTCTGAACTTCCTGACTATCAATCTCCGGAAAAACGGTAAAGGTAATTTATTAACCATTTTAAAACTAATTTGACTGGACGCTGTTGCTGCCTTAGAGACAAATAATTCGTACAACGTGTCGGACTATTAAGAATTTAAAGACGGGCCAAAGAGAATAATGTATGACGCAATGATTATGACGTCATCATACACGCTGCTTAGTTGATTATGACATCATATGACGTCAGCTGATAGATAACTACTCTGCAAAGGTGAATTGATATACGTACACTGTCTGGGATAGTGGGTAAATATATACGTGGAATCTGAGGCTTGCAGACATCTGCCTAATTCATCAACGTATGTGTTCTATGACCCATTATTTCATTAATAACGCCACGCATGAACAGCATGGTACTGGGTCGCTTGACAGAACAGTACGTGTTGTATGTGCTCTCACACGATAGCTAAGCGTGTTATCTTCATTCAACACATTCCTGACCTGATGACATTCCTCGCCTAATGGCATTGTACGAACATCATCCGTGCATTAAGGCGAGTTAAGAAACGACTTGCTTGAACTCTACGACCACGCTCTACAACCATGCCTCACAGCGATGCGCTGATAAGCCATCAAGCACGCTAGCAATACATCAATGCATGCCAATGACAGGCGACGTTTTAACATTGTATTTGATCAAAGCCTTTCTGCCGGCTGCTTCATCATTAAGCGCTCGAGGTCAACGCTTGTTCTCAGTTGTCTGCAAAAAGAAAGCATAGATTACACGCTGAAATGGACAATGTAATACTTTCCTGAATAAATACTGCCATCATTGTTGACAAGTGTGCATTATATCTCAGTAAGTAGGTCATATACCATAATACTGAAAATAAACAAAATCCTTAGCATTCTCCAATGTTGCCCTGTTAGTTCATATATCCTAATAGTGTACATGAACACAATATTTAGCATTCTCCAATGATGTCGTGTTAGTTCATATATCCTAATATTGTACATGGACACAAATCCTTAGCATTCTCCAATGTTGCGCTGTTAGTTCATATATCCTAATATTTTACATGAGCAAAATACTTAGCATTCTCCAATGATGTCCTGTTAGTTCATATATCATAATATTGCACATGGGCAAACTATTCAGCATTCTCCAAAGCTTCCCTGTTAGTTCATATATCATAATGTTGTGCATGAACAAAATCATTAGCATTCCCCAAGGTTGCCCTGCTAGTTCATATATCATACTATTGTACATGGGCAAAATTCTTAGCATTCTCCAATGATGTTCTGTTAGTTCATATATCATAATATTGTACATGGGCAAACTACTTAGCATTCTAAAAAGCTTCCCTGTTAGTTCATATATCATAATGTTGTGCATGACCAAAATCATTAGCATTCCCCAAGGTTGCCCTGTTAGTTCATATATCATACTACTGTACATGGGCAAAATTCTTAGCATTCTCCAATGTTGTCCTGTTAGCTCATACATTATTGATGACTGTATTCTCGGCTGTAGTAGTAAAAACATACTACCGCTGCAATCAGTTCTTCTTCGCTTTTGCCCACTGTGTCTTGTCCTCAGCCAAAATCCTTAGCTTCCTCATGTCTATTCTTGACGTGAGTGTACCTAATCCTGCTTTCTTGAGCTCACCTCGCAGCACGCTTAGCAGATTTATGCAATGACGTCCTCTCCTGACTCTGTATTTGCTGGCTCCGAGTAGGGCGAATTCCATGACGCTCTGTGCTAGTGAGTTTTCTGGCATCCTTAGCACATGGCCAAACTTGGACCATCTTTGCTGGGCGACTTTTACAGACAGTGCCGGCGTATTACACATCGTGCATAGTGCACCGTTGGACATTATGCTCTCTGGCCATCGGTGCCCAGTGATGGTGCATAGCTGTTTGTGGTGGCAGGCATCAAGTTTGTCTAGAGCTGCTTTTGGAGCTGCCCAGCTGTTACAGTTATACATCACAAAGGATACGCATACTAGTGTGCATAGGCAACATCCTTAGCATTCTCCAATGTTGCCCTGCTAGTTTATATATCCTAATATTGTACATGGCCAAATCCTTAGCATTCTCCAATGTTGCCCTGTTAGTTCATATATCCTAATATTGTACATGACCACAATCCTTAGCATTCTCCAATGGTGTCCTGTTAGTTCATATATCCTAATATTGTACATGAACAGAATCTTTCGCATTCTCCAAAGTTTCCCTGTTAGTTCATATATCCTAATATTGTACATGGACAAAATCCTTAGCAGTCTCCAATATTGACCTGTTAGTCCATATATCCTAATATTGTACATCAACAAAATCCTTAGCATTCTCCAATGTTGCCCTGTTAGTTCATATATCCTAATATTGTACATGAAAAAAATCCTTAGCATTCTACAATGTTGCCCTGTTAGTTCATATATCATAATATTGTACATGAACAAAATACTTAGCATTCTCCAATGTTGTCCTGTTAGCTCATATATTATTGATGACTGTATTCTCGGCTGTAGTAGTAGAAACATCCTACCGCTGCAAACAGTTCTACTTCGCTTTTGCCCAATGTGTCTTCTCCTCAGCCAAAATCCTTAGCTTCCTCAGGTCGATTCTTGACTTGAGTGTACCTAATCCCGCTTTCTTGAGGTCACTTCGCAGCACGTTTAGCAGATTTATACAATGACGTCCTCTCCGGGCTCTGTATTTGCCGGCTCCGAGTAGGGCGAATTCCATGGCGCTCTGTGCAGGTGTATTTTCTGGCATCCTTAGCACATGGCCAAACATGGATCATCTTTGCCGGCCAACTTTTACAGACAGCGGCGGCGCATTACACATCTTGCATAGTGCACCGATGGACATTATTCTCTCTGGCCATCGGTGCCTAGTGATGGGGCGTAGATGTTTGCAGTGGCAGGCATCAAGTTTGTCTAGAGCTGCTTTTGGAGCTGCCCAGCTGTTACAGTTATACATCACAAAGGATACGCATAGTAGTGTGCATAGGCATAGTGCGTAGAAACATCCTACCACTGCAATCAGTTATAAATATTAACCACAGAGGTTGGTTGACGAGTATCAGTTTTATAAACATTAACTACAGTGAGTGACGAGTATCAGTGTTATAAACATTAAACCACAGAGGCTGAGGAGAATCAGTGTTATAAACATTAACCACAGTGGTTGACGAGTATCAGTGTCATAAACATTAACTCCGGTGACAGATGTGTATTACTGTCATAAATATTAACCACAGTGCCTGATGAGTATCGCTGTTACAATCATTAACCACAGTGACTGACTAGTATCAGTGTCATAAAGAGTAACCACAATGAATTAGTGGAATCAGTGTAATAAACATTAACCACAGAGTATGACGAGTATCAGTGTTATAAACATTAACAACAGTGATTGACGAGTATCAGTGTTATACACATTAACCACAGTGGTTGACGAATATCAGTGTTATAAACATCAACCACAGTGGTTGAAGAGCATCAGTGTTATAGACATTAACCACAGTGGTTGACGAGTATCAATGTTATAAACATTATCCACAGTGGATGAAGAGTCAGTGTTCTAAACATTAACCACAGTGAGTGCCGAGTATCAGTGACATAAACAGTAACCACAGTGACTGACGAGTATCAGTGTTATAAACATTAACCACTGTGGTTGAAGAGTATCAGTGTTATAGACATTAACCACAGAGGTGGACGATTATCAATGTCATAAACATTAACTACAGTGACTCACGAGCATCAGTGGTATAAACATTAACCACACAGGCTGGCGAAAATCAGTGTTATAAACATTAACCACAGTTGTTAACGAGTATCAATGTCATAAACATTATCCACAGTGGTTGACAAGTATCAGGGTTATCAACATTAACCGCAGTGAGTGACGAGTACCAGTGTTATAAACATTAACCACTGTGAGTGACGAGTATCACTGTCATAAACATTAACTCCGGTGACTGATGCGTATCACTGTCATAAACATTAACCACGGTGGCTGGTGTGTATCACCGTTATAATCATTAACCACAGTGACTGACTAGTATCAGTGTCACAAAGATTAACCACAATGAATGAGTGGAATCAGTGTCATAAACATTAACTCCGGTGACTGATGAGTTTTACTGTTATACACATTCACCGCAGAGGCTGACGAGTATCAGTGTTATGAACATTAACCACAGTGACTGAAGAGTATCAGTGATATATACATTAACCACAGTGGTTGACGAGTAACAGTGTTATACACATTAACCACAGTGAGTGACGAGTATCCGTGTTATAAACATTAACCACAGTGAGTGACGACTATCAGTGATATAAACATCAACAACCGTGGTTGACGAGTTTCAGTGTTATAAACATTACCCCAGAGGCTGACGAGTGTCAGTGTTATAAACATTAACCACAGTGAGTGACGAGTTTCAGTGTTATAAACATTACCCCAGAGGCTGACGAGTGTCAGTGTTATAAACATTAACCACAGTGAGTGACGAGTATCAGAGACATAAACAGTATCTCCGGTGACTGACGAGTATTACTGTTATACACATTAACCACAGAGGCTGACGAGTATCAGTGTCATAAACATTAACCACAGTGACTGACGAGTATCAGTGTTATAAACATCACCCACAGTGGTTGACGAGTATCAGTGTTATGCACATTAACCACAGTGAGTGACGCGTATCACTGACATAAACAGTATCTCCGGTGACTGACGAGTATTATTGTTATACACATTAACCACAGAGGCTGACGAGTATCAGTTTTATAAACATTAACCACAGTGACTGACGAGTATCAGTGATATAAACATTAACCACAGTGGTTGACGAGTATCAGTGTTATAAACATTAACCACAGTGGTTGACGAGTAACAGTGTTATACACATTAACCACAGCGAGTGACGAGTATCCGTGTTATGAACATTACCCCAGAGGCTGACGAGTATCAGTGTTATACACCTTAACCAGAGTGGGTGACGAGTATCAGTGTTATAAACATTAACCGCAGTGAGTGACGAGTATCGGTGTCATAAACATTCACCACAGTGAGTGACGAGTATCAGTGTCATAAACCTTAACCACAGTGGTTGATGAGTATCACTGTTATACACATTAACCACAGTGACTGACTAGTATCAGTGTTACAACCATTAACCACAGTGACTGATTAGTATCAGTCTTATACACATTAACCTCATAGGCTGACTAGTATTTGTATTATACACGATAACCACAGGGACTGATGAGTATCACTGCCATAAACATTAACCACAGTGGTTGACGTGTATCAGTATTATAAACATTAACAACAGTGACGGACGGGTATCAGTGTTATAAACATTAACCATAGATGCTATGGTATATCAGTGTTATAAACATTAACAACAGAGGCTGATGAGTATCAGTGTTATAAACATTAACCACAGTGGTTGACGAGTACCAGTGTTATAAACATTAACCACAGTGAGTGACGAGTATCCGTGTCATAAACATTCACCACAGTAAGTGACGAGTATCAGTGTCATACACCTTACCTCCGGTGACTGATGCGTATTACTGTCATACACATTATCCACAGTGGGCGACGAGTATCACTGTTATAATCATTAACCACAGAGGCTGACTAGTATTTGTGTTATACACATTAACCACAGAGACTGAAGAGTATCAGTGTTATAAACATTAACCACAGTGCTTGATGAATATCCTTGTTATAAACATTAACCACAGTGGTTAACGAGTATCAGTGTTATAAACATTAACCACAGAGGCTGACGAGAATCAGTGTTATAAACATTAACCACAGAGGTTCAAGACGAGTATCAGTGTTATAAACATTAACTACAGCGACTGACGAGTCGAGTATCAGTGTTATAAACATTAACCACAGAGGCTGAGGAGAATCAGTGTTATAAACATTAACCACAGTGGGTGACGAGTATCAATGTTATTAACATTATGCACAGTGGTTGAAGACTATCAGTGTTATAAACATTAACTCCGCGGACTGATGTGTATTACTGTCATAAACATTATCCACAGTGGGTGATGAGTATCACTGTTATAATCATTAACCACAGAGGCTGACTAGTATTTGTGTTATACACATTAACAACAGAGACTGAAGAGCATCAGTGATATACACATTAACCACAATGGTTGACGAGTATCCTTGTTATAAATATTAACCACAGTGGTTGACGAGTATCAGTGTTATAAACATTAACCACAGAGGCTGACGAGAATCAGTGTTATACACATTAACCACAGTGAGTGCCGAGTATCAGTGTTATGAATATTAACCACAGTGGTTAACGAGTATCAGTGTTATAAACATTAACCACAGAGGCTGACGAGAATCAGTGTTATAAACATTAACCACAGAGGTTCAAGACGAGTATCAGTGTTATAAACATTAACTACAGTGACTGACGAGTCGAGTAACAGTGTTATAAACATTAACCACAGAGGCTGAGGAGAATCAGTGTTATAAACATTAACCACAGTGGGTGACGAGTATCAATGTTATAAACATTATCCACAGTGGTTGAAGACTATCAGTGTTATAAACATTAACTCCGCGGACTGATGTGTATTACTGTCATAAACATTATCCACAGTGGGTGATGAGTATCACTGTTATAATCATTAACCACAGAGGCTGACTAGTATTTGTGTTATACACATTAACAACAGAGACTGAAGAGCATCAGTTATATACACATTAACCACAATGGTTGACGAGTATCAGTGTTATAAACATTAACCACAGAGGCTGACGAGAATCAGTGTTATAAACATTAACCACAGTGAGTGCCGAGTATCAGTGTTATGAATATTAACCACAGTGGTTGACGAGTATCATTGTTATAAATATTAACCGCGGTGGTTGACGAGTATCAGTGTCTTAGACATTAACCACAGAGGCTGACTAGAATCAGTGTTATAAACATTAACTACAGTGACTGACGAGTATCAGTGTTATGAACATTAACCACAGTGGTTGACGAGTATCATTGTTATAAACATTAACCACGGTGGTTGACGAGTATCATTGTTATAAACATTAACCACGGTGGTTGACGAGTATCAGTGTTTTAAACATAAACCACAGAGGCTCAGGAGAATCAGTGTTATAAACATTAACCACAGTAGTTGACGAGTATCAATGTTATAAACATTATCCACAGTGGTTGAAGACTATCTGTGTTATAAATATTCACCACAGTGAGGGACGAGTATCAGTGTTATAAACATTAACCACAGTGAGTGACGAGTATCAGTGTCATACAGATTAACTCCGGTGACTGATGTGTATTACTGTCATAAACCTTAACCACAGTGGTCGACGAGTATCAGCGTTTTAATCATTAACCACAGAGGCTGACGAGAATCAGTGTTATAAACATTAACCACAGAGGTTGACGAGTTTCAGCGGTATAAACATTAACTACAGTGACTGACGAGCATCAGTGTTATAAACATTAACCAAAAAACCTGAGGAGAATCAGTGTTGTAAACATTAACCACAGTGGTTGACGAGTATTAATGTTATAAACATTAACCACAGTGAGTGACGAGTATCAGTGTCATAAACATTAACTCCGGTGACTAACGTGTATTACTGTCATAAACATTAACCACAGTGGCTGATGAGGATCACTGTTATAATCATTAACAGCAGTGACTGACTTGTATCAGTGTCATAAAGATTAACCACAATGAATGAGTGGAATCAGTGTCATAGACATTAACCACATAGTATGACGAGTATCAGTGTCATAATCATTAACAAAAGTGACTGACGAGTATCAGTGTTATAAACATCAAATGCAGTGGTTGACGAGTATCAGTGTTATAAACATTAACCACAGTGAGTGACGAGTATCAGTGTTATAAACATTAACCACAGAGGCTGACGAGAATCGGTGTTATACACATTAACCACAGGGGTTGACGAGTATCAGTGTTATAAACATTAACCACAGTTGTTGACGAGTATCAATGTTATAAACATTATCCACAGTGGTTGACGAGTATCATTGTTATCAACATTAAACACAGTGAGTGACGAGTATCAGTGTTATAAACATTAAGCACTATGAGTGACGAGTATCACTGTCATAAACATTAACTCCGGTGACTGATGCGTATTACTGTCATACACATTAAGCACAGTGGCTGGTGTGTATCACCGTTTTAATCATTAACCACAGTGACTGACTAGTATCAGTGTCATAAAGATTAACCACAATGATTGAGTGGAATCCGTGTCATAAGCATTAACCACAGAGTATGACGAGTATCAGTGACATAAACATTAACTCCGGTGACTGATGAGTATTACTGTTTTACACATTAACCACAGAGGCTGAAGAGTATCTGTGTTTTAAACATTAACCACAGTGACTGACGAGTATCAGTGACATAAACATTAACCAGTGGTTGACGTGTATCAGTGTTATAAACATTACCCCAGAGGCTGACAAGTATCAGTGTTATAAACATTAACCACAGTGGTTGACGAGTATCAGTGTTATAAACATTCACCACAGTGAGTGACGAGTATCAGTGTCATAAACCTTAACTCCGGTGACTGATGCGTATTACTGTCATAAACATTATCCACAGTGGCTGATGAGTATCACTGTTACAATCATTAACCACAGAGGCTGACTAGTATTTGTGTTATACACATTAACCACGGAGACTGAACAGTATCAGTGTTATAAACATTAGCCACAGAGGTTGACGAGTATCCTTGTTATAAACATTAACCACAGATGCTGACGAGAATCAGTGTTATAAACATTAACCACAGTGGCTGACGAGTATCAATGTTATAAACATTATCCACAGTGGTTGAAGACTATCAGTGTTATACACATTAACCACAGTGAGTGACGAGTATCAGTGTTATAAACATTAACCACAGTGGCTGACGAGTATCAATGTTATAAACATTAACCACAGTGAGTGACGAGTATCAGTGTCATAAACATTAACTCCGGTGACTAACGTGTATTACTGTCATAAACATTAACCACAGTGGCTGATGAGGATCACTGTTATAATCATTAACAGCAGTGACTGACTTGTATCAGTGTCATAAAGATTAACCACAATGAATGAGTGGAATCAGTGTCATAGACATTAACCACATAGTATGACGAGTATCAGTGTCATAATCATTAACAAAAGTGACTGACGAGTATCAGTGTTATAAACATCAAATGCAGTGGTTGACGAGTATCAGTGTTATAAACATTAACCACAGTGAGTGACGAGTATCAGTGTTATAAACATTAACCACAGAGGCTGACGAGAATCGGTGTTATACACATTAACCACAGGGGTTGACGAGTATCAGTGTTATAAACATTAACCACAGTTGTTGACGAGTATCAATGTTATAAACATTATCCACAGTGGTTGACGAGTATCATTGTTATCAACATTAAACACAGTGAGTGACGAGTATCAGTGTTATAAACATTAAGCACTATGAGTGACGAGTATCACTGTCATAAACATTAACTCCGGTGACTGATGCGTATTACTGTCATACACATTAAGCACAGTGGCTGGTGTGTATCACCGTTTTAATCATTAACCACAGTGACTGACTAGTATCAGTGTCATAAAGATTAACCACAATGATTGAGTGGAATCAGTGTCATAAGCATTAACCACAGAGTATGACGAGTATCAGTGACATAAACATTAACTCCGGTGACTGATGAGTATTACTGTTTTACACATTAACCACAGAGGCTGAAGAGTATCTGTGTTTTAAACATTAACCACAGTGACTGACGAGTATCAGTGACATAAACATTAACCACAGTGGTTGACGTGTATCAGTGTTATAAACATTACCCCAGAGGCTGACGAGTATCAGTGTTATAAACATTAACCACAGTGGTTGACGAGTATCAGTGTTATAAACATTCACCACAGTGAGTGACGAGTATCAGTGTCATACACCTTAACTACGGTGACTGATGCGTATTACTGTCATAAACATTATCCACAGTGGCTGATGAGTATCACTGTTACAATCATTAACCACAGAGGCTGACTAGTATTTGTGTTATACACATTAACCACGGAGACTGAACAGTATCAGTGTTATAAACATTAGCCACAGAGGTTGACGAGTATCCTTGTTATAAACATTAACCACAGATGCTGACGAGAATCAGTGTTATAAACATTAACCACAGTGGCTGACGAGTATCAATGTTATAAACATTATCCACAGTGGTTGAAGACTATCAGTGTTATACACATTAACCACAGTGAGTGACGAGTATCAGTGTTATAAACATTAACCACAGTGGCTGACGAGTATCAATGTTATAAACATTATCCACAGTGGTTGAAGACTATCAGTGTTATAAACATTAACCACAGTGAGTGACGAGTATCAGTGTCATAAAAATGAACTCCTGTGACTGATGCGTATTACTGTCATAAACATTAACCAGAGTGGCTGATGAGTATCACTGTTATCATCATTAACCACAGTGACTGACTAGTTCAGTGTCATAACGATTAACCACAATTAATGAGTGGAATCAGTGTCATAAACATTAACCACAGAGTATGACGAGTATCAGTGTTA
Source organism: Chaetoderma sp. LZ-2023a (assembly GCA_034401795.1). Lineage (NCBI taxonomy): Eukaryota > Metazoa > Mollusca > Caudofoveata > Chaetodermatida > Chaetodermatidae > Chaetoderma > Chaetoderma sp. LZ-2023a. Next base: position 11,137,316 of record CM067360.1, on the reverse strand, counting down.
TAAACATTAACAACAGTGACTGACGAGTATCAGTGTTATAAACATTAGCCACAGTGACTGACGAGTACCAGTGTTATAAACATCAACCACAGTGACTGACTAGTATCAGTGTCATAAGGTGTAACCACAATGAATGAGTGGAATCAATGTCATAAACATTAACCACAGAGTATGACGAGTATCAGGGACAAAACCATTAACCACAGTGGTTGACGAGTATCAGTGTTATACACATTAACCACAGTGAGTGACGAGTATCAGTGTCATAAACACTCACCGCAGTGAGTGACGAGTATCAGTGTTATAAACATTAACCGCAGAGGTTGACGAGTATCAGTGTTATACACATTAACTACCTTGACTGACGAGTATAAGTGTTATAAACATTAACCGCAGAGGCTGAGGAGAATCAGTGTTATAAACATTAACCACAGTGGTTGACGAGTATCAATGTTATACACATTATCCACAGTGGTTGAAGTATATCAGTGTTATAAACATTAAACACAGTGAGTGACGAGTATCAGTGTTATAAACATTAACCACAGTGAGTGACGAGTATCAGTGTCATAAACATTAACTCCGGTGACTGATGCGTATTACTGTCATAAACATTAACCACAGTGGATGATGAGTATCACTGTTATCATCATTAACCACAGTGACTGACTAGTATCAGTGTCGTAAAGATTAACCACAATGAATGAGTGGAATCAGTGTCATAAACATTAACCACAGAGTATGACGAGTATCAGTGTTATAACCATTAACAACAGTGACTGACGAGTATCAGTGTTATACACATTAACCACAGTGACTGACGAGTACCAGTGTTATACACATTAACCACAGTGGCTGACGAATATCAGTGTTATACACATCAACCGCAGTGGTGGACGACTATCAGTGTTATACACATTAACCACAGTGAGTGACGAGTATCAGTGACATAAACATTAACCACAGTGACTGACGAGTATCAGTGTTATAAACATTAACCACTGTGGTTGACGAGTATCAGTGTTATAGACATTAACCACAGAGGCTGACGAGAATCAATGTTATAAATATTAACCACAGAGGTTGACGATTATCAGTGTTATAAACATTAACTACAGTGACTCACGAGTATCAGTGTTATAAACATTAACCACAGTGAGTGACGAGTATCACTGTCATAAACATTAACTCCGGTGACTGATGCGTATTACTGTCATAAACATTAACCACAGTGAGTGACGACTATCAGTGTTATACACATCAACAACAGTGGTTGACGAGTATCAGTGTTCCACATCAGTCATTCACAAATATAAATTATTAACTACCCACTAACCCCTACACCTAAACACGTACCTTTACATAACAATACAATATTATATAGGGATGAATGGCAATATCGAATATCTACTTTAATGCATGCCTGTCCTGACGGTCAGATATCTAGCCTGAGCAACTACAATAATGATTATCACAGCAAACGTATTTATAACTTGCTAACAGCATTGCACTAATAAAACAATACAGCATTGACAGCCTGAACTCACATAATCCACCATTAGCAGGACACTTACATCCCTGCGTGCTAATGTACTCACCATAATTGTAGTGTGTGCGTTATCTAGTCTACCCACGCGGCTAGACTGATGATGCGTTACTAGGAGTGTCCTCACAATAGTAAATAGCTATCCTGATACAGCGGGTAAAGTTCCATTCCGAGAAGTGAGAATGGACCCTTCTAGTTTTAGCTATGCCGTCCCATCTCTAGCTAAGCTCCACCAACAGATCCCTGATCTCCATGGCTATCTATGCCTATACATTTCCAGAACACTACACAGGTAAGCTGTTAAAACATCGCGCAGTCAAATTAGTTTCAAAATAGTCAACATAATGTTCATTAAATGCTAAAAGCATACAATTCGTACAATGTGTCGTACTATTAAGCGTTAAAGACGGACTAAATCGAGGCATTCATGCTATAATTAATTATGGCGTCATCCTACACGTCACTTAGTTGATTATGACATCATATGACGTCAGATGGTGGATGGATAAATTGTAAAGTTCAATTTCTAACAAGACTAATATTAACTGACGATGAGCAGATTTTCTGTGAAACTTGAAGTTTATCTCTATCTGTGGAACTCATCGAATGATCAAACAACAGAAAGCATGATGTGTCATTCTTTAATGACTCCGTCCGTCTATAACTCCGTCAGAGAGTATACATTCGAAAACCAAATTATGCCAAATAGCCCACATCTATATAAGATGGTTTCCAGAAGGAAGGTTTGGAATAACTATGCGCATTATAATTATTTTGTCCGATATCAATATAAAAAAGTGTATGTCTGAGCAAAAGTCTAGCCTTTTAATATCTTTATATTTACATCATCACTATTTTGTTTTCGTCTTTTGACGCCTTTGATCATTCCGTCTCACCCGCCACAGATTGCCTACGTCATCACACCCCGCGGATTAACTGAGAGTAGGCGCATCAGCTAAATAAATCATGCTACTTTATGCTTCTTTGTCGGAGTACTCGAGCTTAGTAAGTAGGATGTACCAGATTGGTCTGATCGCGAAGTGATGACGGTTTAACTCGCTTCGCAATGGAGCATTCCAAGTTTATCCATTGATCATCTAGCGGCATACAACGTCATAATTAACTGCATGACGTGTATGCTGACGTCATAACCATGACGCTCTGAGTGATTCGAAATACTCCGTCTTTAACGCTTAATAGTCCGACACGTTGTACGAATTGTATGTCTTTACCATTTAATAAACATTCTGTTGAATATTTAGAGACTAATTTGACTGGGTGCTGTTGCATATTTAACAGCATACCGGTATAGTTTTCTGGAAATTGATAATCAGGGTGTTCCGGGAACGATCGATCCCAACACGAGCCTGGTTTGGGTGTAGCTTAGCTGCATATGTGCGGAGCATAGCTAAATTGGAAAGGTGTATTGTTGCAATATAGGCAGCAATTCGGCCTCGCAGTTACCTGTTATTGTTTCTCTTGTTTATCGTATGTATGTGTATTCTCGATCTAATAATTACTGTGAGGAGTACAGGTTAATCAGTACAAATACAAAACACTTCTTCAAACGTACACGAGGTGTATGATCCAGACCGTCTGAAACATGTGGTTCGTTTTTATAATGCATTTTATGATAAATGTTCTTACTAATCCGAGACTATGCATACATACACTTTCTGAAGGCGCCATTCAAACCGGTCATAGATTATGAGTACATGAACTTACTATAAGCTATGTTCAGTGGACGGATGATGCAACTGGGTAAAAGAAACCATTTATTTGGCGATGTGGAGTACGCATTCACGGCCGATTTGTCTTTGCTGAAAGTAGAAGACAATACGTGAATTCACTCAATCAAAGAGTTCACATCAATATAGAAATATGAACATAGCTTAAGATAAGTGTGGCCATATCGTCTTGAGATCGTTAAATTGTATCCGTGTCCGCTAGTGTTGCTATTTTAGAACGTGTCCGCTGGTGTTGCTATTTTAGAACGTGTCCGCTAGTGTTGCTATTTTAGAACGTGTCAGCTAGTGTTGCTATTTTAGAACGTGTCCGCTAGTGTTGCTATTTTAGAACGTGTCCGTTAGTGTTGCTATTTTAGAACTTTTCCGCCAGTGTTGCTATTTTAGAACTTGTCCGCCAGTGTTGCTATTTTAGAACGTGTCCGCTAGTGTTGCTATTGTAGAACGTGTCAGCTAGAATTTCTAATTTAGAACGTGTCCGCTAGTGTTGCTATTTTAGAAAGTGTCCGCTGGTGTTGCTATTGTAGAACGTGTCAGCTAGTGTTGCTATTTTAGAACGTGTCAGCTAGTGTTGCTATTTTAGAACGTGTCCTCTAGTGTTGCTACTGTAGAATGCGTCAGCTAGTGTTGCTATTTTAAAATGTGTCCGCTATTGTTGCTATTTTAGAACGTGTCAGCTAGTGTTACTATTGTAGAACGTGTCAGCTAGAATTTCTAATTTAGAACGTTCCCGCTATTGATGCAATTTTAGAAAGTGTCTGCTGGTGTTGCTATTGTAGAACGTGTCAGCTAGTGTTGCTATTTTAGAACGTGTCAGTTAGTGTTGCTATTTTAGAACGTGTTCGCTAGTGTTGCTACTGTAGAATGTCTCAGCTAGTGTTGCTATTTTAGAACGTGTCTACTAGTGTTGCTATTTTAGAATGTGTCAGCTAGTGTTGCTATTGTAGAACGTGTCAGCCAGTGTTGCTATTTTAGAACGAGTCCGCTAGTGTTGCTATTTTAGAACGTGTCAGCTAGTGTTGCTATTTTAGAACGTGTCCACTAGAGTTGCTGTTTTAGAACGTGTCAGCTAGTGTTGCTATTTTAGAATGTGTCAGCTAGTGTTGCTATCGTAGAACGTGTCCGCCAGTGTTGCTATTTTAGAACGTGTCAGCTAGTGTTGCTATTTTAGAACGTGTCCGCTATGGTTGCTATTTTAGAACGTGCCCGCTGTTGTTGCGATGTTAGAACGTGTCAGCTAGTGTTGCTATTTTATAACGTGTCCGCTGGTGTTCCTATTTTAGAACGTGCCTGCTGGTGTTGCTATTTTAGAATGTGTCCGCTAGTGGTGCTATTGTAGAACGTGTCAGCTAGTGTTGCTATTTTATAACGTGCCCGCTAGTGTTGCTATTTTAGAACGTGTCAGCTAGTGCTACTAGTGTAGAACGTGTCCTCTAGTGTTGCTACTGTAGAATGTGTCAGTTAGTGTTGCTATTTTAGAACGTGTTCGCTAGTGTTGCTACTGTAGAATGTCTCAGCTAGTGTTGCTATTTTAGAACGTGTCTACTAGTGTTGCTATTTTAGAACGTGTCCGCTAGTGTTGCTATTTTGGAACGTGTCAGCCAGTGTTGCTATTTTAGAACGAGTCCGCTAGTGTTGCTATTTTAGAACGTGTCAGCTAGTGTTGCTATTTTAGAACGTGTCCACTAGAGTTGCTGTTTTAGAACGTGTCAGCTAGTGTTGCTATTTTAGAATGTGTCAGCTAGTGTTGCTATCGTAGAACGTGTCCGCCAGTGTTGCTATTTTAGAACGTGTCAGCTAGTGTTGCTATTTTAGAACGTGTCCGCTAGGGTTGCTATTTTAGAACGTGTCCGCTGGTGTTGCTATTGTAGAACGTGTCAGCTGGTGTTGCTATTTTAGAACGTGTCAGCTAGTGTTGCTATTTTAGAACGTGTCCGCTAGTGTTGCTAGTTTAGAACGTGTCAGCTAGTGTTGCTATTGTAGAACGTGTCAGCCAGTGTTGCTATTTTAGAACGTGTGCGGCCGCTAGTGTTGCTATTTTAGAATGTGTCAGCTAGTGTTGCTATTGTAGAACGTGTCAGCCAGTGTTGCTATTTTAGAACGTGCCCACTAGAGGTGCTATTGTAGAACGTGTCAGCTAGTGTTGCTATTTTAGAATGTGTCAGCTAGTGTTGCTATTGCTATTTTAGAACGTGTCAGTTAGTGTTGCTATTTTAGAACGTGTCAGTTAGTGTTGCTATTTTAGAACGTGTCCGCTAGTGTTGCTATTTTAGAACGTGCCAGCTGGTGTTGCTATTTTAGAATGTGTCCGCTAGTGTTGCTATTTTAGAACGTGTCAGCTAGTGTTGCTATTGTAGAACGTGTCAGCTAGTGTTACTATTTGTAGAACGTGTCAGCTAGTATTTCTATTTTAGAATGTGTCGGCTAGTGTTGCTATTTTAGAATGTGTCCGCTGGTGTTGCTTTGTAGAATGTGTCAGTTAGTGTTGCTATTTTAGAACGTGTCAACTTGTATTGCTACTGTAGAATGTGTCAGTTAGTGTTGCTATTTTAGAACGTGTCCGCTAGTGTTGCTATTTTAGAACGTGTCCGCTAGTGTTGCTATTGTTGAATGTGTCAGCCAGTGTTGCTATTTTAGAACTTGTCCGCTAGTGTTGCTATTTTACAACGTGTCCGCTGGTGTTGCTATTTTAGAATGTGTCAGCTAGTGTTGCTATTGTTGAATGTGTCAGCCAGTGTTGCTATTTTAGAACGTGTTAGCTAGTGTTGCTATTTTAGAACGTTCCGCTAGTGTTGCTATTTTAGAACGTGCCCGCTGGTGTTGCTATTTTAGAATGTGTCTGCTAGTGTTGCTATTTTAGAACGTGTCAGCTAGTGTTGCTATTGTAGAACGTGTCAGCTAGTGTTACTATTGTAGCACGTGTCAGCTAGTATTTCTATTTTAGAATGTGTCCGCTAGTGTTGCTATTTTAGAATGTGTCCGCTGGTGTTGCTTTGTAGAATGTGTCAGTTAGTGTTGCTATTTTAGAACGTGTCCGCTAGTGTTGCTATTTTAGAATGTGTCAGCTAGTGTTGCTATTGTTGAATGTGTCAGCCAGTGTTGCTATTTTAGAACGTGTCCGCTACTGTTGCTATTTTAGAATGAGTCCGCCAGTGTTGCTATTGTGGAACGTGTCAGCTAGTGTTGCTATTTTAGAACGTGTCAGCTAGTGTTGCTATTTTAGAACGTGTCCTCTAGTATTGCTATCGTAGAATGTGTCAGTTAGTGTTACTATTGTAGAACGTGCCAGCTAGTATTTCTATTTTAGAACTTGTCCGCTAGTGTTGCTATTTTAGAACGTGTCCGCTGGTGTTGCTATTGTAGAACGTGTCAGCTAGTGTTGCTATTTTAGAACGTGTCAGCTAGTGTTCCTATTTTAGAACGTGTCCTCTAGTGTTGCTATTGTAGAATGTGTCAGTTAGTGTTGCTATTTTAGAACGTGTCCGCTAGTATTGCTACTGTAGAACGTGTCAGCTAGTCTTGCTATTTTAGAATGTGTCCGCTAGTGTTGCTATTTAGAACGTGTCCGCTAGTGTTGCTATTGTAGAATGTGTAAGCTAGTGTTGCTATTTTAGAATGTGTCCGCTAGTGTTGCTATTTTAGATCGTGTCCGCTAGTGTTGCTATTTTAGAACGTGTCCGCTAGTGTTGCTATTTTAGAATGTGTCCGCTGGTGTTGCTTTGTAGAATGTGTCAGTTAGTGTTGCTATTTTAGAACGTGGCCGCTTGTATTGCTACTGTAGAACGTGTCAGTTAGTGTTACTATTTTAGAACGTGTCCGCTAGTGTTGCTATTTTAGAATGAGTCCGCCAGTGTTGCTATTGTGGAACGTGTCAGCTAGTGTTGCTATTTTAGAACGTGTCAGCTAGTGTTGCTATTTTAGAACGTGTCCTCTAGTATTGCTATCGTAGAATGTGTCAGTTAGTGTTACTATTGTAGAACGTGCCAGCTAGTATTTCTATTTTAGAACTTGTCCGCTAGTGTTGCTATTTTAGAACGTGTCCGCTGGTGTTGCTATTGTAGAACGTGTCAGCTAGTGTTGCTATTTTAGAACGTGTCAGCTAGTGTTCCTATTTTAGAACGTGTCCTCTAGTGTTGCTATTGTAGAATGTGTCAGTTAGTGTTGCTATTTTAGAACGTGTCCGCTAGTATTGCTACTGTAGAACGTGTCAGCTAGTCTTGCTATTTTAGAATGTGTCCGCTAGTGTTGCTATTTAGAACTTGTCCGCCAGTGTTGCTATTTTAGAACATGTCCGCTGGTGTTGCTATCGTAGAACGTGCTCGCTAGTTTTGCTATTTTGGAATGTGTCCGCTAGTGTTGCTATTGTAGAATGTGTCAGCTAGTGTTGCTATTGTATAATGTGTTAGCTAGTGTTGCTATTTTAGAACGTGTCAGCTAGTGTTGCTATTGTAGAATGTGTTAGCTAGTGTTGCTATTTTAGAACGTGTCCCCTAGTGTTGCTATTGTAGAGCGTGTCAGCTAGTGTTGTAATTGTAGAACGTGTCCGGTAGTGTTGCTATTTAGAACGTGTCCGCTAGTGTTGCTATTTTAGAACATGTCCGCTGGTGTTGCTATCGTAGAACGTGCTCGCTAGTTTTGCTATTTTGGAATGTGTCCGCTAGTGTTGCTATTGTAGAATGTGTCAGCTAGTGTTGCTATTGTAGAACGTGTCGGCTAGTGTTGCTATTGTAGAATGTGTTAGCTAGTGTTGCTATTTTAGAACGTGTCAGCTAGTGTTGCTATTGTAGAATGTGTTAGCTAGTGTTGCTATTTTAGAACGTGTCCCCTAGTGTTGCTATTGTAGAGCGTGTCAGCTAGTGTTGTAATTGTAGAACGTGTCCGGTAGTGTTGCTATTTTAGAACGTGTCCGCCAGTGTTGCTATTTTAGAACGTGCCAGCTAGTGTTGCTATTTTAGAACGTGTCCGCTAGTGTGCCTATTGTGGAATGTGTCAGCTAGTGTTGCTATTTTAGAACGTGTCCGCCGCTAGTGTCCCTATTATAGAATGTGTCCGCTAGTGTTGCTATTGTAGAACGTGTTCACTAGTGTTGCTATTTTACAGTTACCAAGGCGAGTATTGGTAGTGTTAAGGTGTAAGCGGAATCCCAATTCTGAATGGTATCTTCACAACGTTTCTCCCATTATTTCTCTGATTATCTTATGCTCTCTAGAATATGAATCTTATTGGAGATTGTTTATTTAATGTGATGAAAATGCTTCAGACTAGTGTGTGTAGCTCGTGTAATTATGGGAACGTAGCAAAAGCGTTTGCTTGTCGAGATGTTCGCCAAACTATCTGACGCACTTGTGCAGTCACCCTCAACCCGCGCAATCCTCATCCAAAATATCTCTGTCGTCTGTGACTTGGTAAAAGTCAGTGATTTAAAAAATAGTATTTTGGGTATGGGAGGGTCGTGACATCGGAGTGTGCGATCCAACATGTCAAGCATTGTAAGAAAACCATTCAGAGGAATTAGACCCACAATAAAAACGGAATATATCCAAGCATGTGATGACAGCGGTGAGTAGTCTTGGATTGACGACTAGGATAATTGGTTTACAGTGCATTAAGCAGACCATTTCAGGGTTTAAATCGTCTTCTCGCATCTATGTTATAAATCTCATTTCTTTGTAAAGGATATATCGATAACATACGATTGCAGTTATTACACATGCCATTCTGTTTTCTTACTACAATTAATGCCAGGCTATGACAGATATTACACACATCGTATTACAGTAACACTCAATGCCAGACTATTCCAGTTATTACACACATATTATTACAGTAACAATCAATGCCAGGCTATTACAGATGTTACACACATCTTATTATAGTAACAATCAATGCCAGGCTATTACAGTTATTATACACATCTTATTACAGTAACAATCAATGCCAGGCTATTACAGTTATTACACACATCTTATTATAGTAGCAATCAATGCCAGGCTATTACAGTTATTACACACATCGTATTACAGTAACAATCAATGCCATGCTATTACAGTTATTACACACATCCTATTATAGTAGCAATCAATGCCAGGCTATTACAGTTATTACACACATCTTATTATTGTAGCAATCAATGCACGGCTATTACAGTTATTACGCACATCGTATTACAGTAACAATCAAAGCCAGGCTATTACAGTTATTACACACATCTTATTATACTAACAATCAACGTCAGGCTACTACAGTTATTACACACATGCATGATTACTGTGTTCTGCGGCTATAGTAGTCGAAACACCCTACAGCTGCACATAACCCTTCTTCGATTTTGCCCACTGTGTCTTGTCCTCAGCCGAAATCCTTTGCTTCCGAAGGCCCATTCTTGAGTTGAGTGTACCTAGCAGGTCTCGACACACTATCCCCAAGTGTTTGTGAGAGATAACTACCGGGTTGGACTGGTTGTGTGAGGTATATATCAGCTCAGGATGCTTGGTTACGAGCATTGGGACAATTGGAAGCGGGAAACATGAATGTCGTAAATTGCGCATACTCATTGCATTTAATGTCGTCAACGCTTTTTGGCACAACGACCGATCTCGTATGACTGTTCTGAGAGTTTATGGGCACAATCACATAGGACTGTTCTAAGAGTCCATGTGCACGATCACATAGGACTGTTCTAAGGGTTCATGGGCACGATCACATAGGACTGTTCTAAGAGTCCATGTGCACGATCACACATGACTGTTCTATGAGTTCCTGGGCACGATCACATAGGACTGTTCTAAGAGTTCATGGGTACGATCACATAGGACTGTTCTAAGAGTTCATGTGCACTATCACAAAGAATGCTCTAAGAGGGCATGTGCACGATCACATAGAACCGTTCTAAGAGTTCATGTGCACGATCACATAGGACTGTTCTAAGAGTCCATGTGCACGATCACATAGGACTGTTCTAAGAGTTCATGTGCATGATCACATGGGACTGTTCTAAGAGTTCATGGGCACGATCACATAGGACTGTTCTAAGAGCCCATGTGCACGATCACACATGACTGTTCTATGAGTTCATGGACACGATCACATAGGACTGTTCTAAGTGTTCATGTGCATGCTCACATAGGACTGTCGTAAGAGTTCATGGGCACGATCGCAAAGAATGTTCTAAGAGGACATGTGCACGATCACATATAACTGTTCTAAAAGTTCATTTGCACGATCACATAGGACTGTCGTAAGCGTTCATGGGCACGATCACAAAGAATGTTCTACGAGGGCATGTGCACGATCACATAGGACTGTGCTAAGAGTTCATGTGCATGATCACAAAGAATGTTCCAAGAGGGCATGGGCACGATCACATAGGACTGTTCTAAGAGTTCATGTGCACGATCACATAGGACTGTTCTAAAAGTTCATTTGCACGATCACATAGGACTGTCCTAAGAGTTCATGGGCACGATCACATAGGACTGTACTAAGAGTTCATGTGCACGATCACAAAGAATGATCTAAGAGGGCATGTGCACGATCCCATATAACTGTTCTAAGAGTACATGGGCACGGTCACATAGGACTGTTCTAAGAGTCCATGTGCACGATCACACATGACTGATCTAAGAGTTCATGGGCATGGTCACATAGGACTGTTTTAAGAGTACATGGGCACGATCACAAAGAATGTTCTACGAGGGCATGTGCACGATCACATAGGGCTGTGCTAAGAGTTCATGTGCACGATCACAAAGAATATTCAAAGAGTTCATGGGCACGATCACATAGGACTGTTCTAAGAGTCCATGTGCACGATCACATAGGACTGTTCTAAGAGTTCATGGGCACGATCTCATAGGACTGTTCTAAGAGTTCATGTGCACGACCACATCGACTGTTCTAAGAGTTCATGGGCACGATCACATAGGACTGTTCTAAGAGCAGGTGAATTAGCATACGCATGTTGATGGTGACAGTAACACTGGGTTTCGTGCACGTGAATCAGAACCGGAGTTATGTTGGTTTGAGAATGCCAAAAGTAGGCTTATACACAAATACCTGTGGTATACATTTTAAGTCATCTCATGTGCTTTAGACGTTATTCTAATAGGGCATAGGCAATATATAGCCTACAGTGTGCGTGTAGGCTATATGGACAAATGTGGGCGTGGATCATGAATAGTATATATGGTCGGTGCACGGTTCACGGTTAGGCTATATCTAATCAAACATCACCACACACTTTTTGGAATACAATTATACGAATGCTTATATATATATATATATATATATATATATATATATATATATATATATATCTGTGTATGTATGCATGTGTGTGTGTGTGTGTGTGTGTGTGTGTGTGCGTGCGTGCGTGCGTGCGTGCGTGCGTGCGTGCGTGCGTGCATGTATGCATGTATGCATGTATGCATGCATGCATGTATGTTATTTTATTGACCCACTGGCAACGTGCGGCTTTAATTTATATGTGCTAACCAGCCGACAGTTATGCACCCATTTGTTTAATTTGTTGATCACCATCTCCCGGTCGGGGGATCGAACCGCCATTCTGCAACTCCGCATAGCATCAGCAACCAGACATCTTTCCACTGGACCACCGTGCCAGGACTAAAAAGTCAAGGTTTGGCCGACCAGCTTTCACATGTCTGATATACTGACACACTGACGATTCATATGGGACTATCTGTGGATGCACCTGCCACGATTCAATTCTAGGCTTTTTACGCCTATTGTACTCTGACTCCAGCATGGCTCTGGCAGTATATGTATTTTATTTTATTGACGCACTGGCAACGTGCGGCTTCACATTCTATGTGCTAGCCAGCCGACAGTCATGCACCCATTAATTTAATTTGTTGATCACCATCTCCCGGTTGCAAAGGACTGTCCTAAGAGTTCATGTGCACGATCACATATGACTGTTTTATGAGTACATGTGCACGATCACAAAGAATGTTCTAAGAGGGCATGTGCACGATCACACATGACTGATATAAGAGTTCATGGGCACCGTCACATAGGACTATTTTAAGAGTACATGGGCACGATCACAAAGAATGTTCTACGAGGGCATGTGCACGATCACCTAGGACTGATCTAAGAGTCCATGTGCACGATCACACATGACTGTGTTAAAAGTTCATGGGCACGATCACAAAGAATGTTCTAAGATGGCATGGACACGATCACATAGGACTGTTCTAAGAGTTCATGGGCACGATAACATAGGACTGTTCTAAGAGTTCATTTGCACAATCACATAGGACTGTTCTGAGAGTGCATGCCCACGATCACATAGGACTGTTCCAAGGGTGTATGTGCACAGAATGAATAATCTGTGTAACTGTTCTGAATACAGACATTACACATAGCTGAAGCAGAAAGTGAATGACTTGCAGTACGCACTCATTTTAATGAGGTCTTTGATATCATTCCTTATTATATGACTTTTCGATTATGATTTATGTTAATTTTCGTTCCAAGTGTGTTGCTTGATCAAGATTATTGTTAGAACTCGTATCTTTCCTTTCTTTCCCTTCATAGCTAAATGCTTTTAAAATGAGGAGCAATGACACCCAGTCAAATTAGTTTCAAAATATTCAACAGCTTACCTGTATACTTTTCTGGAAATTGATGGTCAGTGAGTACAGAGATCGACCCCAACACGAGCGTGGTGTGTGTGGAGCTTAGATAGAGATGGGAGGGGCAGAGCTGAAACGGGAATTGTCCATTGTTTGTACACATTAGAAGACACAGCTCCGGCGAATGACCATCCAAAGCTGAGATAAGCGCATAGCAACCATCTTGACAACCAAACGTTTTCAGCTATCAAGCTAAAGTTGTGACGTCACACCGGGAAGCGGTCATCAATTCCTGTCAAATTACTGTTCGAAATAATACCATTGGGAAGCATAGGCGCCTACTGCTTGGTGAATTAGGTACCTATTTCCTTACACATCAGTGTTGTATGGCAATTCATTGTTCACACATGGACACTATTTACATTTTCTAAGTTGCAAAAAGATTCAGTAATATCGCAAAAGTGGATACTGTGTTGTCGATTAAAGGACAGACCTGCCTAGTGACTAACGTCATAAGGCGAATTAGCATATGCCTGTTGGTGGTGACAATAACAATGGGTTCCGTGCACGTGAATCAGAACAGGAATTATGTTGGTTTGAGAATAGCAAAAGTAGGCTTATACAAAAATACCCGTGGTATACATTTTAAGTCACCTCATGTGCTTTAGACGTTATTCTAATAGGGCATAGGCAATATATAGCCTACAGTGTGCGTGTAGGCTATATGGACAAATGTGGGCGTGGATCATGAATAGTATATATGGTCGGTGCAAGGTTCAGGGATAGGCTATATTTAATCAAACATCACCACACACTTTTTGGAATACAATTATACGAATGCATATATATATATATATATATATATATATATATATATATATATATATATATATATATATATATATATATATATGTAAGAAAAAAAATTATATATATATATATATGTGTGTGTGTGTGTGTGTGTGTGTGTGTGGTGTGTGTGTGTGTGGATGCATGTATTTTATTTTATTGACGCACTGGCAACGTGCGGCTTCAATTTCTATGCGCTAACAAGCCAACCGTCATGCACCCATTAGTTTAATGTGTTGATCATCATCTCCCGGTCGGGGGATCGAACTGCCACTCTGCAACTTCGCATAGCATCAACATCCAGACATCTTTCCACTGGACCACCGTGCCAGGACTAAAATGTCAATGTTTGGCCGACCAGCTTTCACATGTCTGATATACTGACACACTGACGAATGTGTATGTGCGTGTGAGTGTGTGCGTGCGTGCGTACGTACGTGCGTGCGTGCGTGCGTGCGAGCGTGCGTGCGTGTCTGCGTGGTTGCCTGCCTGCCTGCCTGCCTGCGTGCGTGCGTGCGTGCATACGTGCGTGCGGTTATGTATGTGTGTATGTATGTATTTTTATGTTATTTTATTGACGCACTGGCAACGTGCGGCTTTAATTTATATGTGCTAACCAGCCATCTTTCCACTGGACCACCGCACCAAGACTAAAAAGTCAAGGATTGGCCGACCAGCTTTCACATGTCTGATATACTGACACACTGACGATTCATATGGGACTATCTGTGGATGCACCTGCCACAATTCAATCCTAGGCTTTTACGCCTATTGTACTCTGACTCCAGCACGGCTCTGGCAGTATATGTATTTTTTTATTTTTTTATTGACGCACTTGGCAACGCGCGGCTTCAATTTCCATGTGCTAACTTAGCCGACAGTCATGCACCCATTAGTTTAATTTGTTGATCACCATCTCCCGGTCGGGGGATCGAACCGCCATCCTGCGACTCCGCATAGCATCAGCAACCAGCCATCTTTCCACTGGACCACCGCACCAAGACTAAAAAGTCAAGGATTGGCCGACCCGCTTTCACATGTCTGATATACTGACACACTGACGATTCATATGGGACTATCTGTGGATGCACCTGCCACAATTCAATCCTAGGCTTTTACGTCTATTGTACTCTGACTCCAGCACGGCTCTGGCAGTATATGTATTTTTATTTTATTTTATTGACGCACTGGCAACGTGCGGCTTCAATTTCCATGTGCTAACTTAGCCGACAGTCATGCACCCATTAGCCTGCGTGCGTGCGTGCGTGCGTGCGTGCGTGCGTGCGTGCGTGCGTGCGTGCGTGCGTGCGTGCGTGCGTGCGTGCGTGCGTGCGTGCGTGCGTGCGTGCGTGCGTGCGTGCGTGCGTGCGTGCGTGCGTGCGTGCGTGCGTGCGTGCGTGCGTGCGTGCGTGCGTGCGTGCGTGCGTGCGTGCGTGCGTGCGTGCGTGCGTGCGTGCGGTTATGTATGTATATGATATTGTCAAACGCACTGGCTCAGAATTTTCAAAATTGAAAAAATTCCTGTTTAATTTATTCTATTCCTTGAGATTGTCATTTTGTTTTAGAGACGCGATATGGGCTAAGTGTCATACAATGATAAATCACCTAGTCGTATTTTGAAAACCTATGTCGGTTTGGCTTTTACTAAGATGTCACGTAGATTCGGATTTTTCTTAAATGCAATTACTGGACGCGTGTTGAAAGGTTGTCCGAGATTGTCCATTAATTTGTGATATTCATCTTTTAGGATTTTGGCAATTTCAACATTTTTCCGACTGTATATGAGAGTAAATGGGATAATCTCCCTCTGATCTAATAGGCCTGGGTCAGAAGTTATGCCCCGAGGCCATTGTGTTTCTAATTGTTTAGGCCAGAACGATTCTCTTAGTTTTCTTTGTTTATCAGTTTCCTCTGTTGTGTCTGAAAGAGGTAGCTGTTCGATAGGCATACTTTCAAAGTCACGAGGGACTGAATGATCAGGAAGCTTAAAATGTTCACCCACATGTGTGTCTTCCTCTAGTCTAAAATCTGAGAGGTGTCTAGTTGCACGCCATCTTAGTGGATTTTTCGTTTCGCCGATATACTGCTTTTGACACAATTTGCATGAAATTAAATTAATGACATTTTTAGAAACACAATCTAAATTTGACTGAATGCGAAATTTGCTTTTGTTTTGAAAGCTTGTGAATGTACTCTGGGAAGGAGAAAATTATCCAATTTACACCATTTCTTTTCACATTTCCGAGTTCCTCCTTCACATACAATCGGACGATTATGACACATTTTGGTAGGCCGAGAATTGCTGGCATTATCCCGAATGAGTTCCACGTTACGCAGAGTTTCAGACTTTATTTTACGTAGGAACCGAGAAGAGTACCCTCTCGGTCTGAGAGCTTTGAATAAGGTCAAACATGATGATTCAAAGTTTTTCCTATCACTCGAATTTCTATGAAAGCAGATTATTTGTGATTTTACAAGTTCCTTGAAAGTATGCGGTGGATGGAACGATTTCTTGTGCAGTAGTTGATCGGAGTCGGTTGGCTTAAAATAAACTTTGTAGTCTAAGTAACCCGATGTTTCATACTTTATACCTTTGTATACGGTTACATCCAGGAAATCTACGGACATCTCATCAATGTCAGCTCGGATCATGATTGTTCAGAATGGCTTAACATTTGTTAAATGCTTCTTTGGTATGTTGCCAGATCATGAAAATGGGATCGAGGTATCTGCGGTAATTGAGTGGTTGATTTGGACACTTTTTGAGTGCTTCCTTTTCCCACTCTGCCATGTAAAGGTTAGCGAAACCTGGGCTGAAACGCTTACCCATTGCGCAGCCACACATGTGTTGGAAAATTTCACCAGCAAATTCAAAGTCATTGCCTTTCAGACTAAGCTCCAATAGAGCTATTACTTCTCTGTCAGGCCTGTTGGTGTCGGGATAGTCGGCAAATACTCTACGAATTGAATTTAGACCCTTTTCGACATCAATGTTTGTGTACAAATTAAGAATGCATTTGGAGGGACCGAGATCTTAGAGACCTGGGCTAGGAAGTCTTCAGTGTTTTTCAGATAGCTAAAATGTCTGTTCGCAATTGGCTGAAGATGGTAGTCGATACATTCACTAATCCTATATGATTCTGAACCCCAATCTGATATAATGGGTCGCTCTGGTGGAGTCATTGGGTCGGTCCACGAGTCAACAGACTTATGGATTTTAGGAAGAAGATAAAATGTACGTGGTTTCGAATCATCTTTTGCAAAGAGATATTTAAATTGCTTTTCAGTTATCTTCTTATTATTAACCATTTTTTGGAGAATTTCATTAAATTGTCTACAGTTATTTTGCCAAAGTGGTTCCTTTAGCTTTAGGTAATATTTCTGATTACTAAGCTGTCTATGTGCTTCTTTGATATAGTTATTTGTATCCATTATTACAGTAGCTGATCCTTTATCCACAGGTTTAATAACAATTTCATTATTTTTAGATAACCCTTGTAGGGCATGGTGCTGCTCATAAGATAAATTGTGCTGATCATTTGGAAATGTTGTATTTTTAATACGCTCTGAATAAAGTTGTATACTTTCACCGATTGCTGGGTCAACCAGTTTCAAATGTGGTACCCAGCCTGTTTTCTCAATGAATGGTGGAATGTTGCTATTCGAGTTTTGAAAAAAATCTGCCAATTTGACGCGGTGACCAAATTCAGCAGTTTCAATAAGGCCATTTTCAAAATCTGAATCCAAACCAATTTTGGGTTTCGGAGTTGGTCCAAAGGTTAATCCAAAATTAAGCAGCGATTTTTCGATTTCGCTTAACTGAGAACCAGCTAGGTTGACAATATTACTGCCTAGTCCAGTTTCTGGGTGGCAGCTACCGTGACCCGAATCTAGCTTAAATTAAGGAAATTTAGCCAATTGCTATAGATAGTGTTAGCAGTCCCCTCAGTCCAATGTATATTGTCACGACACACTCTGAAATCTGCGATTGGCAGACATGGTATGGCAGTAACATTGGACCTAGGGGACTCAGCAATTCGATTAATGGCCTCAAGAATTTCCTTCTGGTTGGGGGTCGAGGTAGCTGAGAAGTTCAATTGCTGAACTAAATCATAGTTTCAGGGAATTTTTTTCTTATCATGCTGAACATCAATCTCAGTCGAGTCTCAGTGTCTGAGAGTGGGTTGTTCCGGTCAATGATACCTATATTAAGGATCCGCTTCTCAGGATGGACTGACCCTGTGTATCGATTAATGACAGTTCGTATGCCAGTAATAGATGCGTCAGGGAAGCAGGCCACCTGTCTGTCTGGATGCGGGTCTACGTTGATTCTGCTGAGATTTGATGCTCCCACAATCAAGAGATTTTTACAAATGGTGGGAAGCTGCCAATTGGGTCTATTTACAGACTCGTTCCGGAATTTCCAAAAGGTGTTCTTCTCTCGCTCAGTGAGACGGGTGGGTCCTCTGGGCTTACAAAACGGAGATGGTGTGAAACGAGGTTGTGGGATCTTTGCTTCAGGTGGCTTTTCACGTGATGATTTTCCACCAGCTAAACGCTGTGGTAGTGATGGAAAATCAACAGGTGAAAATGGCACCATAGGGGATGATGGGGATTCGGGTAGTGGGATCAAGGACGGATCTACTGGCGAAATCACACTAACAACGGGTTCAGAGCGTTTTCTCCGTGATGATCTTCCACCAGCTATGCGCTGTGGTAGAGGTGCAAGATCACAGCGTGGAAACGGTGACATAGTGGGTGGTGGTGATTCAGGGAGAGGGATCAAAAGCGGGTCGACAGGCGAATAATTACAGTCTGTCATTTAGACGTTTAAGGTGTGGTGAAACCTCAGTGGGCGATCTTACTCTCTTCCTAGCCTGGGAGGGTAGAGCCACACATGTCTGTTCGACTGTTGGTTTACGCTTTGGCGTAACATTTTTTGTGCCAACAGTCGAACGGAAATGTGGGTCAATAGGCCTAATGAACTCATAGAATGCTGCAATATCGCTTCCACTGAGCTTTCTACCATGGTTGTTCTTGGCCCAGCGGATGACAATGGACTTAGCGAGGCCGAGGTCAAGGTCGGGGTGGTCTTGGGCGGAGAGAAGCTTGGACCTTAAACACCCTAGCTGACAGTTAGTATGACCAATCAGAGTTCTCACCATTGATTATTCCCACTCAGAGTTCACCGACCAAATGTCAAAGAGGATATCCTCATTTGGCATGGCCAGCTTCAGAAACTTACTTAGATCCATTACCTTCTGGCCTAAGCCATTAGGCAAAGTATCTAACCTGAGGTGGTTTCTCAAAATACTAATATGGTGAAAGCACTGGATCACCATATAGTACACCTTGACTAGGCGGGCTTGGGAAGACGAATGGTGATGCGATTCAAATCCCGCACCATCCCTTCGTCTACCTTTGCCCGGTCTGGCCATAGTGTACTTCTCAGTCAGGCAAATCCCAGTCAATCAATCAATCTTAATCAATCTTAATCAATCTTAATCAATCTCAATCAATCTCGATCAATCTCGATTAATCTCGATTAATTTCAATTAATCTCAATCAGTCTTAATCAGTCTTAATCAATCTTAATCAATCTTAATTAATCTCAATCAATCTTTTTACGCCTATTGTACTTTCAGTATGTTGGCTGGTAGTGGATCCAGTGAACAACAAGCTCTAGTGGATTCTCGAATTATCTTCGATACATCTTCACAACAAGACGGTGTGAAGGCTGGCATAACACATTTTGGTTTACGCACACTACAGTCACGTATTGATGAGTAATCAGGATGCTTCAAAATGTTAGCACGAATTTCGTCTATTTTCTCTAAGAAGTAGTTCGCAAAATGATTAGCTAGTTCTACTGGATCACTGTATTTTGGCAAGCTGTCCCTGCTTTTGTCCTTGTGGAGGAGTTTATCGAAGATGGTGAACAGTTTCCGCTGATTGGTCGCGTTCTCTGTTACAGAATAGTATGTACGCTTAGCAGCTGTTATCATGTCACTGACTACCCGACATTGGTTAGAATATGCCTGGCGATGGACCGGAAGCTGGGAGTTACGGGCCAAGCGTTCATACTTGAGACAGAGTTGTTTCGCTTCTTTTATTTCACCGTTATACGAAGGTGAGTGGTGTCGAACAGCGATCGCCCTTTGAGTCAGAGGGGCATGCTTATCCATGACGGACCGAATGTTATTGTCATACTGTTCAACAAGTTGTGTTAGGTCATATATATATATATATAGCTTATATCTTGCTGGACTGACTTTAACGATTGTACGCAGGCTATAGACACACGTGTAGGATCATGCATACAGACGCATACCTTTCCAATGTTACCAGCAGCACACTGCGGCGTGTACGATCACAGTGTATCATTGTATAGGCCTATAGTCAACAGAACATTTCTTACATCGTGTTCATATGGTACTAACTAACATGTTTCTGTTTTTGTTTTGGAATCACCTAAACTTATTTATGAGCTGCACTGTACGTAAAGACCACGCGATCTCTAAACATATGGTTCGCCTACTTATTTAACATTTGTTTATTCACAAAATTTAACTTTTACACAACATTTAAATATTTATGTAGGCTACTTCCATCACACGGAAGACTTTGTTTTGGAAGCGATCGATGTGGTGGTAGTTGGCAGAGGCGTGACGACAGCCCCACCCCTTCCCACCCCACCCCTACTCTACCCACGCACCACTGTGTTGAATCTAACGTGTTAATCCATGTCGCTGTCTCATGCAAATACCTTGTTAAAATATATAGCACATAGGTACACAATTATGGTCAAATCATGGAAAGACTTACTCCTGGAACTCACTCTAAAAGACACACAATTGTACATTCATCATTTTCAGAAACGATTGTAGCTGTACTCTGTAGCCTACATTTTCTTTCAGATATAAATAATGGCACTATTTTAGTAAAATTATAGATTACATCTACGCATTGAAACAATAACCAAAGAATAATGTTTCGCTACTTACATTATTCACGCCAATACAGGCATATTTAAATCTGAGAGCAGCAAAACGGCATGTGCGCAACTGTATGTAAGCTTGCCACATACAGCCATCCTCAACCCCTCCCACCCACCTCATCACAATCACACCCATTCATCTCCGATATTTACCTATCCGGATGTTTTCAAGGATGGCATTATTGGATCCGCAATTAGGCCTATTGCTGTTAGTCCCTGAAGATTATTTGTCCCATACATCGAACTATTGCCGATTGTGTTCATTCTTTATTGCCTAATGGATTTGCCGTCGACTTCTTGTGAATCACTGTATATTTCAAGCTAATCAGGAAAAGGGACTTGGACACATCATTTCCTGTTGGCTTGTCGTGTTGTACTGGTGCATCATGGTAATCATGAGAAGTCATGGCACGCATTGCAATGTTAGGCATTGGCTCTCATGATAAGTGTTGTAATTCAAGGGAAATATTTGAATGCATGCTAAACTGTGTAACTCATGTTAAACTTTAGAATTCATGTTAAAATTTGGAATTCGTGTTAATCATTGGAATTCCTGACAAGAATTGCAACCTTCCTAAACCTATTTTAAAGCGTCACTCGAGCTCCTTGCACAATGCGCATCGCGTTGGAGATGTGCATGCATTGTCGGTACAGGTAACACTGATGGCATTGTTGGTACAGGTAACACTGATAGCATTGTTGGTACAGGTAACACTGATAGCATTGTTGGTACAGGTAACACTGATAGCATTGTTGGTACAGGTAACACTGATAGCATTGTTGGTACAGGTAACACTGATAGCATTGTTGGTACAGGTAACACTGATAGCATTGTTGGTACAGGTAACACTGATAGCATTGTTGGTACAGGTAACACTGATAGCATTGTTGGTACAGGTAACACTGATAGCATTGTTGGTACAGGTAACACGTATATCATTGTTGGTACAGGTAACATTGATAGCATTGTTGGTACAGGTAACACTGATAGCATTGTTGGTACAGGTAACACTGATAGCATTGTTGGTACAGGCAACACTGATAGCAATGTTGGTACCGGTAACACTGATAGCATTGTTGGTACAGGTAACACTGATAGCATTGTTGGTACAGGTAACACTGATAGCATTGTTGGTACAGGTGACACTGATAGCAAAACGATGGTAAGAAGCTTACTACTAAGATACTATTTCCTTTGACCTTTATGGTAAGATTTGCAATCATATTGCGTTGGAATTTATGATAAGTGTGGGTGGAATATTCCTAAATATATCGGGAAAGGAATGCATGATCTGTATGTGTCATGTACTTTGCAGATGAAAAGAAGATGGTACAACGATCGTTGATCGGATGACATCTCTAGGAGGTAATACTATTGATAAATAGCCGTGTTGTCGTTAGAGATGGCATGGCTATGAATGAGAATTGCATGTTATATTAGCTTTATAAATGTCAGAAAGACATACAGTGTAGTAATTCACCAGACTAATAGTCTACTTAATACTACTTACATTGATGAATCTGCTAGTTAAGCTGCTGATGGGGATAACGTTACATTCAGGTCCTAACACAGGAAAGTGTTTCAATGCCGGGGCTATTTTAATAAGATTACAGTTTGCCGATAGCTGTATTCCCAAGGAGATTAAATGCGTTTCTATTGTTCTCTGATCCTGAGCCCCAGTATTTACGCCACAGTGTCTAGAGTGGAAACAATCGCGTTAATAGGCACGGGTCGTCTAAAATAGCCAGATAGTGTCAGCATTGCGCGGTAAATGGATAACTACAAACAAAAGTCAATATACATAAGAAATATAGCAGACAGTGCTAAACACAAGCACACGTATCACGCCCTCTGAGCTGATGTATAATTGATTGATCATGGATGTATAACCGAAATACTTTGGGCCTGAGAAATCCGCAAGCAATCAATCACAATACTATCTGCAATGTGTATAGCTGTAACTTAATTTGTCCATTGCCCTAGTTGCTGTGTGTTATCCTGAAATACGTATTCTGGGGCTAGCACCAATCGGTGTGACAATCATGATCTCTTCTTCAGGCTGTCAAAAGAATCTTCCGCTTGGAGACATATATATCTGTGAACATTGTTGCATGGCGCGCAATTGTATTTTCAGAATAATGACCCGTTCTTTTAGATCGTTGGTTGTGTTTGGTCATTAACGAGTAAGTGGATAGATAAATATAGAAAGAGAAAAAAGAACATTTGCTATCAATTGGCGGCTAAAGAAGAATTAGTAGTATGCATGAGTAGATAATGGCAATGCTTAATAGAGTAAACAGTGAGTGAAGTGCATATTGGCTAGTGCATTATGATATAGTAAACTGTTACGAACGTGTAATCAATGCATTTGTATTGCAGGAATCACAGAACAAGCATAGCCCTGGAGTGTTCGATAAAGAACAGAGCAGCATAATGGCCGTGTATTGATGTGCTGCGAGCGTGCCAGGTTGTTTAACAGCAATTAACCATTTCCAAATTGGAGCAAAGTAGTTAGTATAGCCTCCGTATACATATTAGTTAAGGAGCAACACAAGTTCGCACACGATAAGCAGATTGCAGTTTGATTTCAAACTTTTCGTGCCAATTCTTCTCGGTTGCGCTGTAACGATTTTTCTACATTTTCTTGATAGTTCCCAGCAGCATAAAGGCCCTATTACAAAGTCGCTTGTCATGTATTGATGTGCTGCGAACGTTCCTGGTGGTTTATCAGCATATCGTTGTGAGGCATGGTTGTAGCACATGGTCGTGGATTTCAAGAACGTGGTCTCTTAAGCCTGCTTGATGCATGGATGATGTTCGTGCAATGCCATTAGCTGGTGAATGTCACCAGGTCAGGAATCTGTTGAATGATGTTCGTACAAGGCCATTAACTGATGAACGCCACTAGGTTGCAAATCTTTTGAATGATGCTAGATGATCGTACACTAACATTAGCTGATGAACGTCAATAGTTCAGGAATCTGTAGAATGATGCTCGTACAATGCCATAGCTGGTGAGTGCCACTAGGTCTGGAATCTGCTAAATGATGGTTGTGCAATTCCATTAGCTGAGTAACGCTATCGGGTCAGGAATCTAGTGAATGATGGTCTAGCAAAGCCGTTAGCTAAGGAACGCTATAGGGTCAGATATCTGTTGAATGATGATCGTACAATGCCATAGCTGGTGAATGCCACTAGGTCTGGAATCTGCTAAATGATGATCGTACAATGTCATTAGCTGAGGAATGCTATCGGGGCAGGAATCTAGTGAATGATGGTTGTGCAATGTCATTAGCTGAGGAATACTATCGGGACAGGAATCTAGTGAATGATGGTTGTGCAACGTCATTAGCTGAGGAATGCTATCGGGGCAGGAATCTAGTCAATGATGGTTGTGCAATGTCATTAGCTGAGGAATGCTATTGGGGCAGGAATCTAGTGAATGGTGGTTGTGCAATGTCATTAGCTGAGGAATGCTATCGGGGCAGGACTCTAGTGATGATGGTTGTGCAATGCCATTAGCTGAGCAATGCTATCGGGGCAGGAATCTAGTGAATGATGGTTGTGCAATGTCATTAGCTGAGGATTGCTATCGGGGCAGGAATCTAGTGAATGATGGTTGTGCAATGTCATTAGCTGAGGAATGCTATCGGGGCAGGAATCTAGTGAATGATGGTTGTGCAATGGCATTAGCTGAGGAATGCTATCGGGCAGGAATCTAGTGAATGATGGTTGTGCAATGCCATTAGCTGAGGAATGCTATCGGGGTATGAATCTAGTGAATGATGGTTGTGCAATGTCATTAGGTGAGAAAGCTATCGGGGCAGGAATCTAGTGAATGATGGATGTGCAATGCTATTAGCTGAGGAATGCTATCGGGGCAGGAATCTAGTGAATGATGGTTGTGCAATGTCATTAGCTGAGGAATGCTATCGGGGCAGGAATCTAGTGAATGATGGTTGTGCAATGTCATTAGCTGAGGAATGCTATCGGGGCAGGAATATAGTGAATGATGGTTATGCAATGCAATTAGCAGAGGAACGCTATCGGGTCAGGAATCTGCTGAATGATGGTCGTACACTGCTATTAACTGAAGAATGCCATCAGGCCAGGAATTCGCTCAATAAGCGTCATTTCGTGGTCATGGTTAGAAGAACAACTGCCCTAACTCGTGTTTGAGGGTATGAACACCATGCACTGGTATGAGCTGGGAGAGTTCCGCTGTATCGAAATCATATCAAAATAAGACATATTTATTATCCCATTGTATTCTGTATCAGCTGAGGTGCTGGGGAATGATCTTAGCGCGTGACTTACGTAGTATGGGACCATTAAGTGACTCGTGATTGACTGAATATTACGATATTAAATGGTTGCGTATAAATGTCACGTAATACGACAGGAATCATTTTAAGCAGCATATTGCAATGAAATGGTGGTATAGAATGGCGATAATAATTGTCGAACTGTCCCCTTGACAACCCCAACTCAAGATGGGTATTTTCTGAGAGGAGATGCTTTGCTGAATAAAGATCTGCCCGACTCCGGATCTTGGTATCAGAATAGCCACTCAGTATTGCAAAAGATTGTGCACCATGATTAGTGGACACCTGTGTGGTTTCTGTCTCGACGGTGCACAAGCCCGGCCACATCATAGCATAAATGTGCTTACAATTCCATACAAAGTTGTAATATGTTTAACTGGACTCATGCCATCTACTGCGCCCAGGAGACCAATTTACTAATGTATTGCATTACGTGAGATGCGAAATAACCATAAACATGTTATACCTTATAACAGAACCAACACGTATTTGTGCAACAGGGGAATGCACTACAATCTGTATATTCAAAGAACAATATTGGTGCCCTGGAGGCAACAAATTACCACACCACATCATACGGTACGCTAGAAGGATTTCTGGAGAGGTATATACATTGTGGTATTTGCTAAGATAACTCACGCGTGCACTACTGTATTTACACACGTACCTTCAATGCAATTGCTGAACACATTTCAAAATATTGGTTTATATATCAGCTGAAAAAGGAAATATACATAATTCTAACTCCGAAGACAGAGCTACTGAAAGAAGTCTCAGTATGTGACAAAACAGCTGACAGCAACACGTTCCTTGGCTTGACGAGTGTCAAAAAGGACCAGAATGGGATAAACCGCTAATTCAGCTGTAAGATTTCAACCCATAACCGACTTCCTCATTATTATCCTGGCTGCAGCAAGATGCCTCTGCATATCTCGGATGTGACAGAGAAGTGTTTTTCATATATCAAACGATGCTACTTACAATGCATGTGAGTTAATGAAGAGATTAAATGTGACATATATTTATAAAAGTGAAACATAACAAGCTGCATTCCATGCTGTAGTGGCAATTATCCTGTCAACACTCAATAGTTGATCAAGGGGTGCCATTAATAGTCAATATGATAGCGGCTCGAAATCTTGAATGAGCTCATGGAGCTTTCAGAGAGGCTTTATGATTTGATTCCATTCTGGAAATATAACATCTCAAATCACTTTAGTTAGGCTGTGGCCAGACTGATAATTTACTACATACTGGCTTGTTGGTCACTGCTTGGTTACTGCGTGGTGGCAGTGTCAATATAATATGTACTGGCGTGTTGCCCCATGCTTGGCCACCTTCGGGCCGTGATGGCAATATGCCATACTTTGGAGTGTTGGTCTCTGTTTGGCCACTGTGGTAATAGGATCGCACTGTATGCTACATTCCTGCTGTTGGTAACTATTTGGTCACCTTGGGATCGCGGTGATAATATGCAATATTATACTGGGAACTCAGCACGGCTTTCTCTTCAGTTAGTTGCCAGCATGATATACAAACTGAACGACTAGATGAAGAACAAGGCATTATTGATCTGCAGACATTAGCTCCCACATAAATTAATCGCTATGCACTGATTTACATTAATTAAATATGATCAGCATAAACAACGAACCAAAAGAACGTGATTAATATCAGCATAAACCCTGTGAGTGTATCTAATTAACAAAGTAGACACCTTATTACCAGCCATGTGTTTAACAGCTAGCTTATACCCTGGGGGTAATTCCATAGCAGAAGGGAAAACTCATTACTCTTAGCTACTATTAGTCCCGTACGTACAATGCATCGAACATGTACAGTTATTTCCAGTTCCAGCTGTGTGGATCAGGTTAAAATAGAACACAGGCAGATTTGTCTGGCTGCTTTATGGGAGCATGATCAATAGAGTGAATAGGGGTGAATGCATAACTCTTGACTCCAGTGGTGCTTAATTATTGATGGAATACATAGGTCTTCATTAGGCACAACGTATCTTGTCAAAATATGTATTATGCATTTTAACATTTTATCGAACGAAGGAAATGTGAGAGTATTGCA
Source organism: Chaetoderma sp. LZ-2023a (assembly GCA_034401795.1). NCBI lineage: Eukaryota > Metazoa > Mollusca > Caudofoveata > Chaetodermatida > Chaetodermatidae > Chaetoderma > Chaetoderma sp. LZ-2023a. Next base: position 11,110,175 of record CM067360.1, on the reverse strand, counting down.
GGAAAGCTTAGGTAGATGTTTGTGTATCTGGATTGACTGCTATAACAAAGCTTAGGCAGAGGCGTCTGTATCGGGATTGAGTGTTATAACACAGCTTAGGTAGAGGCGTCTGTATCGGGATTGACTGTTATAACACAGCTTAGGTGGAGGCGTCTGTATCGGAATTGACTGCTATAACAAAGCTTAGGTAGAGGTGTCTGTATCGGGATTGAGTGTTATAACACAGCTTAGGTAGAGGCGTCTGTATCGGGATTGACTGTTATAACACAGCTTAGGTGGAGGCGTCTGTATCGGAATTGACTGCTATAACAAAGCTTAGGTAGATGCGTCTATATCGGGATTGACTGTTATAACACAGCTTAGGTAGAGGCGTCTGTATCGGGATTGCCTGCTGTAACAAAGCTTAGGTAGATGCGTCTGTAGCGGAATTGACTGCTATAACAAAGCTTAGGTAGATGCGTGTGTATCCAGATTCCTGCTATGACATAGCTTAGGTAGATGCATCTGCATATGAATCGACTGATATAACAACGATTAGGTAGACACGTGTGAATCGGGATTGACTGCCATGACAAAGCTTAGGCAAATGCGTGTGTATCGGGATTGACTGCTATACCAATGCTTAGGTATATGTTTGTGTCTCGGGATTGGCTGCTATGACCAAGCTTACGTAGAGGCGTGTATATCGGGATTGCCCGCTATAACAAAGCTTATGTAGATGCGTGTGTATCGGGATTATCTGCTATGACATAGCTTAGGTAGCTGCGTCTGCATATGGATCGACTGCTATGACAAAGCTTATGTAGATGTGTGTGTATTGGGATTATCTGCTATGACATAGCTTAGGTAGCTGCGTCTGCATATGGATTGACTGCTATAACAAAGCTTATGTAGATGCGTGTGTATTGGGATTATCTGCTATGACATAGCTTAGGTAGCTGCGTCTGCATATGGATCGACTGCTATAACAAAGCTTAGCTAGAGGCGTGTGCATCGGGATTGACTGCTGTAACATAGCCTATGTAGAGGCGTGTGCATCGGGATTGGATGCTGTAACATAGCCTAGGTAAATGCGTCTGTATCGGAATTGACTGCTATAACAAAGCTTAGGTAGATGTGTGTGCAGCGGGATTGACTGCTGTAGCACAGCTTAGGTCGATGCGTGTGTATCGGGGTTGACTGCAATGCTATATCAGGTTAGATCTATAACACACTAAGCAATTTAGCCTTTCGTTGATAACCCTTTAACACTCATATCAGCTAACACAGAGTTTGCGGTACTCGTGAGAAATGTCCAGTTGTAGACTAAGGGAAGGCTATTTCTGAAAATTTACCACAGGAATGTCTGGTTCGATAACCGAGCCAGTCATTCCAGTGGTAAATTTTCAAAATACTCTTCTCTTGTTCTACATATGGACATGTTTCTTGTCTAGATTATAATGCATTCGCAGTATTAATCCATATAATGAAGATGCTCCTTTTTTCTGCTCGTAGAGGGCAATATCTACCTGTAAAATATTCACAAAATGAAAATAGCATCTTTCGCTCTCTAGATTTATATCTCTCTCCATCAATCCTCTCTCCCGCCATCCCTTGTTCCACCTCTCTTTCCCTTCTGCTCGCACTGTCCCCGTCTCTTATCCCCTTTCATTCTCTGTATATCTCCCATCTATCTTTCTCACAGTCTCCTGTAGTCTCTGTAGCGCCATGTTTTTCTCTTTAATTCTCTTCGTCACAGGCTTGTGTCGTTTCGGTCAAGAATATGGCTCAATGATTCCTCCGACAGAAACCGTATTGAAAGCTATATTTCTAACATGCACACACCATGTTAGAGAGATCTGCAAATGTGTGATAAAGACAAAAAACACATTCTATCAACACCGTTGCCAATTCGAGTTTGGGAACATCACGAGGCCGCTGTCAGGGCACACAAGCAGCATGAAAGAGTGTTCGTAACATCAAAATAGACCGACGTGTTCTGCTAATGAGCGACTTCAGAACAATTATAAACATAACACATAATAATCAAATTGAAAATATATACCTGCGTACGAGAGATGTTTGTTCGGTCGCATGCGCTTACGGCCATACGTGTGTTTCATGATGCGTCATACCATAGCACGCAGTATGTATGCAACATCGCGCGCGTCCATTTGCGTCCTCTGTATAGGGACACGCCTTTTCTTTCTCTTTTGAAAAAGTGTCGTTGTTCGGAGCGAGATAACTGGTATCATATCATCAATTCGCTGCTGGCGTCACTGATTATATGATGGCATTTGCTGGTACTTAGCCGCGAACAGTATAGTTACGCATTCTGTAATATCAAACACATTACCAGAAGACATAATTATAAGCTTCATTTATCCATAATGGTTCCTATTACAACCCGCCTACATACTACCATGTTTCTGGGTATTCAAATCAGCTTTCACTAATGGCGTGACGAAGTGGTTTTACTTGCGAGCTGACGTGATGGCATTTTAATGTATTTTTTGAATTGGATTTGTTACCGATCTGCTACAAAATCCATGTACCGAGTAATACAATTAGTAAACCATTGCTTCATGCGTACTTAAAATGTGTGTTTCTACGTTGTCAGTTCTGTTAATATCTCAAACTGCGTCCGTAGTTGCTGGTAGGGTAAGATAATACCCACACGCACGCACGCACGTACGCACACACGCACATGAAGTCAAATGCGCGCTGCAATAGAATATTTACAACGGACCAGTGACGTCACAGGCAGATGTTTGAGGAATTTTGAACCAGACATGTATCTAAATATATACAGGATACCGTTTCATGAGACATATCAATAATTGTCAGCACTGGTAGCACTCAGAATGTCTCCTTGTAGATTTCTTGAAAAGTACAACATTATGTTTGACGTTTTGTCCAGCGTTCCCTTGCCCTTTCCCTCTCGCCCAACCGAAGATGCGTCCGCCCACATTGTGTGTTAACAATACCAGAGAGTAGGCGAGTCAGAGATCTAATGTATTGTGCGTTAACAATATCAGAGAGTAGGTGAGTCAGAGATATAATGTATTGTGTGTTAACAATATCAGAGAGTAGGTGAGTCAGTGATATAATGAATTATGTGTTAACAATACCAGAGAGTAGGTAAGTCAGAGATATAATGTATTGTGTGTTAACAATACCAGCGAGTAGGTGAGTCAGAGATAAAATGAATTATGTGTTAACAATACCAGAGAGTAGGTGAGTCAGAGATATAATGAATTATGTGTTAACAATACCAGAGAGTAGGTGAGTCAGAGATATAATGAGTTATGTGTTAACAATACCAGAGAGTAGGTGAGTCAGAGATATAATGAATTATGTGTTAACAATACCAGGGAGTAGGTGAGTCAGAGATATAATGAATTATGTGTTAACACTACCAGAGAGTAGGTGAGTCAGAGATATAATGTATCGTGTGTTAACAACACCAGAGAGTAGGTGAATCAGAGATATAATGTACCGTGTGTTAACAATACCAGAAAGTAGGTGAGTCAGAGATATAATGACTTATGTGTTAGCAATACCAGAGAGTAGGTGAGTCAGAGATATAATGTATTGTGTGTTAATAATACCAGAGAGTAGGTGAGTCAGAGATATAATGAATTATGTATTAACAATAACAGAGAGTAGGTGAGTCAGAGATATAATGTACCGTGTGTTAACAATACCAGAGAGTAGGTGAGTCAGACATATAATGCATTGTGTGTTAATAATACCAGAGAGTAGGTGCGTCAGAGATATAATATATGCACCTTAATGCTTCTTTCTCGGAATCAAACAGACATAGTATATTGATGCTGTACGGAGTTATCAGTAGGAATGAATGATGCAATAGGCATATCCAGTTTTAGCTATGCCCTGCCCATCTCTAGGTAAGTGTCACCCGTACCTCGCTCGTGTTGGAATCGATCGATCCATGCTCTCTCTGAATCTCAATATCCAGGGAATTATAGAGGTTAGCTGCTGAATATTTTGAAACTAATTGAGTGGGTGTTGTTGCTGCCTATGCCTCCTCAATCAAATTAGTTTCAAAATATTTCACAGAATGTTTATTAAATGGTAAAGACATACAATTCGCACAACGTGTCGGACTATTAAGCGTTTAATCCGGACTGGTTTGAGTCAGTCATGCTATAATTGATTATGACGTCATCCTACACGTCACATAGTTAATTATGGCGTCGTGTGATTGGTGGATAAATGGGAAAGGTTCATTGTTAAGATATGTTGACGATGTTAATTATCGGATTGCTCGTTAGGGTATCCTGGATTAAAACGTGCAGACGTGACTCTTCTATTTGTGCATGTTACTTTGCACATAGTTCTTGTTAGAGTGCAATTCTCGCAACAGTTGTAACAAGTCATTACAGTTAAATGGTAAGATGCAATGGATAGTTTATCAATCATCATCCATTTTCTCATAATAAATATAATAAGAGGTTTTGCAAGTCAGGCAAACTGCATATATGAAAATCCCCTGGGTGCCATTGTCAGAGAAAGTTAGATCTAACTGGGGTGAAAACGAATATGTCAACTGATCATAGTGGACACTATGGAGATTGTTCGAGTGGAAGCAAGGGTTGCTGCTATAGAAATGATATCGACATCTAATAAGTGCCACTTAACAAACTAAACTAAATACCACTGGTACATACGAGGCATCAACAGTAGTGGTAATGCCAGCAATAGCAGTCAATGGCAGCAATAGCAGTTAATGCCAGCAATAGCAGGCAATACCAGCAATAGCAGTAAATACCAGCAATAGCAGTTACTGTCAGCAATGTCAGTTAATACCAGCAATAGCAGTTAATGTCAGCAATAGCAGTCAATGCCAGCAAAAGCAGTTAATACCAGCAATAGCAGTTAATGTTAGCAATAGCAGCTACTGCCAGCAATAGCAGTTAATATTAGCAATAGCAGTTACTGTCAGCAATAGCAGTTAATGTTAGGATTAGCAGTTAATGTCCGCAATCGCAGTTAATGTCAGCAATATCAGTTAATGTCAGCAATAGCAGTTAATGTCAGCAGTAGCAGTTAATGCCAGCAATGACGGTTAATGTCAGAAATGGCAGTTAATGCCAATAATATCAGTTAATGATAGCAATAGCAGATACTGCCAGCAATGTCTGTAAATACCAGCAATAGCAGTTAATGTCAGCAATTGCAGTTAATGCTAGCAAAAGCAGTTAATACCAGCAATAGCAGTTAATGTTAGCAATAGCAGCTACTGTCAGCAATAGCAGTTAATGTTAGCGATAGCAGTTACAGTCAGCAATAGCAGTTAATGTTAGCGATGGCAGTTAATGTTAGCAATAGCAGTTAATGTCAGCAATATCAGTTACTGTCAGCAGCAGCAGTTAATGTTAGCAATAGCACTTAATGTCAGCAATAGCAGTTAATGTCAGCAGTAGCAGTTAGTGCCAGCAATGACGGTTAATGTCAGCAATAACAGTTAATGTCAGCAATAGCAGTTAAAGGCAGCAATAGCAGTTAATGTCAGTAATAGCAGGCAATGTCAGCAATAGCAGTTAATGTCAGCAATGACAGTTAATATCAGCAATAACAGATAATGTCAGCAATAGCAGTTAATGTACGCAATAGAAGTTAATGACAGCAATAGTAGATGATGTCAGCAATAACAGGCAATGTCAGCAATAGCAGGCAATGCCAGCAATGACGGTTAATGACAGAAATGGCAGTTAATGCCAGTAATATCAGTTAATGATAACAATAGCAGATACTGCCAGCAATGTCTGTAAATACCAGCAATAGCAGTTAATGTCAGCAATAGCAGTTAATGCTAGCAAAAGCAGTTAATACCAGCAATAGCAGTTAATGTTAGCAATAGCAGCTACTGTCAGCAATAGCAGTTACTGTTAGCAATAGCAGTTACAGTCAGCAATAGCAGTTAATGTTAGCAATAACACTTAATGTCAGCAATAGCAGTTAATGTCAGCAATAGCAGGTACTGTCAGCAGCAGCATTTAATGTTAGCAATAGCACTTAATGTCAGCAATAGCAGTTAATGTCAGTAGTAGCAGTTAATGCCAGCAATGACAGTTAATGTCAGCAATAACAGTTAATGTCAGCAATAGCAGTTAAAGGCAGCAATAGCAGTTAATGTAAGCAATAGAAGTTAATGACAGCAATAGTAGTTGATGTCAGCAATAACAGGCAATGTCAGCAATAGCAGGCAATGCTAGCAAAAGCAGTTAATGTCTGCAATAACAGCTAATGACATCAATAACAGTTAATGTCAGCAATAGCAGTTAATGTCAGCAATAGCAGTTAAAACCGGCAAGAGCAGTTAAAGCCAGCAATAACAGCTAATGTCAGCAATAGCAGGCAATATTAGCAATAACAGTTAATGTCAGCAATAGCAGTTACTGGCAATAATACCAGTTAAATGCAGTAATAACAGTTACTGTCAGTAATAGCAGGTAATGCCACCAATTGCAGTTAATGTGAGCAATAGCAGTTAATGTCAGCAATAGCAGTTAATGCCAGCAATAGCAGTTAATGCCAGCAATAGCAGTTAATGTCAGTAATAGCAGTTAATGCCAGCAATATCAGTTAATGTCAGTAATAGCAGTTAATGCCAGCAATAGCAGTTAAAGACAGTAATAGCAGTTACTGTCAGTAATAGCAGGCAATGTCAGCAATAGCAGGCAATGCCAGTTATAGCAGGCAATGTCAGCAATAGCAGTTAATGTCAGCAATAGCAGTTAATGTCAGCAGTAGCAGTTAATATCAGCAATAGCAGTCAATGCCAAAAATAGCAGTTTATGTCAGCAATAGCAGTTAATATCAGCAATAGCAGATAATGTCAGTAATAACAGTTAATGTGAGCAATAGCAGGCATTAATGCCAGTAATAGCAATAACAGTTAATGTCAGCAATAGCAGTTGATGCTAGCAATATATGTTAATGTCAGCAATAGCAGTTGATGCTAGCAATGGCAGGCAATATCAGTAATACCATGCAATGTCAGTAATAGCATGCAATGTCAGTAATAGCAGTTAATGGCAGAAATAGCAGTTAATGTCTGTAATAGCAGTTAATGTCAGCAATAGCAGTCAATGTCAGCAATATATGTTAATGTCAGTAATAGCAGTTAATGTGAGCAGTAGCAGGCAATGTCAGCAATACCATGCAATGTCAGTTATAGCAGGCAATGTCAGTAATAGTAGTTACTGCCACAAATAGCGGGCAATGCCAGTAATAGCAGGCAATGTCAGCAATTATAGCAGTCAATGTCAGTAATTACAGTTAATGCCAACAATAGCAGTTAATGACAGCAATAGCAGTTAATGCCTGTAATAGCAGTTAATGCCAACAATAGCAGTTAATGACAGCAATGGCAGGCAATGTTAGCAATAGTAGTTAATGCCAACAATAGCAGTTAATGTCAGCAATAGCAGTTAATGCCAGCAATAGCAGTTAATGCCAGCAATAGCAGTTAATGTCAGTAATAGCAGTTAATGCCAGCAATATCAGTTAATGTCAGTAATAGCAGTTAATGTAAGCAATAGAATTTAATGACAGGAATAGTAGTTAATGTCAGTAATAGCAGTTAATATCAGCAATAGCAGATAATGTCAGTAATAACAGTTAATGTGAGCAATAGCAGGCATTAATGCCAGTAATAGTAATAACAGTTAATGTCAGCAATATATGTTAATATCAGCAATAGCAGTTGATTCTAGCAATATATGTTAATGTCAGCAATAGCAGTTGATGCTAGCAATGGCAGGCAATATCAGTAATACCATGCAATGTCAGTAATAGCATGCAATGTCAGTAATAGCAGTTAATGGCAGAAATAGCAGTTAATGTCTGTAATAGCAGTTAATGTCAGCAATAGCAGTCAATGTCAGCAATATATGTTAATGTCAGTAATAGCAGTTAATGTGAGCAGTAGCAGGCAATGTCAGCAATACCATGCAATGTCAGTTATAGCAGGCAATGTCAGTAATAGTAGTTACTGCCACAAATAGCGGGCAATGCCAGTAATAGCAGGCAATGTCAGCAATTATAGCAGTCAATGTCAGTAATTACAGTTAATGCCAACAATTGCAGTTAATGACAGCAATAGCAGTTAATGCCTGTAATAGCAGTTAATGCCAACAATAGCAGTTAATGACAGCAATGGCAGGCAATGTTAGCAATAGTAGTTAATGCCAACAATAGCAGTTAATGCCAGCAATAGCAGTTAATGCCAGCAACATCAGTTAATGTCAGCAACAGAAGTTAATGTCAGCAATAACAGTTAATGTCAGCAATAGCAGTTAATGTCAGCAATAGCAGATACTGTCAGCAATAGCAGGCATTAAAGCCAGTAATAGCAATTAATGCCAGCGATAACAGTTAATGTGAGCAATAGCAGGCAATGTCAGCAATAGCAGTTAATGTGAGCAATAGAAGTTGATTTTAGCAATAGCAGTTAATGCCAGTAATAACAGTTGATGCCAGCAATAGCAGTTAATGACAACAATAGCTGTTAATGTCAGCAATAGCAGTTAATGCCAGTAATAGCAGTTAATGCCAGTAATAGCAATTAATGCCAGTAATAGCAATTACTGCCAGCAATAGCAAGCAATGGCAGCAAAAGCAAGCAATGCCAGCAATAGCAGTTAATGCCAGCAATAGCAAGCAATGCCAGCAATAGCAGTTAATACCAGCAATAGCAGGCAATGTCAGCAATAGTAGGCACTATCAACAATGGCATTTACTACCAGGAATAACAGTTAATGTCAGCAATAGCCGTTAATTTCAGAAATATCAGTTAATGCCAGTAATAGCAATTAATCCCAGGAATAGCAGACAATGCCAGCAATATCAGTTAATGCCAGCAATAGCACTTAATGTCAGAAATAGCAGTTAATGTTAGCAATAGCAGTTAATGTCAGCAATATCAGTTAATGTCAGCAATAGCAGTTAATGCCAGTAATAGCAGTTAATGCCAGCAATAGCAATTAATGTCAGCAATAGCAAGTAATCCCAGCACTACCAGGCAATGTCAGCAATAGCATGCAATGCCAGTTATAGCAGGCAATGCCAGTTATAGCAGGCAATGTCAGTATTAGCAGTTAATGCCAGCAATAGCAGTTACTGCCAGCAATAGCAGTTAATATTAGCAATAGCAGTTAATGTCAGCAATATCAGTTAATGCCAGCAATAGCAGTTAATTTCAGCAATATCAGTTAATGCCAGTAATAGCAGTTAATGCCAGCAATAGCAATTAATGTCAGCAATAGCAATTAATTCCAGCAATAGCAGGCAATGTCAGCAATAGCAGGCAATGCCAGTTATAGCAGGCAGTGTCAGTAATAGCAGTTAATGCCTGTAATAGCAGTTACTGCCATCAATAGCAATTAATGTCAGCAATAGCAATTAATTCCAGCAATATCAGTTAATGCCAGTAATAGCAATTAATGTCAGCAATGGCAGTTAATTTCAGCAATATCAGTTAATGCCAGTAATAGCAATTAATGTCAGCAATAGCAGTTAATTCCAGCAATAGCAGGCAATGTCAGCAATAGCAGTTAATCCCAGCAATAGCAGGCAATGTCAGCAATAGCAGTTAATGCCTGTAATAGCAGTTAATGCCTGTATTAGCAGTTAGTGCCATCAATAGCAGGCAATACCAGTAATAGCAATTAATGTCAGCAGTAGCAATTAATCCTAGCAATAGCATGCAATGCCAGCAATAGCAGTTGATTTCAGCAATAACAGTTAATATCAGCAATAGCAGTTGATTTCAGCAATAGCAATTAATGCCAGTAATATCAGTTACTGTCAGCAATAGCAGTTAATGTCAGCAATAGCAGTTACTGCCAGTGATAGCAGTTAATGCCTGTAATAGCAATTACTCCCAGGAATAGCAGGCAATGCCAGCAATAGCAGTTAATGCCAGCAATAGCAAGCAATGCCAGCAATAGCAGTTAATGCCAGCAATAGCAGGCAATGTCAGCAATAGCAGTTAATGCCAGTAATAGCAATTACTCCCAGGAATAGCAGAAAATGCCAGCAATATCAGTTAATGCCAGCAATAGCACTTAATGTCAGAAATAGCAGTTAATGTTAGCAATAGCAGTTAATGTCAGCAATATCAGTTAATGTCAGCAATAGCAGTTAATGCCAGTAATAGCAGTTAATGCCAGCAATAGCAATTATGTCAGCAATTGCAAGTAATCCCAGCAATAGCAGGCAATGTCAGCAATAGCAGGCAATGCCAGTTATAGCAGGTAATGTCAGTAATATCAGTTAATGCCTGTAATAGCAGTTACTGCCATCAATAGCAGGCAATGCCAGTAATAGCAATTACTGTCAGCAGTAGCAATTAATCCCAGCAATAGCACGCGATGCCAGCACTATCAGTTAATTCCAGCGATAGCAGTTAATGCCAGCAATAGCAATTAATGTCAGCAATAGCAATTAATCCCAGCAATAGCAGGCAATGTCAGCAATACCATTTAATACCAGCAATAACAGTTAATGTCAGCAATAGCAGTTGATTTCAGCAATAGCAGTTAATGCCAGTAACAACAGTTGATGCCAGCAATAGCAGTTAATGTCAGCAATAGCAGTTAATGACAACAATAGCAGTTAATATCAGCAATAGCATTTAATGCCAGTAATAGCGATTAATGCCAGTAATAGCAATTAATGTCAGCAGTAGCAATGAATCCCAGCAATAGCACGCAATGTCGGCAATATCAGTTAATTCCAGCATAGCAGTTAATGCCAGTAATAGCAGTTAATGCCAGTAATAGCAGTTAATGCCAGCAATAGCAAGCAATGCCAGCAATAGCATGCAATACCAGCAATAACATGCAATACCAGCAATAGCAGTTAATGCCAGTAATAGCAAGCAATGCCAGCAATAGCAGTTAATGCCAGCAATAGCAGGCAATGTCAGCAATAGTAGGCACTATCAGCAATAGCATTTAATACCAGGAATAACAGTTAATGTCAGCAATAGCAGTTAATTTCAGCAATAGAAGTTAATGCCAGTAATAACGGTTCATGCCAGCAATAGCAGTTAATGTCAACACTAGGAGTTAATGACAGTAATAGCAGTTAATGCCAGTAATAGCAATTACTCCCAGGAATAGCAGACAATGCCAGCAATATCAGTTAATGCCAGCAATAGCAGTTACTGCCAGAAATAGCAGTTAATATTAGCAATAGCAGTGAATGTCAGCAATATCAGTTAATTCCAACAATAACAGTTAATTTCAGCAATATCAGTTAATGCCAGTAATAGCAGTTAATGCCAGCAATAGCTATTAATGTCAGCAATAGCAATTAATTCCAGCAATAGCAGGCAATGTCAGCAATAGCAGGCAATGCCAGTTATAGCAGGCAGTGTCAGTAATAGCAGTTAATGCCTGTAATAGCAGTTACTGCCATCAATAGCAATTAATGTCAGCAATAGCAATTAATTCCAGCAATAGCAGTCAATGTCAGCAATAGCAGGCAAGGTCAGCAATTAGAGGCAATGCCAGTTATAGCAGGCAGTGTCAGTAATAGCAGTTAATGCCTGTAATATCAGTTACTGCCATCAAAAGCAGGCAATGCCAGTAATAGCAATTAATGCCAGCAGTAGCAATTAATCCTAGCAATAGCATGCAATGCCAGCAATATCAGTTAATTCCCGCAATAGCAGTTAATGCCAGCGACATCAATTAATGTCAGCAGTACCATTTAATACCAGCAATAACAGTTAATGTCAGCAATAGCAGTTGATTTCAGCAATAGCAGTTAATGCCAGTAACAACAGTTGATGCCAGCAATAGCAGTTAATGTCAGCAATAGCAGTTAATGACAACAATAGCAGTTAATATCAGCAATAGCAGTTAATGCCAGTAATAGCAATTAATGCCAGTAATAGCAATTAATGTCAGCAGTAGCAATGAATCCCAGCAATAGCACGCAATGTCGGCAATATCAGTTAATTCCAGCATAGCAGTTAATGCCAGTAATAGCAGTTAATGCCAGTAATAGCAGTTAATGCCAGCAATAGTAAGCAATGCCAGCAATAGCATGCAATACCAGCAATAGCATGCAATACCAGCAATAGCAGTTAATGCCAGCAATAGCAAGCAATGCCAGCAATAGCAGTTAATGCCAGCAATAGCAGGCAATGTCAGCAATAGTAGGCACTATCAGCAATAGCATTTAATACCAGGAATAACAGTTAATGTCAGCAATAGCAGTTAATTTCAGCAATAGAAGATAATGCCAGTAATAACGGTTCATGCCAGCAATAGCAGTTAATGTCAACACTAGCAGTTAATGACAGTAATAGCAGTTAATGCCAGTAATAGCAATTACTCCCAGGAATAGCAGACAATGCCAGCAATATCAGTTAATGCCAGCAATAGCAGTTAATATTAGCAATAGCAGTGAATGTCAGCAATATCAGTTAATTCCAGCAATAGCAGTTAATTTCAGCAATATCAGTTAATGCCAGTAATAGCAGTTAATGCCAGCAATAGCAAATAATGTCAGCAATAGCAATTAATTCCAGCAATAGCAGGCAATGTCAGCAATAGCAGGCCATGTCAGCAATTAGAGGCAATGCCAGTTATAGCAGGCAGTGTCAGTAATAGCAGTTAATGCCTGTAATATCAGTTACTGCCATCAATAGCAATTAATGTCAGCAATAGCAATTAATTCCAGCAATAGCAGTCAATATCAGCAATAGCAGGCAATGTCAGCAATTAGAGGCAATGCCAGTTATAGCAGGCAGTGTCAGTAATAGCAGTTAATGCCTGTAATATCAGTTATTGCCATCAAAAGCAGGCAATGCCAGTAATAGCAATTAATGCCAGCAGTAGCAATTAATCCTAGCAATAGCATGCAATGCCAGCAATATCAGTTAATTCCAGCAATAGCAGTTAATGCCAGCAACAGCAATTAATGTCAGCAATAGCAATTAATCCTAGCAATAGCATGCAATGCCAGCAATATCAGTTAATTCCCGCAATAGCAGTTAATGCCAGCAACATCAATTAATGTCAGCAATAGCAATTAATCCCAGCAATAGCAGACAATGCCAGCAATAGGCGTTAATGCCAGCACTAGCAGGCAATGTCAGCAACAGCATTTACTACCAGCAATAACAGATAATATCAGCAATAGCAGTTGATTTCAGCAATAGCAGTTAATGCCAGTAATATCAGTTACTGTCAGCAATAGCAGTTAATGTCAGCAATAGCAGTTAATTCCAGTGATAGCAGTTAATGCCTGTAATAGCAAATACTCCCAGCAATATCAGTTAATGCCAGCAATAGCAGTTAATTCCAGCACTAGCAGGCACTTTCAGCAATAGCAGGCACTATCAGCAATAGCATTTAATACCAGCAATAACAGTTAATGTCAGCAATAGCAGTTGATTTCAGCAATATAAGTTAATGCCAGCAATAGCAGTTACTGTCAGCAATAGCAGTTAATGACAACAATATCAGTTAATGTCAGCAATAGCAGTTAATGCCAGTGATAGCATTTAATGCCTGTAATAGCAATTACTCCCAGGAATAGCAGGCAATTCCAGCAATATCAGTTAATGCCAGCAATAGCAGTTAATGCCAGCAATAGCAGTTAATGTTAGCAATAGCAGTTAATGCCAGCAATAGAAGTTAATGTGAGCAATAGAATTTAATGACAGGAATAGTAGTTAATGTCAGTAATAGCAGTTAATGACAACAATAGCAATTAATCCCAGCAATAGCAGTTAATGCCAGTAATAGCAATTAATCCCAGCAATAGCAGGCAATGTCAGCAATACCATTTAATACCAGCAATAACAGTTAATGTCAGCAATAGCAGTTGATTTCAGCAATAGCAGTTAATGCCAGTAACAACAGTTGATGCCAGCAATAGCAGTTAATGTCAGCAATAGCAGTTAATGACAACAATAGCAGTTAATATCAGCAATAGCAGTTAATGCCAGTAATAGCAATTAATGCCAGTAATAGCAATTAATGTCAGCAGTAGCAATGAATCCCAGCAATAGCACGCAATGTCGGCAATATCAGTTAATTCCAGCATAGCAGTTAATGCCAGTAATAGCAGTTAATGCCAGTAATAGCAGTTAATGCCAGCAATAGTAAGCAATGCCAGCAATAGCATGCAATACCAGCAATAGCATGCAATACCAGCAATAGCAGTTAATGCCAGCAATAGCAAGCAATGCCAGCAATAGCAGTTAATGCCAGCAATAGCAGGCAATGTCAGCAATAGTAGGCACTATCAGCAATAGCATTTAATACCAGGAATAACAGTTAATGTCAGCAATAGCAGTTAATTTCAGCAATAGAAGTTAATGCCAGTAATAACGGTTCATGCCAGCAATAGCAGTTAATGTCAACACTAGCAGTTAATGACAGTAATAGCAGTTAATGCCAGTAATAGCAATTACTCCCAGGAATAGCAGACAATGCCAGCAATATCAGTTAATGCCAGCAATAGCAGTTAATATTAGCAATAGCAGTGAATGTCAGCAATATCAGTTAATTCCAGCAATAGCAGTTAATGTCAGCAATATCAGTTAATGCCAGTAATAGCAGTTAATGCCAGCAATAGCAAATAATGTTAGCAATAGCAATTAATTCCAGCAATAGCAGGCAATGTCAGCAATAGCAGGCCATGTCAGCAATTAGAGGCAATGCCAGTTATAGCAGGCAGTGTCAGTAATAGCAGTTAATGCCTGTAATATCAGTTACTGCCATCAATAGCAATTAATGTCAGCAATAGCAATTAATTCCAGCAATAGCAGTCAATATCAGCAATAGCAGGCAATGTCAGCAATTAGAGGCAATGCCAGTTATAGCAGGCAGTGTCAGTAATAGCAGTTAATGCCTGTAATATCAGTTATTGCCATCAAAAGCAGGCAATGCCAGTAATAGCAATTAATGCCAGCAGTAGCAATTAATCCTAGCAATAGCATGCAATGCCAGCAATATCAGTTAATTCCAGCAATAGCAGTTAATGCCAGCAACAGCAATTAATGTCAGCAATAGCAATTAATCCCAGCAATAGCAGACAATGCCAGCAATAGCCGTTAATGCCAGCACTAGCAGGCAATGTCAGCAATAGCATTTACTACCAGCAATAACAGTTAATATCAGCAATAGCAGTTGATTTCAGCAATAGCAGTTAATGCCAGTAATATCAGTTACTATCAGCAATAGCAGTTAATGTCAGCAATAGCAGTTAATGCCAGTGATAGCAGTTAATGCCTGTAATAGCAAATACTCCCAGCAATATCAGTTAATGCCAACAATAGCTGTTAATTCCAGCACTAGCCGGCAATGTCAGCAATAGCAGGCACTATCAGCAATAGCATTTAATACCAGCAATAACAGTTAATGTCAGCAATAGCAGTTGCTTTCAGCAAGATAAGTTAATGCCAGCAATAGCAGTTACTGTCAGCAATAGCAGTTAATGACAACAATAGCAGTTAATGTCAGCAATAGCAGTTAATGCCAGTGATAGCATTTAATGCCTGTAATAGCAATTACTCCCAGAAATAGCAGGCAATGCCAGCAATATCAGTTAATGCCAGCAATAGCAGTTAATGCCAGCAATAGCAGTTAATGTTAGCAATAGCAGTTAATGCCAGCAATAGCAGTTAATGTGAGCAATAGCAATTGATTTCAGCAATAGCAGTTAATGCCAGTAATAACAGTTGATGCGAGCAATAGCAGTTAATGTCAGCAATAGCAGTTAATGACAACAATAGCTGTTAATGTCAGCAATAGCAGTTAATGCCAGTAATAGCAATTCATGCCAGTAATAGCAATTAATGCCAGCAATAGCAAGCAATGCCAGCAATAGCATGCAATACCAGCAATAGCACTTAATGTCAGCAATAGCAGTTAATGACAACAATAGCTGTTAATGTCAGCAATAGCAATTAATGCCAGTAATAGCAATTAATGCCAGCAATAGCAAGCAATGCCAGCAATAGCATGCAATACCAGCAATAGCAGTTAATACCAGTAATAGCAATTAATGCCAGCAATAGCAGTTAATGCCAGCAATAGCAAGCAATGCCAGCAATAGCAGTTAATGCCAGCAATAGCAGGCAATGTCTGCAATAGTAGGCACTATCAGCAATAGCATTTAATACCAGGAATAACAGTTAATGTCAGCAATAGCAGTTAATTTCAGCAATAGCAGTTAATGCCAGTAATAGCAGTTAATGCCAGCAATAGCAGTTAATGCCAGCACGAGCAGGCAATGTCAGCAATAGCATTTACTACCAGCAATAACAGTTAATATCAGCAATAGCAGTTGATTTCAGCAATAGCAGTTAATGCCAGTAATACCAGTTACTGTCAGCAACAGCAGTTAATGACAACAATAGCAGTTAATGTCAGCAATAGCAGTTAATGCCAGTGATAGCAGTTAATGCCTGTAATAGCAAATACTCCCAGGAATAGCAGGCAATGCCACCAATATCAGTTAATGCCAGCAATAGCAGTTAATGCCAGCACTAGCAGGCAATATCAGCTATAGCAGGCACAATCAGCAATAGCATTTAATACCAGCAATAACAGTTAATGTCAGCAATAGCAGTTGATTTCAGCAATAGCAGTTAATGCCAGCAATAGCAGTTACTGTCAGCAATAGCAGTTAATGACAACAATAGCAGTTAATGTCAGCAATAGCAGTTAATGCCAGTGATAGCAGTTAATGCCTGTAATAGGAATTACTCCCAGGAATAGCAGGCAATGCCAGCAATATCAGTTAATGCCAACAATAACAGTTAATGCCAGCAATAGCAGTTAATGTCAACACTAGCAGTTAATGACAGTAATAGCAGTTAATGCCAGTAATAGCAATTACTCCCAGGAATAGCAGACAATGCCAGCAATATCAGTTAATGCCAGCAATAGCAGTTAATATTAGCAATAGCAGTGAATGTCAGCAATATCAGTTAATTCCAGCAATAGCAGTTAATTTCAGCAATATCAGTTAATGCCAGTAATAGCAGTTAATGCCAGCAATAGCAAATAATGTCAGCAATAGCAATTAATTCCAGCAATAGCAGGCAATGTCAGCAATAGCAGGCCATGCCAGTTATAGCAGGCAATGTCAGTAATAGCAGTTAATGCCTGTAATAGCAGTTACTGCCATCAATAGCAGTTAATGTCAGCAATAGCAATTAATTCCAGCAATAGCAGTCAATATCAGCAATAGCAGGCAATGTCAGCAATTAGAGGCAATGCCAGTTATAGCAGGCAGTGTCAGTAATAGCAGTTAATGCCTGTAATATCAGTTATTGCCATCAAAAGCAGGCAATGCCAGTAATAGCAATTAATGCCAGCAGTAGCAATTAATCCTAGCAATAGCATGCAATGCCAGCAATATCAGTTAATTCCAGCAATAGCAGTTAATGCCAGCAACAGCAATTAATGTCAGCAATAGCAATTAATCCCAGCAATAGCAGACAATGCCAGCAATAGCCGTTAATGCCAGCACTAGCAGGCAATGTCAGCAATAGCATTTACTACCAGCAATAACAGTTAATATCAGCAATAGCAGTTGATTTCAGCAATAGCAGTTAATGCCAGTAATATCAGTTACTGTCAGCAATAGCAGTTAATGTCAGCAATAGCAGTTAATGCCAGTGATAGCAGATAATGCCTGTAATAGCAAATACTCCCAGCAATATCAGTTAATGCCAGCAATAACAGTTAATGTCAGCAATAGCAGTTGCTTTCAGCAAGATAAGTTAATGCCAGCAATAGCAGTTACTGTCAGCAATAGCAGTTAATGACAACAATAGCAGGTAATTTCAGCAATAGCAGTTAATGCCAGTGATAGCATTTAATGCCTGTAATAGCAATTACTCCCAGGAATAGCAGGCAATGCCAGCAATATCAGTTAATGCCAGCAATAGCAGTTAATGCCAGCAATAGCAGTTAATGTTAGCAATAGCAGTTAATGCCAGCAATAGCAGTTAATGTGAGCAATAGCAATTGATTTCAGCAATAGCAGTTAATGCCAGTAATAACAGTTGATGCGAGCAATAGCAGTTAATGTCAGCAATAGCAGTTAATGACAACAATAGCTGTTAATGTCAGCAATAGCAGTTAATGCCAGTAATAGCAATTCATGCCAGTAATAGCAATTAATGCCAGCAATAGCAAGCAATGCCAGCAATAGCATGCAATACCAGCAATAGCACTTAATGTCAGCAATAGCAGTTAATGACAACAATAGCTGTTAATGTCAGCAATAGCAATTAATGCCAGTAATAGCAATTAATGCCAGTAATAGCAATTAATGCCAGCAATAGCAAGCAATGCCAGCAATAGCATGCAATACCAGCAATAGCAGTTAATGCCAGTAATAGCAATTAATGCCAGCAATAGCAGTTAATGCCAGCAATAGCAGGCAATGTCTGCAATAGTAGGCACTATCAGCAATAGCATTTAATACCAGGAATAACAGTTAATGTCAGCAATAGCAGTTAATTTCAGCAATAGCAGTTAATGCCAGTAATAGCAGTTAATGCCAGCAATAGCAGTTAATGCCAGCACGAGTAGGCAATGTCAGCAATAGCATTTACTACCAGCAATAACAGTTAATATCAGCAATAGCAGTTGATTTCAGCAATAGCAGTTAATGCCAGTAATATCAGTTACTGTCAGCAACAGCAGTTAATGACAACAATAGCAGTTAATGTCAGCAATAGCAGTTAATGCCAGTGATAGCAGTTAATGCCTGTAATAGCAAATACTCCCAGGAATAGCAGGCAATGCCACCAATATCAGTTAATGCCAGCAATAGCAGTTAATGCCAGCGCTAGCAGGCAATATCAGCTATAGCAGGCACTATCAGCAATAGCATTTAATACCAGCAATAACAGTTAATGTCAGCAATAGCAGTTGATTTCAGCAATAGCAGTTAATGCCAGCAATAGCAGTTACTGTCAGCAATAGCAGTTAATGACAACAATAGCAGTTAATGTCAGCAATAGCAGTTAATGGCAGTGATAGCAGTTAATGCCTGTAATAGGAATTACTCCCAGGAATAGCAGGCAATGCCAGCAATATCAGTTAATGCCAACAATAACAGTTAATGCCAGTAATAATAGTTGATGCCAGCAATAGCAGTTAATGTCAGGAATAGCAGTTAATGACAACAATAGCTGTTAATGTCAGCAATAGCAGTTAATGCCAGTAATAGCAATTAATGCCAGTAATAGCAATTAATGCCACCAATAGCAAGCAATGCCAGCAATAGCATGCAATACCAGCAATAGCAGTTAATGCCAGCAATAGCAAGCAATACCAGCAATAGCAGTTAATGCCAGCAATAGCATGCAATACCAGCAATAGCATTTAATGCCAGCAATAGCAGGCAATACCAGCAATAGCATTTAATGCCAGCAATAGCAGGCAATGCCAACAATAACAGTTAATGCCAGCAATAGCAGTTAATGTCAACACTAGCAGTTAATGACAGTAATAGCAGTTAATGCCAGTAATAGCAATTACTCCCAGGAATAGCAGACAATGCCAGCAATAACAGTTAATGCCAGCAATAGCAGTTAATATTAGCAATAGCAGTGAATGTCAGCAATATCAGTTAATTCCAGCAATAGCAGTTAATTTCAGCAATATCAGTTAATGCCAGTAATAGCAGTTAATGCCAGCAATAGCAAATAATGTCAGCAATAGCAATTAATTCCAGCAATAGCAGGCAATGTCAGCAATAGCAGGCCATGCCAGTTATAGCAGGCAATGTCAGTAATAGCAGTTAATGCCTGTAATAGCAGTTACTGCCATCAATAGCAATTAATGTCAGCAATAGCAATTAATTCCAGCAATAGCAGTCAATATCAGCAATAGCAGGCAATGTCAGCAATTAGAGGCAATGCCAGTTATAGCAGGCAGTGTCAGTAATAGCAGTTAATGCCTGTAATATCAGTTATTGCCATCAAAAGCAGGCAATGCCAGTAATAGCAATTAATGCCAGCAGTAGCAATTAATCCTAGCAATAGCATGCAATGCCAGCAATATCAGTTAATTCCAGCAATAGCAGTTAATGCCAGCAACAGCAATTAATGTCAGCAATAGCAATTAATCCCAGCAATAGCAGACAATGCCAGCAATAGCCGTTAATGCCAGCACTAGCAGGCAATGTCAGCAATAGCATTTACTACCAGCAATAACAGTTAATATCAGCAATAGCAGTTGATTTCAGCAATAGCAGTTAATGCCAGTAATATCAGTTACTGTCAGCAATAGCAGTTAATGTCAGCAATAGCAGTTAATGCCAGTGATAGCAGTTAATGCCTGTAATAGCAAATACTCCCAGCAATATCAGTTAATGCCAGCAATAACAGTTAATGTCAGCAATAGCAGTTGCTTTCAGCAAGATAAGTTAATGCCAGCAATAGCAGTTACTGTCAGCAATAGCAGTTAATGACAACAATAGCAGGTAATTTCAGCAATAGCAGTTAATGCCAGTGATAGCATTTAATGCCTGTAATAGCAATTACTCCCAGGAATAGCAGGCAATGCCAGCAATATCAGTTAATGCCAGCAATAGCAGTTAATGCCAGCAATAGCAGTTAATGTTAGCAATAGCAGTTAATGCCAGCAATAGCAGTTAATGTGAGCAATAGCAATTGATTTCAGCAATAGCAGTTAATGCCAGTAATAACAGTTGATGCGAGCAATAGCAGTTAATGTCAGCAATAGCAGTTAATGACAACAATAGCTGTTAATGTCAGCAATAGCAGTTAATGCCAGTAATAGCAATTCATGCCAGTAATAGCAATTAATGCCAGCAATAGCAAGCAATGCCAGCAATAGCATGCAATACCAGCAATAGCACTTAATGTCAGCAATAGCAGTTAATGACAACAATAGCTGTTAATGTCAGCAATAGCAATTAATGCCAGTAATAGCAATTAATGCCAGTAATAGCAATTAATGCCAGCAATAGCAAGCAATGCCAGCAATAGCATGCAATACCAGCAATAGCAGTTAATGCCAGTAATAGCAATTAATGCCAGCAATAGCAGTTAATGCCAGCAATAGCAGGCAATGTCTGCAATAGTAGGCACTATCAGCAATAGCATTTAATACCAGGAATAACAGTTAATGTCAGCAATAGCAGTTAATTTCAGCAATAGCAGTTAATGCCAGTAATAGCAGTTAATGCCAGCAATAGCAGTTAATGCCAGCACGAGTAGGCAATGTCAGCAATAGCATTTACTACCAGCAATAACAGTTAATATCAGCAATAGCAGTTGATTTCAGCAATAGCAGTTAATGCCAGTAATATCAGTTACTGTCAGCAACAGCAGTTAATGACAACAATAGCAGTTAATGTCAGCAATAGCAGTTAATGCCAGTGATAGCAGTTAATGCCTGTAATAGCAAATACTCCCAGGAATAGCAGGCAATGCCACCAATATCAGTTAATGCCAGCAATAGCAGTTAATGCCAGCGCTAGCAGGCAATATCAGCTATAGCAGGCACTATCAGCAATAGCATTTAATACCAGCAATAACAGTTAATGTCAGCAATAGCAGTTGATTTCAGCAATAGCAGTTAATGCCAGCAATAGCAGTTACTGTCAGCAATAGCAGTTAATGACAACAATAGCAGTTAATGTCAGCAATAGCAGTTAATGGCAGTGATAGCAGTTAATGCCTGTAATAGGAATTACTCCCAGGAATAGCAGGCAATGCCAGCAATATCAGTTAATGCCAACAATAACAGTTAATGCCAGTAATAATAGTTGATGCCAGCAATAGCAGTTAATGTCAGGAATAGCAGTTAATGACAACAATAGCTGTTAATGTCAGCAATAGCATTTAATGCCAGCAATAGCAGGCAATGCCAGCAATAGCAGTTAATGCCAGCAATAGCAGGCAATGTCTGCAATAGTAGGCAATATCAGCAATAGCATTTAATACCAGGAATAACAGTTAATGCCAGCAATAGCAGTTAAGTTCAGCAATAGCAGTTAATGCCAGTAATAACGGTTGATGCCAGCAATAGCAGGTACTGTCAACAATAGCAGTTAATGCCAGCAATATCAGTTAATGCCAGCAATAGCAGTTAATGCCAGAAATAGCAGTTAATATTAGCAATAGCAGTTAATGTCAGCAATATCAGTTAATGCCAGCAATAGCAGTTAATTTCAGCAATATCAGTTAATGCCAGTAATAGCAGTTAATGCCAGCAATAGCAATTAATATCAGCAATAGCAAGTAATCCCAGCAATAGCAGGCAATGTCAGCAATAGCAGGCAATGCCAGTTATAGCAGGCAATGTCAGTAATAGCAGTTAATGTCAGCAATAGCAGTTAATGTAAGCAATAGAATTTAATGACAGGAATAATAGTTGATGTCATCAATAACAGGCAATGATAGCAATAGCAGTTAATGCCGGCAAGAGCAGTTAATGCCGGCAAGAGCAGTTCAGGCCAGCAATAACAGTTAATGTCAGCAATAGCAGGCAATGTTAGCAATAACAGTCAATGACAGTAATAACAGTTAATGTCAGCAATAGCAGTTAAAATCAGTAATAGCATTCAATGCCAGCAATAGCAGTTACTGTCAGCAATAGCAGTCAATGTCAGCAATAGCAGGCAATGATAGCAATAGCAGTTAATGCCAGCAATAGAAGTTAATGTCAACAATAGCAGTTAATGTCAGCAATAGCAGTTAATGTCAGCAATAGCAGTTAATGTCAGCAATATCAGTTAATGTCAGCAATAGCAGTCAATGTCAGCAAAATCAGTTAATGTCAGCTATAGCAGTTAATGTCAGCAGTAGCAGTTAATGTCAGCAATAGCAGTCAATGCCAAAAATAGCAGTTTATGTCAGCAATAGCAGTTAATATCAGCAATAGCAGATAATGTCAGTAATAACAGTTAATGTGAGCAATAGCAGGCATTAATGCCAGTAATAGCAATAACAGTTAATGTCAGCAATAGCAGTTGATGCTAGCAATATATGTTAATGTCAGCAATAGCAGTTGATGCTAGCAATGGCAGGCAATATCAGTAATACCATGCAATGTCAGTAATAGCATGCAATGTCAGTAATAGCAGTTAATGGCAGAAATAGCAGTTAATGTCTGTAATAGCAGTTAATGTCAGCAATAGCAGTCAATGTCAGCAATATATGTTAATGTCAGTAATAGCAGTTAATGTGAGCAGTAGCAGGCAATGTCAGCAATACCATGCAATGTCAGTTATAGCAGGCAATGTCAGTAATAGTAGTTACTGCCACAAATAGCGGGCAATGCCAGTAATAGCAGGCAATGTCAGCAATTATAGCAGTCAATGTCAGTAATTACAGTTAATGTCAACAATAGCAGTTAATGACAGCAATAGCAGTTAATGCCAGTAATAGCAGTTAATGCCAACAATAGCAGTTAATGACAGCAATGGCAGGCAATGTTAGCAATAGTAGTTAATGCCAACAATAGCAGTTAATGTCAGCAATAGCAGTTAATGCCAGCAATAGCAGTTAATGCCAGCAATAGCAGTTAATGTCAGTAATAGCAGTTAATGCCAGCAATATCAGTTAATGTCAGTAATAGCAGTTAATGTAAGCAATAGAATTTAATGACAGGAATAGTAGTTAATGTCAGTAATAGCAGTTAATATCAGCAATAGCAGATAATGTCAGTAATAACAGTTAATGTGAGCAATAGCAGGCATTAATGCCAGTAATAGTAATAACAGTTAATGTCAGCAATATATGTTAATATCAGCAATAGCAGTTGATTCTAGCAATATATGTTAATGTCAGCAATAGCAGTTGATGCTAGCAATGGCAGGCAATAACAGTAATACCATGCAATGTCAGTAATAGCATGCAATGTCAGTAATAGCAGTTAATGGCAGAAATAGCAGTTAATGTCTGTAATAGCAGTTAATGTCAGCAATAGCAGTCAATGTCAGCAATATATGTTAATGTCAGTAATAGCAGTTAATGTGAGCAGTAGCAGGCAATGTCAGCAATACCATGCAATGTCAGTTATAGCAGGCAATGTCAGTAATAGTAGTTACTGCCACAAATAGCGGGCAATGCCAGTAATAGCAGGCAATGTCAGCAATTATAGCAGTCAATGTCAGTAATTACAGTTAATGCCAACAATTGCAGTTAATGACAGCAATAGCAGTTAATGCCTGTAATAGCGGTTAATGCCAACAATAGCAGTTAATGACAGCAATGGCAGGCAATGTTAGCAATAGTAGTTAATGCCAACAATAGCAGTTAATGCCAGCAATAGCAGTTAATGCCAGCAACATCAGTTAATGTCAGCAACAGAAGTTAATGTCAGCAATAACAGTTAATGTCAGCAATAGCAGTTAATGTCAGCAATAGCAGATACTGTCAGCAATAACAGGCATTAAAGCCAGTAATAGCAATTAATGCCAGCGATAACAGTTAATGTGAGCAATAGCAGGCAATGTCAGCAATAGCAGTTAATGTGAGCAATAGAAGTTGATTTTAGCAATAGCAGTTAATGCCAGTAATAACAGTTGATGCCAGCAATAGCAGTTAATGACAACAATAGCTGTTAATGTCAGCAATAGCAGTTAATGCCAGTAATAGCAGTTAATGTGAGCAATAGCAGGCATTAATGCCAGTAATAGTAATAACAGTTAATGTCAGCAATATATGTTAATATCAGCAATAGCAGTTGATTCTAGCAATATATGTTAATGTCAGCAATAGCAGTTGATGCTAGCAATGGCAGGCAATAACAGTAATACCATGCAATGTCAGTAATAGCATGCAATGTCAGTAATAGCAGTTAATGGCAGAAATAGCAGTTAATGTCTGTAATAGCAGTTAATGTCAGCAATAGCAGTCAATGTCAGCAATATATGTTAATGTCAGTAATAGCAGTTAATGTGAGCAGTAGCAGGCAATGTCAGCAATACCATGCAATGTCAGTTATAGCAGGCAATGTCAGTAATAGTAGTTACTGCCACAAATAGCGGGCAATGCCAGTAATAGCAGGCAATGTCAGCAATTATAGCAGTCAATGTCAGTAATTACAGTTAATGCCAACAATTGCAGTTAATGACAGCAATAGCAGTTAATGCCTGTAATAGCGGTTAATGCCAACAATAGCAGTTAATGACAGCAATGGCAGGCAATGTTAGCAATAGTAGTTAATGCCAACAATAGCAGTTAATGCCAGCAATAGCAGTTAATGCCAGCAACATCAGTTAATGTCAGCAACAGAAGTTAATGTCAGCAATAACAGTTAATGTCAGCAATAGCAGTTAATGTCAGCAATAGCAGATACTGTCAGCAATAACAGGCATTAAAGCCAGTAATAGCAATTAATGCCAGCGATAACAGTTAATGTGAGCAATAGCAGGCAATGTCAGCAATAGCAGTTAATGTGAGCAATAGAAGTTGATTTTAGCAATAGCAGTTAATGCCAGTAATAACAGTTGATGCCAGCAATAGCAGTTAATGACAACAATAGCTGTTAATGTCAGCAATAGCAGTTAATGCCAGTAATAGCAGTTAATGCCAGTAATAGCAATTAATGCCAGTAATAGCAATTACTGCCAGCAATAGCAAGCAATGGCAGCAAAAGCAAGCAATGCCAGCAATAGCAGTTAATGCCAGCAATAGCAAGCAATGCCAGCAATAGCAGTTAATACCAGCAATAGCAGGCAATGTCAGCAATAGTAGGCACTATCAACAATGGCATTTACTACCAGGAATAACAGTTAATGTCAGCAATAGCCGTTAATTTCAGAAATATCAGTTAATGCCAGTAATAGCAATTAATCCCAGGAATAGCAGACAATGCCAGCAATATCAGTTAATTCCAGCAATAGCACTTAATGTCAGAAATAGCAGTTAATGTTAGCAATAGCAGTTAATGTCAGCAATATCAGTTAATGTCAGCAATTGCAGTTAATGCCAGTAATAGCAGTTAATGCCAGCAATAGCAATTAATGTCAGCAATAGCAAGTAATCCCAGCACTACCAGGCAATGTCAGCAATAGCATGCAATGCCAGTTATAGCAGGCAATGCCAGTTATAGCAGGCAATGTCAGTAATAGCAGTTAATGCCAGCAATAGCAGTTACTGCCAGCAATAGCAGTTAATATTAGCAATAGCAGTTAATGTCAGCAATATCAGTTAATGCCAGCAATAGCAGTTAATTTCAGCAATATCAGTTAATGCCAGTAATAGCAGTTAATGCCAGCAATAGCAATTAATGTCAGCAATAGCAATTAATTCCAGCAATAGCAGGCAATGTCAGCAATAGCAGGCAATGCCAGTTATAGCAGGCAGTGTCAGTAATAGCAGTTAATGCCTGTAATAGCAGTTACTGCCATCAATAGCAATTAATGTCAGCAATAGCAATTAATTCCAGCAATATCAGTTAATGCCAGTAATAGCAATTAATGTCAGCAATAGCAGTTAATTTCAGCAATATCAGTTAATGCCAGTAATAGCAATTAATGTCAGCAATAGCAGTTAATTCCAGCAATAGCAGGCAATGTCAGCAATAGCAGTTAATCCCAGCAATAGCAGGCAATGTCAGCAATAGCAGTTAATGCCTGTAATAGCAGTTAATGCCTGTATTAGCAGTTACTGCCATCAATAGCAGGCAATACCAGTAATAGCAATTAATGTCAGCAGTAGCAATTAATCCTAGCAATAGCATGCAATGCCAGCAATAGCAGTTGATTTCAGCAATAGCAGTTAATTTCAGCAATATCAGTTAATGCCAGTAATAGCAGTTAATGCCAGCAATAGCAATTAATGTCAGCAATAGCAATTAATTCCAGCAATAGCAGGCAATGTCAGCAATAGCAGGCAATGCCAGTTATAGCAGGCAGTGTCAGTAATAGCAGTTAATGCCTGTAATAGCAGTTACTGCCATCAATAGCAATTAATGTCAGCAATAGCAATTAATTCCAGCAATATCAGTTAATGCCAGTAATAGCAATTAATGTCAGCAATAGCAGTTAATTTCAGCAATATCAGTTAATGCCAGTAATAGCAATTAATGTCAGCAATAGCAGTTAATTCCAGCAATAGCAGGCAATGCCAGCAATAGCAGTTAATCCCAGCAATAGCAGGCAATGTCAGCAATAGCAGTTAATGCCTGTAATAGCAGTTAATGCCTGTATTAGCAGTTACTGCCATCAATAGCAGGCAATACCAGTAATAGCAATTAATGTCAACAGTAGCAATTAATCCTAGCAATAGCATGCAATGCCAGCAATAGCAGTTGATTTCAGCAATAACAGTTAATATCAGCAATAGCAGTTGATTTCAGCAATAGCAATTAATGCCAGTAATATCACTTACTGTCAGCAATAGCAGTTAATGTCAGCAATAGCAGTTACTGCCAGTGATAGCAGTTAATGCCTGTAATAGCAATTACTCCCAGGAATAGCAGGCAATGCCAGCAATAGCAGTTAATGCCAGCAATAGGAAGCAATGCCAGCAATAGCAGTTAATGCCAGCAATAGCAGGCAATGTCAGCAATAGCAGTTAATGCCAGTAATAGCACTTAATGTCAGAAATAGCAGTTAATGTTAGCAATAGCAGTTAATGTCAGCAATATCAGTTAATGTAAGCAATAGCAGTTAATGCCAGTAATAGCAGTTAATGCCAGCAATAGCACTTAATGTCAGAAATAGCAGTTAATGTTAGCAATAGCAGTTAATGTCAGCAATATCAGTTAATGTAAGCAATAGCAGTTAATGCCAGTAATAGCAGTTAATGCCAGCAATAGCAATTATGTCAGCAATTGCAAGTAATCCCAGCAATAGCAGGCAATGTCAGCAATAGCAGGCAATGCCAGTTATAGCAGGTAATGTCAGTAATATCAGTTAATGCCTGTAATAGCAGTTACTGCCATCAATAGCAGGCAATGCCAGTAATAGCAATTACTGTCAGCAGTAGCAATTAATCCCAGCAATAGCACGCGATGCCAGCACTATCAGTTAATTCCAGCGATAGCAGTTAATGCCAGCAATAGCAATTAATGTCAGCAATAGCAATTAATCCCAGCAATAGCAGGCAATGTCAGCAATAACATTTAATACCAGCAATAACAGTTAATGTCAGCAATAGCAGTTGATTTCAGCAATAGCAGTTAATGCCAGTAACAACAGTTGATGCCAGCAATAGCAGTTAATGTCAGCAATAGCAGTTAATGACAACAATAGCAGTTACTATCAGCAATAGCAGTTAATGCCAGTAATAGCGATTAATGCCAGTAATAGCAATTAATGTCAGCAGTAGCAATGCATCCCAGCAATAGCACGCAATGTCGGCAATAGCAGTTAATCCCAGCAATAGCAGGCAATGTCAGCAATAGCAGTTAATGCCTGTAATAGCAGTTAATGCCTGTATTAGCAGTTACTGCCATCAATAGCAGGCAATACCAGTAATAGCAATTAATGTCAGCAGTAGCAATTAATCCTAGCAATAGCATGCAATGCCAGCAATAGCAGTTGATTTCAGCAATAGCAGTTAATTTCAGCAATATCAGTTAATGCCAGTAATAGCAGTTAATGCCAGCAATAGCAATTAATGTCAGCAATAGCAATTAATTCCAGCAATAGCAGGCAATGTCAGCAATAGCAGGCAATGCCAGTTATAGCAGGCAGTGTCAGTAATAGCAGTTAATGCCTGTAATAGCAGTTACTGCCATCAATAGCAATTAATGTCAGCAATAGCAATTAATTCCAGCAATATCAGTTAATGCCAGTAATAGCAATTAATGTCAGCAATAGCAGTTAATTTCAGCAATATCAGTTAATGCCAGTAATAGCAATTAATGTCAGCAATAGCAGTTAATTCCAGCAATAGCAGGCAATGCCAGCAATAGCAGTTAATCCCAGCAATAGCAGGCAATGTCAGCAATAGCAGTTAATGCCTGTAATAGCAGTTAATGCCTGTATTAGCAGTTACTGCCATCAATAGCAGGCAATACCAGTAATAGCAATTAATGTCAGCAGTAGCAATTAATCCTAGCAATAGCATGCAATGCCAGCAATAGCAGTTGATTTCAGCAATAACAGTTAATATCAGCAATAGCAGTTGATTTCAGCAATAGCAATTAATGCCAGTAATATCACTTACTGTCAGCAATAGCAGTTAATGTCAGCAATAGCAGTTACTGCCAGTGATAGCAGTTAATGCCTGTAATAGCAATTACTCCCAGGAATAGCAGGCAATGCCAGCAATAGCAGTTAATGCCAGCAATAGGAAGCAATGCCAGCAATAGCAGTTAATGCCAGCAATAGCAGGCAATGTCAGCAATAGCAGTTAATGCCAGTAATAGCACTTAATGTCCGAAATAGCAGTTAATGTTAGCAATAGCAGTTAATGTCAGCAATATCAGTTAATGTAAGCAATAGCAGTTAATGCCAGTAATAGCAGTTAATGCCAGCAATAGCACTTAATGTCAGAAATAGCAGTTAATGTTAGCAATAGCAGTTAATGTCAGCAATATCAGTTAATGTAAGCAATAGCAGTTAATGCCAGTAATAGCAGTTAATGCCAGCAATAGCAATTATGTCAGCAATTGCAAGTAATCCCAGCAATAGCAGGCAATGTCAGCAATAGCAGGCAATGCCAGTTATAGCAGGTAATGTCAGTAATATCAGTTAATGCCTGTAATAGCAGTTACTGCCATCAATAGCAGGCAATGCCAGTAATAGCAATTACTGTCAGCAGTAGCAATTAATCCCAGCAATAGCACGCGATGCCAGCACTATCAGTTAATTCCAGCGATAGCAGTTAATGCCAGCAATAGCAATTAATGTCAGCAATAGCAATTAATCCCAGCAATAGCAGGCAATGTCAGCAATACCATTTAATACCAGCAATAACAGTTAATGTCAGCAATAGCAGTTGATTTCAGCAATAGCAGTTAATGCCAGTAACAACAGTTGATGCCAGCAATAGCAGTTAATGTCAGCAATAGCAGTTAATGACAACAATAGCAGTTACTATCAGCAATAGCAGTTAATGCCAGTAATAGCGATTAATGCCAGTAATAGCAATTAATGTCAGCAGTAGCAATGAATCCCAGCAATAGCACGCAATGTCGGCAATATCAGTTAATTCCAGCATAGCAGTTAATGCCAGTAATAGCAGTTAATGCCAGTAATAGCAGTTAATGCCAGCAATAGCAAGCAATGCCAGCAATAGCATGCAATACCAGCAATAACATGCAATACCAGCAATAGCAGTTAATGCCAGTAATAGCAAGCAATGTCAGCAATAGCAGTTAATGCCAGCAATAGCAGGCAATGTCAGCAATAGTAGGCACTATCAGCAATAGCATTTAATACCAGGAATAACAGTTAATGTCAGCAATAGCAGTTAATTTCAGCAATAGAAGTTAATGCCAGTAATAACGGTTCATGCCAGCAATAGCAGTTAATGTCAACACTAGCAGTTAATGACAGTAATAGCAGTTAATGCCAGTAATAGCAATTACTCCCAGGAATAGCAGACAATGCCAGCAATATCAGTTAATGCCAGCAATAGCAGTTAATATTAGCAATAGCAGTGAATGTCAGCAATATCAGTTAATTCCAGCAATAGCAGTTAATTTCAGCAATATCAGTTAATGCCAGTAATAGCAGTTAATGCCAGCAATAGCAAATAATGTCAGCAATAGCAATTAATTCCAGCAATAGCAGGCAATGTCAGCAATAGCAGGCCATGCCAGTTATAGCAGGCAATGTCAGTAATAGCAGTTAATGCCTGTAATAGCAGTTACTGCCATCAATAGCAGGCAATGCCAGTAATAGCAATTAATGCCAGCAGTAGCAATTAATCCTAGCAATAGCATGCAATGCCAGCAATATCAGTTAATTCCAGCAATAGCAGTTAATGCCAGCAACAGCAATTAATGTCAGCAATAGCAATTAATCCCAGCAATAGCAGACAATGCCAGCAATAGCCGTTAATGCCAGCACTAGCAGGCAATGTCAGCAATAGCATTTACTACCAGCAATAACAGTTAATATCAGCAATAGCAGTTGATTTCAGCAATAGCAGTTAATGCCAGTAATATCAGTTACTATCAGCAATAGCAGTTAATGTCAGCAATAGCAGTTAATGCCAGTGATAGCAGTTAATGCCTGTAATAGCAAATACTCCCAGCAATATCAGTTAATGCCAGCAATAGCAGTTAATTCCAGCACTAGCAGGCACTTTCAGCAATAGCAGGCACTATCAGCAATAGCATTTAATACCAGCAATAACAGTTAATGTCAGCAATAGCAGTTGCTTTCAGCAAGATAAGTTAATGCCAGCAATAGCAGTTACTGTCAGCAATAGCAGTTAATGACAACAATAGCAGTTAATGTCAGCAATAGCAGTTAATGCCAGTGATAGCATTTAATGCCTGTAATAGCAATTACTCCCAGAAATAGCAGGCAATGCAAGCAATATCAGTTAATGCCAGCAATAGCAGTTAATGCCAGCAATAGCAGTTAATGTTAGCAATAGCAGTTAATGCCAGAAATAGCAGTTAATGTGAGCAATAGCAATTGATTTCAGCAATAGCAGTTAATGCCAGTAATAACAGTTGATGCGAGCAATAGCAGTTAATGTCAGCAATAGCAGTTAATGACAACAATAGCTGTTAATGTCAGCAATAGCAGTTAATGCCAGTAATAGCAATTCATGCCAGTAATAGCAATTAATGCCAGCAATAGCAAGCAATGCCAGCAATAGCATGCAATACCAGCAATAGCACTTAATGTCAGCAATAGCAGTTAATGACAACAATAGCTGTTAATGTCAGCAATAGCAATTAATGCCAGTAATAGCAATTAATGCCAGTAATAGCAATTAATGCCAGCAATAGCAAGCAATGCCAGCAATAGCATGCAATACCAGCAATAGCAGTTAATGCCAGTAATAGCAATTAATGCCAGCAATAGCAGTTAATGCCAGCAATAGCAAGCAATGCCAGCAATAGCAGTTAATGCCAGCAATAGCAGGCAATGTCTGCAATAGTAGGCACTATCAGCAATAGCATTTAATACCAGGAATAACAGTTAATGTCAGCAATAGCAGTTAATTTCAGCAATAGCAGTTAATGCCAGTAATAGCAGTTAATGCCAGCAATAGCAGTTAATTCCAGCACGAGCAGGCAATGTCAGCAATAGCATTTACTACCAGCAATAACAGTTAATATCAGCAATAGCAGTTGATTTCAGCAATAGCAGTTAATGCCAGTAATATCAGTTACTGTCAGCAACAGCAGTTAATGACAACAATAGCAGTTAATGTCAGCAATAGCAGTTAATGCCAGTGATAGCAGTTAATGCCTGTAATAGCAAATACTCCCAGGAATAGCAGGCAATGCCACCAATATCAGTTAATGCCAGCAATAGCAGTTAATGCCAGCACTAGCAGGCAATATCAGCTATAGCAGGCACTATCAGCAATAGCATTTAATACCAGCAATAACAGTTAATGTCAGCAATAGCAGTTGATTTCAGCAATAGCAGTTAATGCCAGCAATAGCAGTTACTGTCAGCAATAGCAGTTAATGACAACAATAGCAGTTAATGTCAGCAATAGCAGTTAATGCCAGTGATAGCAGTTAATGCCTGTAATAGGAATTACTCCCAGGAATAGCAGGCAATGCCAGCAATATCAGTTAACGCCAACAATAACAGTTAATGCCAGCAATAGCAGTTAATGTCAACACTAGCAGTTAATGACAGTAATAGCAGTTAATGCCAGTAATAGCAATTACTCCCAGGAATAGCAGACAATGCCAGCAATATCAGTTAATGCCAGCAATAGCAGTTAATATTAGCAATAGCAGTGAATGTCAGCAATATCAGTTAATTCCAGCAATAGCAGTTAATTTCAGCAATATCAGTTAATGCCAGTAATAGCAGTTAATGCCAGCAATAGCAAATAATGTCAGCAATAGCAATTAATTCCAGCAATAGCAGTCAATATCAGCAATAGCAGGCAATGTCAGCAATTAGAGGCAATGCCAGTTATAGCAGGCAGTGTCAGTAATAGCAGTTAATGCCTGTAATATCAGTTATTGCCATCAAAAGCAGGCAATGCCAGTAATAGCAATTAATGCCAGCAGTAGCAATTAATCCTAGCAATAGCATGCAATGCCAGCAATATCAGTTAATTCCAGCAATAGCAGTTAATGCCAGCAACAGCAATTAATGTCAGCAATAGCAATTAATCCCAGCAATAGCAGACAATGCAAGCAATAGCCGTTAATGCCAGCACTAGCAGGCAATGTCAGCAATAGCATTTACTACCAGCAATAACAGTTAATATCAGCAATAGCAGTTGATTTCAGCAATAGCAGTTAATGCCAGTAATATCAGTTACTGTCAGCAATAGCAGTTAATGTCAGCAATAGCAGTTAATTCCAGTGATAGCAGTTAATGCCTGTAATAGCAAATACTCCCAGCAATATCAGTTAATGCCAGCAATAGCAGTTAATTCCAGCACTAGCAGGCACTTTCAGCAATAGCAGGCACTATCAGCAATAGCATTTAATACCAGCAATAACAGTTAATGTCAGCAATAGCAGTTGCTTTCAGCAAGATAAGTTAATGCCAGAAATAGCAGTTACTGTCAGCAATAGCAGTTAATGACAACAATAGCAGTTAATGTCAGCAATAGCAGTTAATGCCAGTGATAGCATTTAATGCCTGTAATAGCAATTACTCCCAGGAATAGCAGGCAATGCCAGCAATATCAGTTAATGCCAGCAATAGCAGTTAATGCCAGCAATAGCAGTTAATGTTAGCAATAGCAGTTAATGCCAGCAATAGCAGTTAATGTGAGCAATAGCAATTGATTTCAGCAATAGCAGTTAATGCCAGTAATAACAGTTGATGCGAGCAATAGCAGTTAATGTCAGCAATAGCAGTTAATGACAACAATAGCTGTTAATGTCAGCAATAGCAGTTAATGCCAGTAATAGCAATTCATGCCAGTAATAGCAATTAATGCCAGCAATAGCAAGCAATGCCAGCAATAGCATGCAATACCAGCAATAGCACTTAATGTCAGCAATAGCAGTTAATGACAACAATAGCTGTTAATGTCAGCAATAGCAATTAATGCCAGTAATAGCAATTAATGCCAGTAATAGCAATTAATGCCAGCAATAGCAAGCAATGCCAGCAATAGCATGCAATACCAGCAATAGCAGTTAATGCCAGTAATAGCAATTAATGCCAGCAATAGCAGTTAATGCCAGCAAAAGCAAGCAATGCCAGCAATAGCAGTTAATGCCAGCAATAGCAGGCAATGTCTGCAATAGTAGGCACTATCAGCAATAGCATTTAATACCAGGAATAACAGTTAATGTCAGCAATAGCAGTTGATTTCAGCAATAGCAGTTAATGCCAGTAATATCAGTTACTGTCAGCAACAGCAGTTAATGACAACAATAGCAGTTAATGTCAGCAATAGCAGTTAATGCCAGTGATAGCAGTTAATGCCTGTAATAGCAAATACTCCCAGGAATAGCAGGCAATGCCACCAATATCAGTTAATGCCAGCAATAGCAGTTAATGCCAGCACTAGCAGGCAATATCAGCTATAGCAGGCACTATCAGCAATAGCATTTAATACCAGCAATAACAGTTAATGTCAGCAATAGCAGTTGATTTCAGCAATAGCAGTTAATGCCAGCAATAGCAGTTACTGTCAGCAATAGCAGTTAATGACAACAATAGCAGTTAATGTCAGCAATAGCAGTTAATGCCAGTGATAGCAGTTAATGCCTGTAATAGGAATTACTCCCAGGAATAGCAGGCAATGCCAGCAATATCAGTTAATGCCAACAATAACAGTTAATGCCAGTAATAACAGTTGATGCCAGCAATAGCAGTTAATGTCAGGAATAGCAGTTAATGACAACAATAGCTGTTAATGTCAGCAATAGCAGTTAATGCCAGTAATAGCAATTAATGCCAGTAATAGCAATTAATGCCACCAATAGCAAGCAATGCCAGCAATAGCATGCAATACCAGCAATAGCAGTTAATGCCAGCAATAGCAAGCAATACCAGCAATAGCAGTTAATGCCAGCAATAGCATGCAATACCAGCAATAGCAGTTAATGCCAGCAATAGCAGGCAATGCCAACAATAGCAGTTAATGCCAGCAATAGCAGGCAATGTCTGCAATAGTAGGCACTATCAGCAATAGCATTTAATACCAGGAATAACAGTTAATGCCAGCAATAGCAGTTAAGTTCAGCAATAGCAGTTAATGCCAGTAATAACGGTTGATGCCAGCAATAGCAGGTACTGTCAACAATAGCAGTTAATGCCAGTAATAGCAGTTAATGCCAGTAATAGCAATTCCTCCCAGGAATAGCAGACAATGCCAGCAATATCAGTTAATGCCAGCAATAGCAGTTAATGCCAGAAATAGCAGTTAATATTAGCAATAGCAGTTAATGTCAGCAATATCAGTTAATGCCAGCAATAGCAGTTAATTTCAGCAATATCAGTTAATGCCAGTAATAGCAGTTAATGCCAGCAATAGCAATTAATATCAGCAATAGCAAGTAATCCCAGCAATAGCAGGCAATGTCAGCAATAGCAGGCAATGCCAGTTATAGCAGGCAATGTCAGTAATAGCAGTTAATGCCTGTAATAGCAGTTACTGCCATCAATAGCAATTAATGTCAGCAATAGCAATTAATGTCAGCAATAGCAGTTAATGCCAGCAATAGCAATTAATGTCAGCAATAGCAATTAATTCCAGCAATAGCAGGCAATGTCAGCAACAGCAGTTAATGCCTGGAATAGCAGTTACTGCCATCAATAGCAGTTACTGCCATCAATAGCAATTAATGTCAGCAATAGCAATTAATGTCAGCAATAGCAATTAATGTCAGCAATAGCAGGCAATGCCAGCAATAGCAGGCAATGCCAGCAATAGCAGGCAATGTCAGCAATAATAGTTAATGCCTGTAATAGCAGTTACTGCCATCAATAGCAGTTACTGCCATCAATAGCAATTAATGCCAGCAATAGCAATTAATGTCAGCAATAGCAATTAATTCCAGCAATAGCAGGCAGTGTCAGTAATAGCAGTTAATGCCTGTAATAGCAGTTACTGCCATCAATAGCAGTTACTGCCATCAATAGCAATTAATGTCAGCAATAGCAATTAATGTCAGCAATAGCAATTAATGTCAGCAATAGCAGGCAATGCCAGCAATAGCAGGCAATGCCAGTTATAGCAGGCAACGCCAGCAATAGCAGGCAATGCCAGTTATAGCAGGCAATGCCAGTAATAGCAGTTAATGCCAGCAATAGCATGCAATATCAGTAATTGCAGTTAATGCCAGCAATAGCAGTTAATGCCAGTAATAGCAGTTAATGCCAGCAATGACATTTAATACCAGCAATAGCAGTCAATGCCAGCAATAGCAGTTAATACCAGCAATAGCAGTTAATGTCAGCAATAGCAGTTAATACAAGCAATAGCAGTTAATGTCAGCAATAGCAATTAATTCCAGCAATAGCAGTTAATGTCAGCAATAGCAATTAATCCCAGCAATAGCAGTTAATGTCATCAATAGCAATTAATTCCAGCAATGCCAGTTATAGCAGTTAATGCCTGTAATAGCAGGCAATGCCTGTAATAGCAATTAATGTCAGCAGTAGCAATTAATCCTAGCAATAGCATGCAATGCCAGCAATATCAGTTAATTCCAGCAATAGCAGTTAATGCCAGCAATAGCAATTAATGTCAGCAATAGCAGTTAATATCAGCAATAGCAGTTGATTTCAGCAATAGCAGTTAATGCCAGCAATAGCAGTTAATGTCAGCATTAGCAATTAATCCCAGCAATATCAGTTAATATCAGCAATAGCAGTTGATTTCAGCAATTGCAGTTAATGCCAGTAATATCAGTTACTGTCAGCAATAGCAGTTAATGACAACAATAGCAGTTAATGTCAGCAATAGCAGTTAATGCCAGTGATAGCAGTTAATGCCTGTAATAGCAAATACTCCCAGGAATAGCAGGCAATGCCAGCAATAGCAGTTAATGCCAGCACTAGCAGGCAATGTCAGCAATAGCAGGCACTATCAGCAATAGCATTTACTACCAGCAATAACAGTTATTATCAGCAATAGCAGTTGATGTCAGCAATAGCAGTTAATGCCAGCAATAGCAGTTACTGGCAGCAATAGCAGTTAATGACAACAATAGCAGTTAATGTCAGCAATAGCAGTTAATGCCAGTAATAGCAGTTAATGCCTGTAATAGCAATTACTCCCAGGAATAGCAGGCACTGCCAGCAATATCAGTTAATGCCAGCAATAGCAGTTAATGCCAGCAATAGCAGTTAATGTTAGCAATAGCAGTTAATGCCAGCAATAGCAGTTAATGCCAGTAATAGCAGTTAATGCCAGTAATAGCAGTTAATGCCAGCAATAGCATGTAATACCAGCAATAGCAGTCAATGCCAGCATTAGCATTTAATACCAGCAATAGCAGTTAATGTCAGCAATAGCAGTTACTACAAGCAATAGCAGTTAATACAAGCAATAGCAGTTAATGCCAGCAATAGCAGTTATTGTTAGCAATAGCAGGCAATGCCAGCAATAGCAGGCAATGCCAGCAATAGCAGTTAATGCCAGCAATAGCAGTTAATGCCAGTAATAGCTGTTGATGTCAGTAATAGCAGTTAATGCCAGTAATAGTAGTTAATGCCAGCAATAACATTTAATACCAGCAATAGCAGTCAATGCCAGCAATAGCAGTTAATACCAGCAATAGCAGTTAATGTCGGCAATAGCAGTTACTACAAGCAATAGCAGTTAATACAAGCAATAGCAGTTAATGCCAGCAATAGCAGGCAGTGCCAGCAATAGCAAGCAATGCCAGCAATATCAGTTAATGCCAGCAATAGCAGTTAATGCCAGTAATAGCAGTTAAGGTCAGTAATAGCAGTTAATGCCAGTAATAGCAGTTAATGCCAGCAATAACATTTAATACCAGCAATAGCAGTCAATGCCAGCAATAGCAGTTAATACCAGCAATAGCAGTTAATGTCAGCAATAGCAATTAATACAAGCACTAGCAGTTAATGCCAGCAATAGCAGTTACTTCCAGCAATAGCAGTTAATGTCGGCAATAGCTAGTAATATCAGCAATAGCATTTAATCCCAGCAATAGCAGTTACTATCAGCAATAGCAGTTAATGTCAGCAATAGCAGTTAATGTAAGCAATAGCAGTTAATGTCAGCAATAGCAAGCAATGCCAGCAATAGCAGTTAATGCCAGCAATATTATTTAATGCCAGTAATAACAGTTATTTTCTGCAAGAGCAGTTAATGCCAGTAATAACAGTTGGTGCCAACAATAGCAAGCAATGCCGGCAATAGAAACTACATCAGCAATTGCAGTTAATGTCAGCAATAGCAGGCAATGCCAGCAATAGCAGTTAATGCCAGCAATATTATTTAATGCCAGCATTTGCAGTTAATGACAACAATATGAATTAATGTCAGCAATAGCAGTTAATGCCAGCAATAGCAGTTAATGTCAGCAATAGCAGTTAATGTCAGTAATAGCAGTTAATGTCAGCAATAACAGTTAATTCCAGCAATAGCAGTTAATGCCAACAATAGCAGTTAATGCCAGCAATAGCAGTTAATGCCAACACTAGCAGTTAATGACACCAATAGCAGGCACCGTCAGCAATAACAGGCACAATCAGCAATAGCAGCTAATGCCAGCAATAGCAATTAATGCCAGTAATAGCAGTTAATGCCAACAATAGCCGTTAATGACACCAATAGCAGGCACTGTCAGCAATAGCAGTTAATGCCAGTAATGGCAGTTAATGACAGCAATAGCAGGCAATGTCAGCAATAGCAGTTAATGCCTGTAATAGCAGTTACTGCCATCAATAGCAGTTAACGCCAGGAATAGCAGCAATGTCAGTAATAGCAGTTAATTTCGGTAATAGCAGTTAATGACAGCAATAGCAGGCGATGTAAGCAATAGTAGTTAATGCCAGCAATAGCAATTAATGTCAGCAATAGCAATCAATCCCAGAAATAGTAGGCAATGCCAGCAATATCAGTTAATGCCAGCAAGAGAAGTTAATGACAGCAATAGCAGTTAATGTCAGCAATAGCAATTAATGCCAGTAATAGCAGTTAATGCCAGTAATAGCATTTACTGCCAGGTATAGAAGGCAATGTCAGCGATAGCAGATAATGTTAGCAATATCAGTTAATACTGTGTGAATTTTAGAAAAGATCCATCAAACAAGCAGTTCATATGGATAAAGAAATATGAACATAACTTTGGTTTATTTGTACCGCTCGTCGGTTCAGTAACGATTTAAATCTTAATAGAAATTGTTTATTTAAGTAATATTTGAATGAGTTTGATAACACGTACACTGATGGGAATGTAGCAAAAACGTCTGATTATCGATTTGTTCGACAAATAATCACGTAACCTTATACTGCCAACCCTCACCCCACAGCTGTCCCACACCTTTCCCATCTGAGACTGTTATTGATTCACACATAATATGTTGTGGGCAAAGGGCGTGTCTGTCATCGACCTGTACCATTTAACATGCCCAGAAATATTACAAAACAATTCCGGCGGCATTACACAAGATCTACCGTACTCTGGACGGATCGGACGGACGAATGATAAAGTGGAATACATACGGACACGTGAGTATATTGGTAGTTAATCGTCGATAGATAACAAGAGCAATGCCGACCTCTTCTAGGCGTATACCGTCTTCTCTCAGCGATGTTATTAAGTTCATTTCTTTGCAAAGACTATATGAACACCCCAGTCCTCTGAATGTAATATAGACTAAATTGGTTTAATGTGTCGTTATCAGTGAAATATTTCACATTAAAATACGCTGACATATGCGCATATCAAAAACCAGCACAGTGAATCTTAGTACGTATTAACATGTTTCTGTTGTTCCTGTGAAAGAATAGACGTATAATAAACCGGAATAAATCACCCCACGTGATTAAATTTATGGCTAGTCATCGAAAAACAACCCATACCATCGGTATCCAAGCCAGAAATCTAGGTGCTCTCAAATGGCCTCTCCCGTATTTCCAGAGGTAAATATGGACCCTCAGTTGGCTGGTAAATTGTTAAATTTTAACACATTTAACTATAATTCGAAATTTGGTTAGGTGAGTGTGATGCTTTTCCTATTTTGTGCATAACATCATGATCGTGGAATGGGCCTAATTACTCATATCATTTACAATCTGGGAACAATTCATTTCCATTTGTCTCAGATTATTCCTTGACCTAACTGGTTTCTAGGTTGTTGCTGCGTTATGCTGGAACCTATTGTTGCATATCTGCCCAGAGGAACACTAGCTTCACGTCATTTCTTCCCTAACCGGTCACAGAACTTTTGTGTATGGCCTCCGATATAAGGCAGCAACAACTTTCAGTTCAGTTAGTCTAAAAATATGAGTAGCAGATTTCAGTCCAAGAAGTCACAAAACATGTATGAGATATGTATATCATTGATTCTGATTGGACATATAGCGTTAAAGTACTTGTGATACGTGCATTGTTAATTAAACCAATCTCTAAACTAGTGGACAGTTACCGATAGACTAACTAGAGACTAACGACGGAGGTAAGAATGTATTAGAACGCTTAGCCACTGTGGTGCTCCTAGTGCAGCATTTGAATAGTGTTGGGAAAGCAAATGGTACAACAGGCGTGGTTTGTGGGAAGAGCAATATCTCAGGGGGTAGTACACACACCCACACACACACCGAGAACACATCGACATCACGTTAACAAAGTGTATGCAGACGAACAATATTGTTGAAACGACAGCATCATTTTCATTTGTCAACTGATGCACACTAATGCAAGGATTTCTTCCTGTGATGTGGACATTGGAACGACAGCATTATTTAAGACGATTGATGCACACTAATGCAAGGATATCTTGCTGTGATGTGGACATTGGAACGACAGCATTATTTAAGACGATTGATGCACACTAATGCAAGGATGTCTTCCTGTGATGTGGACATGGCATCTCATTTTCATTTGTAAACCGTATTTAGAATATTTTAAATAAAATTGTAATGTAAAAATGGATTCTAGCTAGAGAAATATGCAAACAATTATGTCTTTTGAGAAATGGCAGGATATAAGGTAAGGAATAGCAGCGCGTATTAAGTGTGGGTGGGGTGTGGCTGGGTGGGGGCGTGCACTGTCATAAAACATCAGCTTAATAAGATGCTGCGACGAAACGCCAGACCAATTAATATATCAGTGTACATCAACAACAGTAATCCGATATTCTATGTTTCATTTCCGAGCCATGAATAACAATAATCCACGTAGTCTACTTTACGAGATAACAAAGAGAACCGTGGTCACCTGGGAACATATGCACGCAAATCAGACTATTTAAGACGATTGATGCACATGAATGCAATGATTTCTTCCTGTGATGTGGACATTGGAATGACAGCATTATTTAAGACGATTGATGCACATTAATGCAAGGATTTCTTCCTGTGATGTGGACATTGGAACGACATCATATACTGCAAAGATTTCTTCCTGTGATGTGGATATTGGAACGTCAGCCTTATTTAAGCCAATTGACGCACGCTAATGCAAGGATTTCTTCCTGTGATGTGGACATTGGTACGTCTGCATTATTTAAGACGATTGATGCACATTAATGCAAGGATTTCTTCCTGTGATGTGGACATTGGAACGTCAGCATTATTTAAGACGATTGAATCACATTAATGCAAGGATTTCTTCCTGTGATGTGGACATTGGAATGACAGCATTATTTAAGACGATTGATGCACATTAATGCAAGGATTTTTCCTGTGATGTGGACATTGGAACGACAGCATTATTTAAGCCAATTGATGCACACTAATGCAAGGTTTCCTTCCTGTGATGTGGATATTGGAACGTCAGCATTATTTAAGCCAATTCATGCACGCTTATGCAAGGATTTCTTCCTGTGATGTGGACATTGGTACGTCAGCATTACTTAAGACGATTGATGCACATTAATGCAAGGATTTCTTCCTGTGATGTGGACATTGGAACGTCAGCATTATTTAAGACGATTGAATCACATTAATGCAAGGATTTCTTCCTGTGATGTGGACATTGGAATGACAGCATTATTTAATACGATTGATGCACATTAATGCAATGATTTCTTCCTGTGATATGGACATTGCAACGACAGCATTATTTAAGACGATTGATGCACATTAATGCAAGGATTTCTTCCTGTGATGTGGACATTGGAACGACAGCATTATTTAAGACAATTGATGCACATTAATGCAAGGATTGCATCCTGTGATGTGGACATTGGAACGTCAGCATTATTTAAGACGATTGATGCACATTAATGCAGGGATTTCTTCCTGTGATATGGACATTGGTACGTCAGCATTATTTAAGACGATTGATGCACATTAATGCAAGGATTTCTTCCTGTGATGTGGACATTGGAACGTCAGCATTATTTAAGACGATTGATCCACATTAATGCAAGGATTTCTTCCTGTGATGTGGACATTGGAACGACAGCATTATTTAAGACGATTGATGCACATTAATGCAAGTATTTCTTCCTGTGATGTGGACATTGGAACGACAGCATTATTTAAACCAATTGATGCACATTAATGCAAGGATTTCTTCCTGTGATGTGGACATTGGAACGACAGCATTATTTAAGACAATTGATGCACACTAATGCAAGGATGCCTTCCTGTGTCATTTGTAAACTGTATTTAGAATTACAATTAAAATATAATATAAAAATCGATTCTAACTAGAGAAATATGCAAACAATTATGTCTTTTGAGAAACGGCAATATAAGCCTGTATTAAGTGTGGGTGGGGTGTGGCTGGGTGGGGGCGTGCACTGTCATAAACCATCAGCTTAATAAGATGCTGCGACGAAACGCCAGACCAATTAATATATCAGTGTACATCAACAACAGTAATCCGATATTCTATGCTTCATTTCCGAGCCATGAATAACAATAATCCACCTAGTCTACTTCACGAGATAACAAAGAGAACCGTGGTCACCTGGGCACACATAATGGCTTGAGAATGTTCACAAACTGCTAGCATACCTGGCTAGATGGACATAATGGTCATTTGTTCATAGTCAACGAAAGAACGTGACCAGTGACCAGTGACACAGATTAATTGTACCTAAAGCAGTGAAAATGTCCGTCAATCGGCATTAGTCATTGTCCAGTAGCTGCTAATGACTTTATATTAAATATTAAATACTTAGTTTCAAGTGTATGAATTGCATTCAGGAGATTTACTGAATGCAATTCATACACGTGGTACACAGTTCATAAGAACATTTGGAATTAGATCGAGTATCGAGGTATTTTCTTCCATAATAATGATAGCATGTGCAATTACGTGATGTGTACGGATAAGCCATGTACTCACAGTTCATAGCACATTAACAGTATACAAAGCATTACATACAAGATAATAATTCACAAAAATATTGACAGCGAAATATCAAATTAATGACAGTCTGGCTATAATATACAATCATGTCATTTCAGGGTATGGCGTGTTTTCCAAATCCGCTCGGGTGAGGACGCCTTTTGGAAATAATAGATTAGTTTT
This sequence comes from Chaetoderma sp. LZ-2023a, assembly GCA_034401795.1. NCBI lineage: Eukaryota > Metazoa > Mollusca > Caudofoveata > Chaetodermatida > Chaetodermatidae > Chaetoderma > Chaetoderma sp. LZ-2023a. The sequence continues at coordinate 11,066,436 of CM067360.1, read as the reverse complement.
CCTTGATCACGAAACTATCTGTGAGACGATAACGACCTGGAATCATGCACACACAATTTGTCAGTGTATTCACAGGTTATTGAGATAAAAAAAGTATGGATGGGTAATTAACAGCATAATTCCCCTTAGTGATTGTTATACAAAATGACAGCAAACATAAATACACACACAAGATGGACAGCATTGGCGATTACTAGGAATGTATCAATGCAGAATATCACGAGATAAACATATTTTCTCAAAGATAGTTGATAGTTGTTAAGTTGATTGTATTTATCCACGTTTTAAAGAAATGGCCACGTTGTTTGCTCCAGCGTGTACTCGATGCTGTCTTGTTGCATGAACCTCAGGTCAAGCATTCATTGACCTGGGACGCTCGATAAAAAAGCGAGTAGCATAACGGCCCTGTTCAAATATAATGCTACAAAGTAGCCTGCGGTGTATTGATGTGTTGCGAGCGTGGCTGATGGCTCATCCGCACGTCGCTGCGAGGCACAGTTGTAGAGTTCAGACAAGGGCTCTCTTAAGCCTGCCTAATGCAGGGATGATGTTCGTACAATGCCATTAGCCGGAGAATGTCATGATGTCGGACATCTGCTGAATAAACGTCATTTCCTAATCGTGGCTAGAATATAACATGCCTATCTAGCATTGAGAGCATAACAACGTGCAATGCCCTGTTGAACGCCAGCGCATGGTTATGGTGTCTACGCATGGCGTTAGCAACGTAGTGTGTGTGTGTGTGTGTGTGTCTGCGCGTGCGTGCGTGCGTGCGTGCGTGCGTGCGTGCGTGCGTGCGTGCGTGCGTGCGTGCGTGCGTGCGTGCATGTGTGCGTGCGTACGTACGTACGTACGTGCGTGCGTGGGTGTGGGTCTGAGTGTGGGTGTGATATTTGGTCATATAAGACATATATATTTTCTCATTGTAATTTGTATCCACAGATGAATTGGGTGTGTGATCTTGGCACGTGACTGCGCATACAATGGAATCATTCATTAACGCATGATGTACTATACTATCCTGGATGCGCATACATATCCAGTAATTAAGATCTGAATCAGGTAACACAACATATACGGCTTATCAATCAGACACGTTCTGGTACATGACAATTGTGAAACTGTGATCCCTTGTCCATCCGCGAGTTCACGGGTATATTTAACGTAGGCTATGATTCATATCGATCCACATATACGTGTAGCGATATCCTGTTGACCATCGTCCAACAGTAAAACGAGTCTAGTGGTCTGCTATGCGGACAAATTGTACCCGCTCGACAAATATAAGAAAATAGCAACTCTTATAATAGTTGCAGCTATTTCACTACGATCATCGGCTTTATGATGGTAACAAGTTTACACATTCAAACACCATTCGTCCTGTAGCAACTTTGCAATGGTAACGTTGTTAAACACACGAACACAAGTCATTCTAAATCAGGTGTTCATTCTGGCTATTTGCTAGCATCATTGCCCCGACCCATAGCATTATTCCAAACCCGGTAATCCTTAAATCTATTAAGTATATGCAATGAATAGGTATATTCAATAAGAAATGGACTACTCTCTATAATAGTATTACTCCTCGCAATGCAGTTATAGCCTAGTCGTTGAGGGGTCTGAACCGTGACAAGGTTCCCACCCATGGTTTTGTGGTGTCATTCGAAGCAGACATTAATTCTGAATCGCATACTAAAAATCCCCATTGCTCGCATTTGGGCGGGATTTTCTACATGGGTTTTAATTTGAGGACCGTTTTTACATCATGTGTGAAATCTGATAAGGTGCCGTGGTAGCGGAAACAGCGTCGTTTGCCATTTTCCAACAAGACATCGCATTCACCAATCTGAAATAATACAAATGTGAAAAAATTACATTTATTCCTTGTCACCCAACAGCTGAGATGCACATGTGTCAACGAAAAAAGAAACACGTTTATCACTGAGGATAGTATAGAGATGCTCATTAACACAGGCTTTGAGGTCGGGATGCGCCACGACATGAGATTATAAGTCCAAACCATCATTTTCTTCATCAATAGTTACCAGATGGCCGATGTTGCTGCGAATTTGCTCTCGGCACCCTGCACACGCGATCACACATTTCAATCCGTTTTTGTTGCATAAGCAATGATTGGTGTCACATAGATTCTTTGTTGTTACTTTACATTTGCAACGAATACTACTGAGTACCTTCGATGGAGCTGTTTCAAGATCTGTCATTATCGGACATAAAGACCCATTTTCCTCTTTCCATCCGAATCATTGTGGCCCAGTTCATCGTTACTAAGAGTTAGACATCTGACAACATGGAGGTGAACGCGGAGGCTGTGGAAGTAAGCTGTACGCTCAGTTGGTGGAAGTCGTTGTGGCTTTATCTTACTTCCCTTCACAACCATCTGCATATATCGGGCATATCTTAGAGAAGTACGCATTTTCTTCTGAGTGCCACCAAACAGGCAACGGAATAGGCTAATTCCTGCACTGCCAAATTTGTGTTATGATGTGGCACAGCTTCGGATTACATCAGACAAATCCTGTACCTCTTTGAACTTAGACATTACCTTCAGAAGATTCGTCTTACCATGGCCAAACCTGGCAGAAGTTGCATCGCACCCACTCCAGGAATGAATTATAAGAATACGCTTTCATATCTTTGCTTGGACGATATCAGCCGCTTCCTCGAGACTGTACATTTGCTGACGTTTTGAACGTTTCACTTCCTTCTTCATGAAACTGTCTGCCAATCTATCGCCCCAGTGATACAGCAACATTGTGAGAATGTCAGTGTCCTCAGCAACAACTATGGCTGGCTGACCATCTCCAGCATAAGCAAATGCTATTGATACTATCCGTGTATCTGTATCTCCCGTACTTATCATCGTGGCATGATCCAGCGATTGCAGATGATTTGACAGAAGGCTAATTAACTGGATCTTGTTTCGTTTATTCGAGAGGAATGCCTCCTGGTCAGCATGCGCCTTCGCAAACAGTGTGACGAGTTCATGGTAGTCAGCAAGCCTGTCTGGATTAATGTTAAGGTCAATAACACCATTCAGTAGCTTCTCGAGATTTTAAAACTTTTTCTGCTATTATATCAATTGGCCTATCCATATCCATGCGTTTATCTGTACATCTGGAACCTGGCTCAACAAAGAAAGACTCATTTAATTCAAAATCTGTATCCTTCTCTCCACTTTCCATTTCACCGTCGTTGGAATTCTGAGGGAGTAGAGAAGCTAGCAAGTGTGTGGTTAGTGCTGCCTCTATTAGGTAGAGACCACGCAGATCTCGAGCAATAGTTTTGCCACCCATGATATGGGTCACTGCATTCTGACCATACACTTCACCCAATGCCTCTTCTATTTCCGATCTTTTCATCATATGGATGCTAAAGCTACATACGCTCTTTAACAGATGCAAGCAGATCACGCAGTTTTCCTCGTGTATAACACGAGGATGAGCGCTGTCACAGTCACTGCCACAATCCGTAGAATCAATTCCACTCATCGTATCAATGATACTGGTGTCGAGTGAATATGACCACAAAATTCGTATACTTGCTTAATTAATTAAACTGTATAAGTCCAAATCCCAGGACGCGCTACTTTAAATCAAGAAGAATAAATGGCAATATGCCACACTTCGAACTGTCTAATTAGTGGAATGGGGTTATTAAGGCATATAAATCACGTTCGTTTTATATATTGTTTCAAGAATGAAGTCAAGTCAGTATACACACTCTGAATAATCATGACTTCGTAGAAATTACGTTTGGTTTACTTGAGTTTTCTAAATTTACCATGGAACAAATATTATTAAAACTATAAACAACCAGATATTCAAATTAAAATTAAAATTAAATCTATCATGAGACACCTTAATAATGTGTTATTACGGGTAATATAACAAATGCCATTTTAGATATGATTTTAAACTAGATCGGGAACATAGATTTAAGATATCTATAAAAGCCGTTTGAGAAGAAAATTAAATACATGCCCACGCCAAAAATTCTGCCCAAAAGGGATCAATTGGGATTTTTAGTATGTGACTCTGGGTGACCTTACACATCGAATGATAGAAAAAAAGACTTAGGTGGGAATTTGGTCAAGGTTGACCCACCAAAACTGGCTCCTAGGACTAGACTATTAGCTCTACGCTTACATATACAGCTGCACCGTATGCCTCGATGAGACAGACAGGTAGCTGATAATCTTGAAGGTGCGTCGCACATCACACACCAATAATAACAGGTAGCTGATAAGCTTAAAAGTGCGTGGCACATCACACACCGATAATAACAGGTAGCTGACGAGCTTGAAGGTTTTCACAAATAGCATTAGTGTCGCTTGGATACAGATTTAATACCGTGAGAGATGTATTGCGGTAATTGTGTGCGTGGAATACAGCATGGGTGGGTTATTGTGGCATGAATACAGCATGCGTGGATTATTATGGTGAATTGGTCTCAGGTAACCCTAATAGATATGCACCTTTATCGGTGAGTATTGTATTCTAGTGGCTTCTTGCCAGGGAACACTCATTGATATACACTTTTAGCGGTGAGTATTGAATTCTAGTGGGTTCTTGCCAGGGAACACTCATTGATATACACTTTTAGCGGTGAGTATTGTATTCTAGTGGCTTCTTGCCAGGGAACACTGATTCATATACACTTTTAGCGGTGAGTATTGTATTCTAGTGGCTTATTGCCAGGGAACACTCATTGATATACACTTTTAGCGGTGAGTATTGTATTCTAGTGGCTTCTTGCCAGGGAACACTTATTGATATACACTTTTAGCGGTGAGTATTGTATTCTAGTGGCTTCTTGCCAGGGAACACTAATTGATATACACGTTTAGCAGTGAGTATTGTATTCTAGTGGCTTCTTGCCAGGGAACACTCATTGATATACACTTTTAGCAGTGAGTATTGTATTCTAGTGGCTTCTTGCCAGGGAACACTCATTAATATACACTTTTAGCGGTGAGTGTTGTATTCTAGTGGCTTCTTGTCAGGGGACACTCATTAATATACACTTTTAGCGGTGAGTATTGTATTCTAGTGGCGTCTTGTCAGTGAACATTCATTAATATACACTTTTATCAATGTTTGTTTTATTTTAGTGCCTTCTTTATTCCTAGAAATTTAATTGTGAAGTCGAAACCTGGGAACACTCATATTCACTTTTATCAGTTATATATGGTTCATGTTGGTACAATAAATAGTCATAGATATACAGATTCATCAGCATTTCTTGGAATTCTCTTTAGCTGCCGTACAGTTTTTGTCCTTGTACACCTGGGTAGTAGTAGTAGGGTTATGGTAACGATATTACCATTTAACAACTGGGTGGTAGTACGTGGTTATTACCCGTTATGGAAACGCCATTCTCTTTGAAGGCGTGATGCCAACACAGGATTTGTATGGCAATAAGGCAATTTGGCGCTTGAACCTCTAGGAAGCTCGCTGCTTGCGTGTTCACGATGTCCCGGATAAACGTACTGTTCCGTAGGCCGTACCTGGATATTTCTCATTTGACTAATATCTATTTGACTCAATGCGAAAATGGCAATGTCTACAGCGTTTCGGGGTCAGGGCATCAAATGATTGACTGAAACTTTGGTTTGCACAAATGGGAAGAGACTTTTAAATTCTGCATAATAGGTCATTTGTTACACAATAATTCACAATGTGCGTTGCAACAGTAGGCATGTACATACGCAGCCTCATGCGTGTGCTCGCCGCTCGTGCTTGCGTGTGTATGCAGGTGCATGCGTGCAAGTGTGCGCGTGTATGTGTGCGTGCGTGTGTACGTGTATGTGTGCGTGCGTGTGTACGTGTATGTGTGGGTGTGTGTGTACATGTTTACTATGGCGGTATAACTACCCATAATACCAGTTCTGCTATTATTAAAGGCCAAGTTGCCAGTGAAGACATCAATAATCATGAACATAAATCATTAACCAGCCATTGATAGAGTGTCATACATCGCATAGGAAACAGGAGTATAGAAAAATTAATCAATGAAATTAATACAAGCAGTATATCGGCCGTGTGCCCTCATCACGTAATCTGCACATGACTATGGAGGTCAACGTTATTCTTGAAGGACATGTGTCAGCCTATAAACAGAGGTATTCACATCGATACGTGTGTTCAGTTTCGAGCTGATCTCGATTAGAGAATTGACTTATTTTGATAGTTACCTGACACGCGGTGAATATTTGTAGTAATATGTCATTGAGGGGACGAGTACTATAAGTGAAGCGATCTTTTTTATAGCAACAGAATGGAGCTCATGTTGACTGGTCAAAAGCTAAATCAATATACTGCTGTGCAAAACGACTGTCGTCTGGCTGTATACAGTGCATGTCAGCCAATTTCCGGTATTTATATTGACTACATTATCCTGGAAATGAGGACGTCGCCGACGATGATGGCGCAGACGCAGACGACGACGACGACGATGACGATGCCGACGGTGGCGACAACGACGACGGCGGCGGTGCCAAAGATAACGAACAACGACGGCATTCATTCTAAATCTGTATCATATGTTCCTGTCTACGGCATTATAGATTTACTTCGATATATCGCGGTGTATTTATAGACAATATAATTACGGACATAAACTGACTTCATCTAATTACAGAAGCTTGTAACTGTCGTCCCATGGCGGCAATAAACTGAAACTCGTTAAATTTCACTTCAGTCTCTCATTCAACGCCATCACCTCCCGTTATTAGACTGATAACTACCTGGTTTGGACACGGTGTGCCCGGTATATAGCAGCTCAAGATGACTAGCATTATTGGACTGATACCTACCTGGTTTGAATACGGTGTGCCCGGTGATTGGCAGCTCAAGATGACTAGCGTTATTAGACCGATAACTACCTTTGTTTGGACACGATGTGTGCGGTATATAGCAGCTCAAGATGACTAGCGTTATTAGACTGATAACTACCTTTGTTTGGACACGATGTGTGCGGTATACAGCAGCTGCTCAAGATGACAAGCGTTATTAGACTGATAACTACCTGGTTTGAACACGGTGTGTGCGGTATATAGCGGCTGCTCAGGATGACTAGCGATATTAGACTGATAACTACCTGGTTTGGACACGATGTGTGCGGTATATAGCAGCTCAAGATGACTAGCGTTATTAGACTGATGGCTACCTGGTTTGGACACGATATGTGCGGTATATAGCAGCTCAAGATGACTAGCGTTATTAGACTGATAACTACCTGGATTGGACACGCTGTGCGCGGTATATAGCAGCTCAAGATGACTAGCGATATTAGACTGATAGCCACCTGGTTTGGACATGCTGTGTGCGGTATATTGCAGCTCAAGATCCCTAGCGTTATTAGACTGATAACTACCTGGTTTGGACATGCTGTGTGCGGTATATTGCAGCTCAAGATGACTAGCGTGATTAGACTGATAACTACCTGGTTTGGACACGCTGTGTGCGGTATATAGCAGCTCAAGGTGACTAGCGTTATTAGACTGATAACTACCTGGTTTGGACACGGTGTGCCCGGTATATAGCAGCTCAAGATGACTAGCATTATTGGACTGATACCTACCTGGTTTGAATACGGTGTGCCCGGTAATTGGCAGCTCAAGATGACTAGCGTTATTAGACCGATAACTACCTGGTTTGGACACGATGTGTGCGGTATATAGCAGCTCAAGATGACTAGCGTTATTAGACTGATAACTACCTAGTTTGGACACGATGTGTGCGGTATATAGCAGCTCAAGATGACTAGCGTTATTAGACTGATAACTACCTGGTTTGGACACGATGTGTGCGGTATATAGCAGCTCAAGATGACTAGCGTTATTAGACTGATAACTACCTGGTTTGGACACGATGTGTGCGGTATATAGCAGCTCAAGATGACTAGCGTTATTAGACTGATAACTACCTGGTTTGGACACGATGTGTGCGGTATATAGCAGCTCAAGATGACTAGCGTTATTAGACTGATAGCTACCTGGTTGGACACGATGTGTGCGGTATATAGCAGCTCAAGATGACTAGCGTTATTAGACTGATAACTACCTGGTTTGGACACGATGTGTGCGGTATATAGCTGCTCAAGATGACTAGCGTTATTAGACTGATAGCTACCTGGTTTGGGCATGCTGTGCGCGGTATATAGCAGCTCAAGGTGACTAGCGTTATTAGACTGATAACTACCTGGTTTGGACACGATGTGTGCGGTATATAGCAGCTCAAGATGACTAGCGTTATTAGACTGATAACTACCTAGTTTGGACACGATGTGTGCGGTATATAGCAGCTCAAGATGACTAGCGTTATTAGACTGATAACTACCTGGTTTGGACACGGTGTGTGCGGTATATAGCTGCTCAAGATGACTAGCGTTATTAGACTGATAGCTACCTGGTTTGGGCATGCTGTGCGCGGTATATAGCAGCTCAAGGTGACTAGCGTTATTAGACTGATAACTACCTGGTTTGGACACGATGTGTGCGGTATATAGCAGCTCAAGGTGACTAGCGTTATTAGACTGATAACTACCTGGTTTGCGTTATTAGACTGATAACTACCTGGTTTGGACACGATGTGTGCGGTATATAGCTGCTCAAGATGACTAGCGTTATTAGACTGATAGCTACCTGGTTTGGGCATGCTGTGCGCGGTATATAGCAGCTCAAGGTGACTAGCGTTATTAGACTGATAACTACCTGGTTTGGACACGATGTGTGCGGTATATAGCAGCTCAAGATGACTAGCGTTATTAGACTGATAACTACCTGGTTTGGACAGGGTGTGTGCGGTATATAGCAGCTGCTCAAGATGACTAGCGTTATTAGACTGATAACTACCTGGTTTGGACACGCTGTGTGCGGTATATAGCAGCTCAAGGTGACTAGCGTTATTAGACTGATAACTACCTGGTTTGGACACGGTGTGCCCGGTATATAGCAGCTCAAGATGACTAGCATTATTGGACTGATACCTACCTGGTTTGAATACGGTGTGCCCGGTAATTGGCAGCTCAAGATGACTAGCGTTATTAGACCGATAACTACCTGGTTTGGACACGATGTGTGCGGTATATAGCAGCTCAAGATGACTAGCGTTATTAGACTGATAACTACCTGGTTTGGACACGATGTGTGCGGTATATAGCAGCTCAAGGTGACTAGCGTTATTAGACTGATAACTACCTGGTTTGGACACGATGTGTGCGGTATATAGCAGCTCAAGATGACTAGCGTTATTAGACTGATAACTACCTGGTTTGGACACGATGTGTGCGGTATATAGCAGCTCAAGATGACTAGCGTTATTAGACTGATAACTACCTTGGTTTGGACACGATGTGTGCGGTATATAGCAGCTCAAGATGACTAGCGTTATTAGACTGATAGCTACCTGGTTGGACACGATGTGTGCGGTATATAGCAGCTCAAGATGACTAGCGTTATTAGACTGATAACTACCTGGTTTGGACACGATGTGTGCGGTATATAGCTGCTCAAGATGACTAGCGTTATTAGACTGATAGCTACCTGGTTTGGGCATGCTGTGCGCGGTATATAGCAGCTCAAGGTGACTAGCGTTATTAGACTGATAACTACCTGGTTTGGACACGATGTGTGCGGTATATAGCAGCTCGAGGTGACTAGCGTTATTAGACTGATAACTACCTGGTTTGGACAGGGTGTGTGCGGTATATAGCAGCTCAAGGTGACTAGCGTTATTAGACTGATAGCTACCTGGTTTGGACACGGTGTGTGCGGTATATAGCAGCTCAAGATGACTAGCGTTATTAGACTGATAACTACCTGGTTTGGACACGATGTGCGGTATATAGCAGCTCAAGATGACTAGCGTTATTAGACTGATAACTACCTGGTTTGGACACGCTGTGTGCGGCATATAGCAGCTCAAGGTGACTAGCGTTATTAGACTGATAACTACCTGGTTTGGACACGATGTGTGCGGTATATAGCAGCTCAAGATGACTAGCGTTATTAGACTGATAACTACCTGGTTTGGACACGATGTGTGCGGTATATAGCTGCTCAAGATGACTAGCGTTATTAGACTGATAGCTACCTGGTTTGGGCATGTGTGCGCGGTATATAGCAGCTCAAGGTGACTAGCGTTATTAGACTGATAACTACCTGGTTTGGACACGATGTGTGCGGTATATAGCAGCTCAAGGACTAGCGTTATTAGACTGATAACTACCTGGTTTGGACACGGGTGTGTGCGGTATATAGCAGCTGCTCAAAATGACTAGCGTTATTAGACTGATAGCTACCTGGTTTGGACACGTTGTGTGCGGTATATAGCAGCTCAAGGTGACTAGCGTTATTAGACTGATAACTACCTGGTTTGGACACGATGTGTGCGGTATATAGCAGCTCAAGGTGACTAGCGTTATTAGACTGATAACTACCTGGTTTGGACAGGGTGTGTGCGGTATATAGCAGCTGCTCAAGATGACTAGCGTTATTAGACTGATAACTACCTGGTTTGGACACGATGTGTGCGGTATATAGCAGCTCAAGATGACTAGCGTTATTAGACTGATAACTACCTGGTTTGGACACGATGTGCGGGGTATATAGCAGCTCAAGATGACTAGCGTGATTAGACTGATAACTACCTGGTTTGGACACGCTGTGTGCGGCATATAGCAGCTCAAGGTGACTAGCGTTATTAGACTGATAACTACCTGGTTTGGACAGGGTGTGTGCGGTATATAGCAGCTCAAGATGACTAGCGTTATTAGACTGATAACTACCTAGTTTGGACACGATGTGTGCGGTATATAGCAGCTCAAGATGACTAGCGTTATTAGACTGATAACTACCTGGTTTGGACACGATGTGTGCGGTATATAGCTGCTCAAGATGACTAGCGTTATTAGACTGATAGCTACCTGGTTTGGACATGCTGTGCGCGGTATATAGCAGCTCAAGGTGACTAGCGTTATTAGACTGATAACTACCTGTATATAGCAGCTCAAGATGACTAGCGTTATTAGACTGATAACTACCTGGTTTGGACACGATGTGTGCGGTATATAGCAGCTCAAGATGACTAGCGTTATTAGACTGATAGCTACCTGGTTTGGGCATGCTGTGCGCGGTATATAGCAGCTCAAGGTGACTAGCGTTATTAGACTGATAACTACCTGGTTTGGACACGATGTGTGCGGTATATAGCAGCTCAAGGTGACTAGCGTTATTAGACTGATAACTACCTGGTTTGGACAGGGTGTGTGCGGTATATAGCAGCTGCTCAAGATGACTAGCGTTATTAGACTGATAAGCTACCTGGTTTGGACACGATGTGTGCGGTATATAGCAGCTCAAGGTGACTAGCGTTATTAGACTGATAGCTACCTGGTTTGGACACGGTGTGTGCGGTATATAGCAGCTCAAGATGACTAGCGTTATTAGACTGATAACTACCTGGTTTGGACACGATGTGCGGGGTATATAGCAGCTCAAGATGACTAGCGTTATTAGACTGATAACTACCTGGTTTGGACACGCTGTGTGCGGTATATAGCAGCTCAAGTGACTAGCGTTATTAGACTGATAACTACCTGGTTTGGACAGGGTGTGTGCGGTATATAGCAGCTCAAGATGACTAGCGTTATTAGACTGATAACTACCTGGTTTGGACACGATGTGTGCGGTTTATAGCAGCTCAAGATGACTAGCGTTATTAGACTGATAACTACCTGGTTTGGACACGATGTGTGCGGTATATAGCAGCTCAAGGTGACTATTGTTATTAGACAGATAATTACCTGGTTTGGACACGGCGTGTGCAGTATATAGCAGCTGCTCAAGATGACTAGCGTTATTAGACTGATAGCTACCTGGTTTGGACACGCTGTGTGCGGTATATAGCATCTCAAGGTGACTAGCGTTATTATACTGATAGCTACCTGGTTTGGGCATGCTGTGCGCGGTATATAGCAGCTCAAGGTGACTAGCGTTATTAGACTGATAACTACCTGGTTTGGACACGATGTGTGCGGTATATAGCAGCTCAAGGTGACTAGCGTTATTAGACTGATAACTACCTGGTTTGGACAGGGTGTGTGCGGTATATAGCAGCTGCTCAAGATGACTAGCGTTATTAGACTGATAACTACCTGGTTTGGACACGATGTGTGCGGTATATAGCAGCTCAAGATGACTAGCGTTATTAGACTGATAACTACCTGGTTTGGACACGGTGTGTGCGGTATATAGCAGCTCAAGATGACTAGCGTTATTAGACTGATAACTACCTGGTTTGGACACGATGTGCGAGGTATATAGCAGCTCAAGATGACTAGCGTGATTAGACTGATAACTACCTGGTTTGGACACGCTGTGTGCGGCATATAGCAGCTCAAGGTGACTAGCGTTATTAGACTGATAACTACCTGGTTTGGACACGATGTGTGCGGTATATAGCAGCTCAAGATGACTAGCGTTATTAGACTGATAACTACCTGGTTTGGACACGATGTGTGCGGTATATAGCAGCTCAAGATGACTAGCGTTATTAGACTGATAACTACCTGGTTTGGACACGATGTGTGCGGTATATAGCTGCTCAAGATGACTAGCGTTATTAGACTGATAGCTACCTGGTTTGGACACGATGTGTGCGGTATATAGCAGCTCAAGATGACTAGCGTTATTAGACTGATAACTACCTGGTTTGGACACGATGTGTGCGGTATATAGCTGCTCAAGATGACTAGCGTTATTAGACTGATAGCTACCTGGTTTGGGCATGCTGTGCGCGGTATATAGCAGCTCAAGGTGACTAGCGTTATTAGACTGATAACTACCTGGTTTGGACACGATGTGTGCGGTATATAGCAGCTCAAGGTGACTAGCGTTATTAGACTGATAACTACCTGGTTTGGACAGGGTGTGTGCGGTATATAGCAGCTGCTCAAAATGACTAGCGTTATTAGACTGATAACAACCTGGTTTGGACACGATGTGTGCGGTATATAGCAGCTCAAGGTGACTAGCGTTATTAGACTGACAACTATCTGGTTTGGACACGGTGTGTGCGGTATATAGCAGCTCAAGATGACTAGCGTTATTAGACTGATAACTACCTGGTTTGGACACGATGTGCGCGGTATATAGCAGCTCAAGATGACTAGCGTGATTAGACTGATAACTACCTGGTTTGGACACGCTGTGTGCGGCATATAGCAGCTCAAGGTGACTAGCGTTATTAGACTGATAACTACCTGGTTTGGACAGGGTGTGTGCGGTATATAGCAGCTCAAGATGACTAGCGTTATTAGACTGATAACTAACTAGTTTGGACACGATGTGTGCGGTATATAGCAGCTCAAGATGACTAGCGTTATTAGACTGATAACTACCTGGTTTGGTCACGATGTCTGCGGTATATAGCAGCTGCTCAAGATGACTAGCGTTATTATTTGGTAGTAGCGCCAAATCAATGGCAGCATGCAATTTTTCTGTTCCAACGTTTTATCAAATTTGTTATGTTTGCCGTCAAGTTTTTAAAGTATTTTTTGAGTCAAAATGTTTCTAAGTAAATGTAAATTGTGCTTCTTATATCAGTTATTGATTATTCTTTGGAAGTTACCTATCGTTAGTGATTTATATTTCAACGTGGTTAGAATAGAACCAGAGTATAGGCGGCCATTAGTAGTTCAGCAAGATAGTGAGCACTGCTCAGGTAGTAGGGCAAGTATAGTGACCTGTTTACTAACAACATTGATTAAATACTCGGTGTCGGACCTGAAAGCAATACGGCTTTCACAATACAATCACAGATATTTGAACAAATTGGATATCAGCGTGTTGAACTGTCTTCACAAATACGGTATTATTAACCCTACAAGACGTGGGTGTCGAGCCGGCAGAAAAAGACAGCGCACAAGACCTACTTTAATAACATCACTTAAGAGCAGACCAAAGTGTAAATCTGGACAAGGCATATGTACTGCCAATCTGATTCAAGTATCCATCGTACCAAACCCTATTGACTTAACCCATGTACCTACAGAACCTCGCCCAGCTGACATGTGCAGAGGTGGATTATTGAACGCTAGATCAGTGTGCAATAAAACTGTTAGTATTGTGGACTATATACTTGAAAGGGACCTTGATATTGTTGCAATAACAGAGACTTGGCTCAAGACTGTGTGTGATAATATAACAATAGGTGACATAACACCCACCGGGTACCAGCTAAAGCACAACCCCAGACATGGGAGAAGAGGGGTGGAGTCGCTGTGTTATATAAAGAGGCGTTCGATCTTAAAGTAATAAAATCGCCATCATATCACACATTTGACTGTCTTGAATGCGAGTTTATGCATAACTCAGTCCTATTAAGACTCATAACAATATATCGGCCGCCACCTGGAAAACATAACCCACCCTCGTCAGAATTCTTCCAAGAAGTGTCTTCCCTACTTGACCGATATACTTTCAGTACCGGAAATTTACTGTTACTCGGTGATTTTAACGTACACATGGAAATTGCAGACGATCATAATGCATCAATTATGCGGGCTTTATTAGAAACATCAGGTCTTATACAACATGTGAAACATGCCACCCAGAGTAAAGGACACCTACTGGACTTAATTATAACACGAGCAGATGAATCTGTCGTCAGTAATGTTGATCTTGATGCAGGCGCAATCGCGTCTGATCATGCATTTATAACATTCGACGTTTCTCTTCCAAAACCTGCTCTGCCACGAAAAACGATTACTTATAGGCGACTTCGTTCACTTCCCATTGAATCAATCAGATCAGACATACGTGCAAGTAGTATGTGCACGAATCCATCTGAGAACATGTCCAAACTCGTGAACCAGTACGACAATGAACTACGAGCCATTCTTGATAAATATGCCCCCCTAAACCATAAAACAATCGTTGTTCGTCCACATTCACCATGGTTCAACAGTGAGATAAAGGAAGCAAAACGACTTTCACGAAAATACGAACACCTTGCACGCAAAACGAATCTACACGTTCATTTACAGTTATATGCTGATCGGTGTAAAGTGGTTAACAAAATGATAACTGTAGCAAAGCAGGATTACTACTCAACATTAGTGTCCGAACACAAAGCAGACCAGAAAAAACTGTTCTCCGTTTTCAACAGGCTCCTTCACAATGATAAAGGACGAAATACCTTACCACAGCACAGCAATTCAGTTGAGCAAGCTGGCAATTTTGGACAGTTTTTCACTGAAAAAATCGAACTCATTCGTGCACACATTTTGCGACATCCAGAGTATTCAGTACAGATTCTGAACGATGTACCAGTATCAGAATGTCCTCTGATAGAGTTTCGACCAGTTTCCATCAGTGAGGTATCAACACTAATCAGGAAATCCCCACAAAAGTCCTGTATTCTAGACCCAATACCCACACACTTGGTTAAACACTGTATCGCCTACCTTGCACCAGTCATTACAAATATGATAAATATGTCCATGGAGAGTGGCTATGTGCCTACTATCTTTAAATCAGCAAACGTGATACCACTGCTCAAAAAACCATCTCTGGACTCTAACCTTCTTAACAACTACCGACCGGTATCGAATCTAACATATCTATCAAAACTGTTAGAAAAAGTGATTGCAGAACGACTTCAGAATCACCTAGAAGTAAATAACCTACGTGAGTTGTACCAAAGTGCCTACCGCAAGCTTCATAGCACAGAGACGGATTTACGACGCGTGCAGAACGATATATTATGTGCTATGGATAATCGTATGTGTGTGCTATTAACACTCCTAGACCTATCTGCAGCCTTCGATACGATAGATCATACAACTATGATATCACGACTAGCAGAACTGGGCATATCTGGTACATCACTGAGTTGGTTCAAATCCTATTTAACATGTCGCTATCAAACAATAACATTAAATGAAGCTAGGTCATCTCAGTATGAGTTGCTCTCTGGTGTGCCGCAGGGGTCTGCGCTCGGGCCTATATTATTCACTATCTACACGGCACCACTGGGACGACTTCTAGACGCACGTGGAATGAGCTATCACTTCTACGCCGATGATACTCAGCTGTATCTAGCTTTTCACACACCCAACCAATTTAATGCCCCGGACATTCTGGAGGACTGTATTCGCGATGTCAAACTTTGGATGTTAAACAACCTTTTGCAACTCAACGAGAAAAAGACAGAAATAATTATGATCGCTTCCCGTCACTTGAGACCAACAATAGAAATTGAATCGGTTCATATCGGTGGCGCCAACATTCCTTTTAGTGTTAATGCGAGAAATATTGGCGTAGTCTTTGACAATACTATGTCTATGGAAAGCCATGTGACGTCGATCTGTAAATCTATATTTCTAAACACTCGCAACATCGGTAAAATTAGGAAATTGCTAGACTATAATGCAGTCAATACCCTCGTCCAGGCAACCATCACATCAAGGCTGGACAATTGCAATTCTCTTCTCACAGGCATATCATCATCGCCGTTACAACGTCTCCAACGCGCACAAAATACGGCAGCCCGGTTAATAACCAGAACAAAAGTGCATGAACACATTCGACCAGTCCTCAAAGAGATACACTGGCTGCCAGTGGAACAACGAATCGAATTTAAGGTCGGACTTTTCGTTTTCAAATGCCTACATGACTTAGCCCCACCGTATTTAACATCACTCATAACTAGACGAATAGCACCGAGGGCACAAAAATCGAGTGAACAGCTACTCTGCGTAGTACCCAATTCCAATCTTGTCATTGGAGAGCGTGCTTTCTCCATAGCTGGACCAACACTTTGGAACGACCTTCCATCCAACATTCAAAACAGCAACAATGTTGAGGCTTTCAAAACTCTTCTAAAAACCCATTTGTTCCAAAAAGCATATTTCACTATTTTAAATTAGCTTTAACTTTTGTAAAGCGCCTTTGGGCAGTTAATTCTGGAATTGGCGCTGTATAAATGCATACATACATACATACATACATACATACATACATACATACATACATACATACATACATACATACATACATACATACATACATACATACATACATACATACATACATACATACATACATACATACATACATACATACATACGAATTTCTGGCCATTCTGAATAATCATGATCCGAATATCAAACTAAAAGCTCAAATCGATGAGCTGTCCGTAGATTTCCTAGATGTAACTTTATACAAAGGTATAAAGTATGAAACAACTGGTTACTTAGACTACAAAGTTTATTTTAAGCCAACCGACTCGCATCAACTACTACACAAGAAATCATTCCATCCTCCGCATACTTTCAAGGGACTTGTAAAATCACAAATAATCCGTTTTCATAGAAATTCGAGTGATAAGAAAAACTTTGAATCATCATGTTCGACCTTATTCAAAGCCCTCAAACCGAGAGGGTACTCTTCTCGGTTCCTGCGCAAAATAAAGTCTGAAACTTTGCATAATTTGGAAATCATTCCAGATAATGCCAGAAATTCTCGGCCTACCAAAGTTTGTCATAATCGTCCGATTATTGGTGAAGGAGAATCTCGGAAATGTGAAAAGAAAAGGTGTAAATTGGACAAATTTCTTCCTTCCCAGAGTACATTCACGAGCTTTCAAAACAAAAGCAAATTTCAAATTCAGTCGAAATTAGATTGCGATTCTGAAAATGTCATTTACTTAATTTCATGCAAATTGTGTCAAAAGCAGTATGTTGGCGAAACAAAAAATCGACTAAGATGCCGAGCAACCAGACACCTTTCAGATATTAGACTAGAGGAAGACACACATGTGGCTGAACATTTTAATCTTCCTGATCATTTAGTCACCCGTGACTTTGAAATTATGCCCATCGAACAGCTACCTCTTTCAGACACAACAGAGGAAACTGATAAACAAAGATCACTAAGAGAATCGTTTTGGATTAAAGAACTCGAAACACAATGGCCAAGGGGCATAAATTCGGACCCATGCCTCTCGGATCAACGTGAGATTATCCCATTTACTCTCACATACAATCGGAAAAATGTTGAAATTGCGAAAATCCTAAAGGATGAGTATCACAAATTACAGGACAATTTAAAACAACCATTCAACAAGCGTCCAGTAATTGCATTTAAGAAAAATCCTAATCTACGCGACATCTTGGTAAAAGCGAAACTCAAATAAGTGTTCAAAACATCAATCAATGATTTATCATTGTATACTAATCAGGCCATATGGCATCTATTAAACAAAATTGACAATCTCAGGTGATAAAATAAGCTAAAATATTTTCAATTTTTTTCAATTTTGAAAATTCTGAGCCGGTGCGTTTACAATATTACATACATACATACATACATACATACATACATACATACATACATACATTAGACTGATAACTACCTGGTTTGGACACGATGTGTGCGGTTTATAGCAGCTCAAGATGACTAGCGTTATTATACTGATAACTACCTGGTTTGGACACGATGAGTGCGGTATATAGCAGCTCAAGGTGACTATTGTTATTAGACAGATAACTACCTGGCTTGGACACGGCGTGTGCAGTATATAGCAGCTGCTCAAGATGACTAGCGATATTAGACTGATAGCTACCTGGTTTGGACACGCTGTGTGCGGTATATAGCATCTCAAGGTGACTAGCGTTATTATACTGATAGCTACCTGGTTTGGACACGTTGTGTGCGGTATATAGCAGCTGCTCAAGATGACTAGCGTTATTAGACTGATAGCTACCTGGTGTGGGCATGCTGTGCACAGTATATAGCAGCTCAAGATGGCTAGCGTTATTAGACTGAAAGCTACCTGGTTTGGACACGCTGTGTGCGGAATATAGCAGCTCAAGGTGACTAGCGGTATTTGACTGATAACTACCTGGTTTGGACACGGTGTGTGCTGTATATAGCAGCAGCTCAAGATGGCTAGCGTTATTAGACTGATAACTACCTGGTGCGGGCATGGTGTGTGCGGTATATAGCAGCTCAAGGCGACTAGCGTTAGTAGACTGATAACTACCTGGTTTGGACACGTTGTGTGCGGTATATAGCAGCTGTTCACGATGACTAGCGATATTAGACTGATAGCTACCTGGTTTGAACACGCTGTGCGGTATATAGCAGCTCAAGGTGACTAGCATTATTATACAGATAGCTACCTGGTTTGGACACGTTGTGTGCGGTATATAGCAGCTGCTCAAGATGACTAGCGCTATTAGACTGATAGCTACCTGGTTTGGGCATGCTGTGCGCGGTATATAGCAGATCAAGATGGCTAACGTTATTAGACTGATAGCACCTGGTTTGGACACGATGTGTGCGGCATATAGCAGCTCAACGTGACTAGGGTTATTAGATTGATAACTACCTGGTTCGGACAGGGTGTGTGCGGTATATAGCAGCTGCCCAAAATGACTAGCGTTATTAGACTGATAACTACCTGGTTTTGTCACGATGTGTGCGGTATATAGCAGCTGCTCAAGATGGCTAGCGTTATGAGACTGATAACTACCTAGTTTGGGCATGGTGTGTGCGGTAAAGAAGCAGCTCAAGGTGACTAGCGTTATTAGACTGATAGCTACCTGGTTTGGACACGGTGTGTGCGGTATACAGCAGCTGCTCAAGATGACTAGCGTTATTAGACTGATAGCTACCTGGTTTGGACACGTTGTGTGCGGTATATAGCAGCTCAAGATGACTAGCGTTATTAGACTGATAACTACCTGGTTTGGACACGATGTGTGCGGTATATAGCAGCTCAAGATGACTAGCGTTATTAGACTGATAATTACCTGGTCTGGACACGATGTGTGCGGTATATAGCAGCTCAAGGTGACTATTGTTATTAGACAGATAACTACCTGGCTTGGACACGGCGTGTGCAGAATATAGCAGCTGCTCAAGATGACTAGCGATATTAGACTGATAGCTACCTGGTTTGGACACGCTGTGTGCGGTATATAGCATCTCAAGGTGACTAGCGTTATTATACTGATAGCTACCTGGTTTGGACACGTTGTGTGCGGTACATAGCAGCTGCTCAAGATGACTAGCGTTATTAGACTGATAGCTACCTGGTTTGGACACGCTGTGCGCAGTATATAGCAGCTCAAGATGGCTAGCGTTATTAGACTGATAGCTACCTGGTTTGGACACGCTGTGTGCGGAATATAGCAGCTCAAGGTGACTAGCGTTATTAGACTGATAACTACCTGGTTTGGACACGGTGTGTGCTGTATATAGCAGCAGCTCAAGATGGCTAGCGTTATTAGACTGATAACTACCTGGTGCGGGCATGGTGTGTGCGGTATATAGCAGCTCAAGGCGACTAGCGTTATTAGACTGATAACTACCTGGTTTGGATACGGTGTGTGCGGTATATAGCAGCTGTTCACGATGACTAGCGATATTAGACAGATAGCTACCTGGTTTGAACACGCTGTACGGTATATAGCAGCTCAAGGTGACTAGCGTTATTAGACTGATAGCTACCTGGTGTGGGCATGCTGTGCGCGGTATATAGCAGCTCAAGATGGCTAGCGTTATTAGACTGATAGCTACCTGGTTTGGACACGCTGTGTGCGGTATATAGCAGCTCAAGGTGACTAGCGTTATTAGACTGATAACTACCTGGTTTGGACACGGTGTGTGCTGTATATAGCAGCTGCTCAAGATGGCTAGCGTTATTAGACTGATAACTATCTGGTGTGGGCATGGTGTGTACGGTATATAGCAGCTCAAGGCGACTAGCGTTATTAGACTGATAACTACCTGGTTTGGATACGGTGTGTGCGGTATATAGCAGCTGTTCACGATGACTAGCGATATTAGACTGATAGCTACCTGGTTTGAACACGCTGTGCGGTATATAGCAGCTCAAGGTGACTAGCGTTATTATACTGATAGCTACCTGGTTTGGACACGTTGTGTGCGGTATATAGCAGCTGCTCAAGATGACTAGCGCTATTAGACTGATAGCTACCTGGTTTGGGCATGCTGTGCACGGTATATAGCAGATCAAGATGGCTAACGTTATTAGACTGATAGCACCTGGTTTGGACACGATGTGTGCGGTATATAGCAGCTCAACGTGACTAGGGTTATTAGACTGATAACTACCTGGTTCGGACAGGGTGTGTGCGGTATATAGCAGCTGCCCAAAACGACTAGCGTTATTAGACTGATAACTACCTGGTTTTGTCACGATGTGTGCGGTATATAGCAGCTGCTCAAGATGGCTAGCGTTATGAGACTGATAACTACCTAGTTTGGGCATGGTGTGTGCGGTAAAGAAGCAGCTCAAGGTGACTAGCGTTATTAGACTGATAGCCACCTGGTTTGGACACGGTGTGTGCGGTATACAGCAGCTGCTTAAGATGACTAGCGTTATTAGACTGATAGCTACCTGGTTTGGACACGTTGTGTGCGGTATATAGCAGCTCAAGATGACTAGCGTTATTAGACTGATAACTACCTGGTTTGGACACGAAGTGTGCGGTATATAGCAGCTCAAGATGACTAGCGTTATTAGCCTGATAATTACCTGGTCTGGACACGATGTGTGCGGTATATAGCAGCTCAAGGTGACTAGCGTTATTAGACTGATAACTACCTGGTTTGGTCACGATGTCTGCGGTATATAGCAGCTGCTCAAGATGACTAGCATTATTAGACTGATACCTACCTGGTTTGAATACGGTGTGCCCGGTAATTGGCAGCTCAAGATGACTAGCGTTATTAGACCGATAACTACCCGGTTTGGACACGATGTGTGCGGTATATAGCAGCTCAAGATGGCGAGCGTTATTAGACTGATAGCTACCTGGTTTGGACACGATGTGTGCGGTATATAGCTGCTCAAGATGACTAGCGTTATTAGACTGATAACTACTTGGTTTGGACACGATGTGTGCGGTATATAGCAGCTCAAGGTGACTAGCGTTATTAGACTGATAACTACCTGGTTTTGACACGATGTGTGCGGTATATAGCAGCTCAAGGTGACTAGCGTTATTAGACTGATAACTACCTGGTTTGGACACGGTGTGTGCGGTATATAGCAGCTGCTCAAGATGGCTAGCGATATTAGACTTATAACGACCTTTGTTTGGACACGATGTGTGCGGTATATAGCAGCTCAAAATGACTAGCGTTATTAGACCGATTACTACCTGGTTTGGACACGATGTGTGCGGTATATAGCAGCTCAAGATGACTAGCGTTATTAGACTAATAACTATCTGGTTTGGACACGATGTGTGCGGTATATAGCAGCTCAAGATGGCTAGCGTTATTAGACTGATAGCTACCTGGTTTGGACACGATGTGTGCGGTATATAGCAGCTCAAGATGACTAGCGTTATTAGACTGATAACTACCTGGTTTGGACACGATGTGGGGGTATATAGCAGCTCAAGATGATCTGCGTGATTAGATTGATATCTACCTGGTTTGGACACGCTGTGTGCGGTATATAGCAGCTCAAGGTGACTAGCGTTATTAGACTGATAACTACCTGGTTTCGACACGGTTTGTGCGGTATAGAGCAGCTGTTCAAGATGACTAGCGTTATTAGACTGATAGCTACCTGGTTTGGACACAATGTGTGCGGTATATAGCAGCTCAAGATGACTAGCGTTATTAGACTGATAACTACCTGGTTTGGACACGATGTGGGGGTATATAGCAGCTCAAGATGATCTGCGTGATTAGATTGATATCTACCTGGTTTGGACACGCTGTGTGCGGTATATAGCAGCTCAAGGTGACTAGCGTTATTAGACTGATAACTACCTGGTTTGGACACGGTTTGTGCGGTATAGAGCAGCTGTTCAAGATGACTAGCGATATTAGACTGATAGCTACCTGGTTTGAACACGCTGTGCGGTATATAGCAGCTCAATGTGACTAGCGTTATTATATTGATAGCTACCTGGTTTGGACACGTTGTGTGCGGTATATAGCAGCTGCTCAAGATGACTAGCGTTATTAGACTGATAGCTACCTGGTGTGGGCATGCTGTGCGCGGTATATAGCAGCTCAAGATGGCTAGCGTTATTAGACTGATAGCTACCTGGTTTGGACACGCTGTGTGTGGTATATAGCAGCTCAAGGTGACTAGCGTTATTAGACTGATAACTACCTGGTTTGGACACGGTGTGTGCTGTATATAGCAGCTGCTCAAGATGGCTAGCGTTATTAGACTGATAACTACCTGGTGTGGGCATGGTGTGTGCGGTATATAGCAGCTCAAGGCGACTAGCGTTATTAGACTGATAACTACCTGGTTTGGATACGGTGTGTGCGGTATATAGCAGCTGTTCACGATGACTAGCGATATTAGACTGATAGCTACCTGGTTTGAACACGCTGTGCGGTATATAGCAGCTCAAGGAGACTAGCGTTATTATACTGATAGCTACCTGGATTGGACACGTTGTGTGCGGTATATAGCAGCTGCTCAAGATGACTAGCGCTATTAGACTGATAGCTACCTGGTTTGGGCATGCTGTGCGCGGTATATAGCAGATCAAGATGGCTAACGTTATTAGACTGATAGCACTTGGTTTGGACACGATGTGTGCGGTATATAGCAGCTCAACGTGACTAGGGTTATTAGACTGATAACTACCTGGTTCGGACAGGGTGTGTGCGGTACATAGCAGCTGCCCAAAATGACTAGCGTTATTAGACTGATAACTACCTGGTTTTGTCACGATGTGTGCGGTATATAGCAGCTGCTCAAGATGGCTAGCGTTATGAGACTGATAACTACCTAGTTTGGGCATGGTGTGTGCTGTAAAGAAGCAGCTCAAGGTGACTAGCGTTATTAGACTGATAGCTACCTGGTTTGGACACGGTGTGTGCGGCATACAGCAGCTGCTCAAGATGACTAGCGTTATTAGACTGATAGCTACCTGGTTTGGACACGTTGTGTGCGGTATATAGCAGCTCAAGATGACTAGCGTTATTAGACTGATAACTACCTGGTTTGGACACGATGTGTGCGGTATATAGCAGCTCAAGATGACTAGCGTTATTAGACTGATAATTACCTGGTCTGGATACGATGTGTGCGGTATATAGCAGCTCAAGGTGACTAGCGTTATTAGACTGATAACTACCTGGTTTGGTCACGATGTCTGCGGTATATAGCAGCTGCTCAAGATGACTAGCATTATTAGACTGATACCTACCTGGTTTGAATACGGTGTGCCCGGTAATTGGCAGCTCAAGATGACTAGCGTTATTAGACCGATAACTACCCGGTTTGGACACGATGTGTGCGGTATATAGCAGCACAGGATGACTAGAGTTATTCGACTGATAACGACCTTTGTTTGGACACGATGTGTGCGGTATATAGCAGCTCAAGATGGCGAGCGTTATTAGACTGATAGCTACCTGGTTTGGACACGATGTGTGCGGTATATAGCTGCTCAAGATGACTAGCGTTATTAGACTGATATCTACCTGGTTTTGACACGATGTGTGCGGTATATAGCAGCTCAAGATGACTAGCGTTATTAGACTAATAACTATCTGGTTTGGACACGATGTGTGCGGTATATAGCAGCTCAAGGTGACTAGCGTTATTAGACTGATAACTACCTGGTTTTGACACGATGTGTGCGGTATATAGCAGCTCAATGTGACTAGCGTTATTAAACTGATAACTACCTGGTTTGGACACGGTGTGTGCGGTATATAGCAGCTGCTCAAGACGACTAGCGATATTAGACTGATAGCTACCTGGTTTGAACAAGCTGTGCGGTATATAGCAGCTCAATGTGACTAGCGTTATTATACTGATAGCTACCTGGTTTGGACACGTTGTGTGCGGTATATAGCAGCTGCTCAAGATGACCAGCGCTATTAGACCGATAGCTACCTGGTTTGGGCATGCTGTGCGCGGTATATAGCAGCTCAAGATGGCTAGCGTTATTAGACTGATAGCTACCTGGTTTGGACACGATGTGTGCGGTATATAGCAGCTCAAGGTGACTAGGGTTATTAGACTGATAACTACCTGGTTCGGACAGGGTGTGTGCGGTATATAGCAGCTGACCAAAATGACTAGCGTTATTAGACTGATAACTACCTGGTTTTGTCACGATGTGTGCGGTATATAACTGCTGCTCAAGATGGCTAGCGCTATGAGACTGATAACTACCTAGTTTGGGCATGGTGTGTGCGGTATAAAGCAGCTCAAGGCGACTAGCGTTATTAGACTGATAGCTACCTGGTTTGGACACGATGTGTGCGGTATATAGCAGCGCAGGATGACTAGAGTTATTAGACTGATAACGACCTTTGTTTGGACACGATGTGTGCGGTATATAGCAGCTCAAGATGGCTAGCATTATTAGACTGATAGCTACCTGGTTTGGACACGATGTGTGCGTAATATAGCAGCTCAAGATGACTAGCGTTATTAGACTGATAGCTACCTGGTTTGGATACGGTGTGTGCGGTATACAGCAGCTGGTCCAGATGACTAGCGTTATTAGACTGATAGCTACCTGGTTTGGACACGTTGTGGGCGGTATATAGCAGCTCAAGGTGACTAGCGTTATTAGACTGATACCTACCTGGTTTGAATACGGTGTGCCAGGTAATTGGCAGCCAAGATGACGAGCGTTATTAGACCGATAACTACCCGGTTTGGACACGATGTGTGCGGTATATAGCAGCACAGGATGACTAGAGTTATTAGACTGATAACGACCTTTGTTTGGACACGATGTGTGCGGTATATAGCAGCTCAAGATGGCTAGCATTATTAGACTGATAGCTACCTGGTTTGGATACGATGTGTGCGGTATATAGCTGCTCAAGATGACTAGCGTTATTAGACTGATAACTACCTGGTTTGGACACGATGTGTGCGGTTTATAGCAGCTCAAGGTGACTAGCGTTATTAGACTGATAACTACCTTGTTTTGACACGATGTGTGCGGTATATAGTAGCTCAAGGTAATCTGCGTGATTAGATTGATATCTACCTGGTTTGGACACGCTGTGTGCGGTATATAGCAGCTCAAGGTGACTAGCGTTATTAGACTGATAACTACCTGGTTTGGACACGGTGTGTGCGGTATAGAGCAGCTGTTCAAGATGACTAGCGTTATTAGACCGATAACTACCCGGTTTGGACACGATGTGTGCGGTATATAGCAGCACAGGATGACTAGCATTATTAGACTGATAACTACCTGGTTTGGACACGGTGTGTGCGGTATAGAGCAGCTGCTCAAGATGACCAGCGCTATTAGACTGATAGCCACCTGGTTTGGGCATGCTGTGCGCGGTATATAGCAGCTCAAGATGGCTAGCATTATTAGACTGATAACTACCTGGTTTGGACACGGTGTGTGCGGTATAGAGCAGCTGCTCAAGATGACCAGCGCTATTAGACTGATAGCCACCTGGTTTGGGCATGCTGTGCGCGGTATATAGCAGCTCAAGATGGCTAGCGTTATTAGACTGATAGCTACCTGGTTTGGACACGATGTGTGCGGTATATAGCAGCTCAAGGTGACTAGGGTTATTAGACTGATAACTACCTGGTTCGGACAGGGTGTGTGCGGTATATAGCAGCTGCCCAAAATGATTAGCGTTATTAGACTGATAACTACCTGGTTTTGTCACGATGTGTGCGGTATATAACTGCTGCTCAAGATGGCTAGCGTTATGAGACTGATAACTACCTAGTTTGGGCATGGTGTGTGCGGTATAAAGCAGCTCAAGGCGACTAGCGGTATTAGACTGATAACTACCTGGTTTGGACACGATGTGTGCGGTATTTAGCAGCTCAAGACGACTAGCGTTATTAGACTGATAACTACCTGGTTTGGACACGATGGGTGCGGTATATAGCAGCTCAAGATGACTAGCGTTATTAGACTGATAGCTACCTGGTTTGGACACGGTGTGTGGGGTATACAGCAGCTGCTCCAGATGACTAGCGTTATTAGACTGATAGCTACCTGGTTTGGACACGGTGTGTGCGGTATATAGCAGCTCAAGATGACTAGCGTTATTAGACTGATAACTACCTGGTTTGGACACGATGTGTGCGGTATATAGCAGCTCAAGGTGACTAGCGTTATTAGACTGATAATTACCTGGTTTGGACACGATGTGTGCGGTATATAGCAGCTCAAGGTGACTAGCGTTATTAGACTGATAGCTACCTGGTTTGGACACGTTGTGTGCGGCATATAGCAGCTCAAGGTGACTAGCGTTATTAGACTGATACCTACCTGATTTGAATACGTTGTGCCAGGTAATTGGCAGCCAAGATGACTAGCGTTATTAGACCGATAACTACCCGGTTTGGACACGATGTGTGCGGTATATAGCAGCACAGGATGACTAGAGTTATTAAACTGATAACGACCTTTGTTTGGACACGATGTGTGCGGTATATACCAGCTCAAGATGGCTAGCATTATTAGACTGATAGCTACCTGGATTGGATACGATGTGTGCGGTATATAGCTGCTCAAGATGACTAGCGTTATTAGACTGATAACTACCTGGTTTGGACACGATGTGTGCGGTTTATAGCAGCTCAAGGTGACTAGCGTTATTAGAATGATAACTACCTTGTTTTGACACGGTGTGTGCGGTATAGAGCAGCTGTTCAAGATGACTAGCGATATTAGACTGATAGCTACCTGGTTTGAACAAGCTGTGCGGTATATAGCAGCTCAATGTGACTAGCGTTATTATACTGATAGCTACCTGGTTTGGACACGTTGTGTGCGGTATATAGCAGCTGCTCAAGATGACCAGCGCTATTAGACTGATAGCTACCTGGTTTGGGCATGCTGTGCGCGGTATATAGCAGCTCAAAAGGTGACTAGCGTTATTAGACTGATAACTACCTGGTTTGGACACGGTGTGTGCGGTATATAGCAGCTGCTCAAGATGACTAGCGATATTAGACTGATAACGACCTTTGTTTGGACACGATGTGTGCGGTATATAGCAGCTCAAAATGACTAGCGTTATTAGACCGATTACTTCCTGGTTTGGACACGATGTGTGCGGTATATAGCAGCTGCTCAAGATGACCTGCGCTATTAGACTGATAGCTACCTGGTTTGGGCATGCTGTGCGCGGTATATAGCAGCTCAAGATGGCTAGCGTTATTAGACTGATAGCTACCTGGTTTGGCCACGATGTGTGCGGTATATAGCAGCTCAAGGTGACTAGGGTTATTAGACTGATAACTACCTGGTTCGGACACGATGGGTGCGGTATATAACTGCTGCTCAAGATGGCTAGCGTTATGATATTGATAACTACCTAGTTTGGGCATGGTGTGTGCGGTATAAAGCAGCTCAAGGCGACTAGCGGTATTAGACTGATAACTACCTGGTTTGGACACGATGTGTGCGGTATTTAGCAGCTCAAGACGACTAGCGTTATTAGACTGATAACTACCTGGTTTGGACACGGTGTGTGCGGTATACAGCAGCTGCTCCAGATGACTAGCGTTATAAGACTGATAGCTACCTGGTTTGGACACGGTGTGTGCGGTATATAGCAGCTCAAGATGACTAGCGTTATTAGACTGATAACTACCTGGTTTGGACACGATGTGTGCGGTATATAGCAGCTCAAGATGACTAGCGTTATTAGACTGATAATTACCTGGTTTGGACACGATGTGTGCGGTATATAGCAGCTCAAGGTGACTAGCGTTATTAGACTGATAACTACCTGGTTTGGTCACGATGTCTGCGGTATATAGCAGCTGCTCAAGATGAATAGCATTATTAGACTGATACATACCTGGTTTGAATACGGTGTGCCAGGTAATTGGCAGCTCAAGATGACTAGCGTTATTAGACCGATAACTACCCGGTTTGGACACGATGTGTGCGGTATATAGCAGCACAGGATGACTAGAGTTATTAGACTGATAACGACCTTTGTTTGGACACGATGTGTGCGGTATATAGCAGCTCAAGATGGCTAGCATTATTAGACTGATAGCTACCTGGTTTGGACACGATGTGTGCGGTATATAGATGCTCAAGATGACTAGCGTTATTAGACTGATAACTACCTGGTTTGGACACGATGTGTGTGGTTTATAGCAGCTCAAGGTGACTAGCGTTATTAGACTGATAACTACCTTGTTTTGACACGATGTGTGCGGTATATAGTAGCTCAAGGTCACTAGCGTTATTAGACTGATAACTACCTGGTTTGGGCACGGTGTGTGCGGTATATAGCAGCTGCTCAAGATGACTAGTGATATTAGACCGATAACGACCTTTGTTTGGACACGATGTGTGAGGTATATAGCAGCTCAAGATGAATAGCGTTATTAGACTGATAACTACCTGGTTTGGACACGATGTGTGCGGTATATAGCAGCTCAAGGTGACTAGCGATATTAGACTGATACCTACCTAGTTTGGACACGATGTGTGCGGTATATAGCAGCTCAATGTGACTAGCGTTATTATACTGATACCTACCTGGTTTGGACACGTTGTGTGCGGTATATAGCAGCTGCTCAAGATGACTAGCGTTATTAGACTGATAGCTTCCTGGTGTGGGCATGCTGTGCGCGGTATATAGCAGCTCAATATGGCTAGCGTTAATAGACTGATAGCTACCTGGTTTGGACACGATGCGTGCAGTATATAGCAGCTCAAGGTGACTAGCGTTATTAGACTGATAACTACCTGGTTTGGATACGGTGTGTGCGGAATATAGCAGGTGCTCAAAATGACTAGCGTTATTAGACTGATAACTACCTGGTTTTGTCACGACATGTGGGTATATAGCAGCTGCTCAAGATGGCTAGCGTTATTAGACTGATAACTACCTGGTTTGGGCATGGTGTGTGCAGTATATAGAAGCTCAAGGCGACTAGCGGTAGTAGACTGATAACTACCTGTTTTTGACACACTGTGTGCGGTATATAGCTGCTCAAGACGACTAGCGTTATTAGACTGATAACTACCTGGTTTGGACACGATGTGTGCGGTATATAGCAGCTCAAGATGACTAGCTGTATTAGACTGATAGCTACCTGGTTTGGACACGTGTGTGCGGTATACAGCAGCTCAAGTTGACTAGCCTTATTAGACTGATAGCTACCTGGTTTGGACACGATGTGCGCGGTATATAGCAGTTCAAGATGACTAGCGTGATTAGATTGATAACTACCTGGGTTGGACACGCTGTGTGCGGTATATAGCAGCTCAAGGTGACTAGCGTTATTAGACTGATAGCTACCTGGTTTGGACACGATGTGTGCGGTATAGAGCTGCTCAAGATGACTAGCGTTATTAGACTGATAACTACCTGCTTTGGACACGATGTGTGCGGTATATAGCAGCACAGGATGACTAGAGTTATTAAACTGATAACGACCTTTGTTTGGACACGATGTGTGCGGTATATACCAGCTCAAGATGGCTAGCATTATTAGACTGATAGCTACCTGGATTGGATACGATGTGTGCGGTATATAGCTGCTCAAGATGACTAGCGTTATTAGACTGATAACTACCTGGTTTGGACACGATGTGTGCGGTTTATAGCAGCTCAAGGTGACTAGCGTTATTAGAATGATAACTACCTTGTTTTGACACGGTGTGTGCGGTATAGAGCAGCTGTTCAAGATGACTAGCGATATTAGACTGATAGCTACCTGGTTTGAACAAGCTGTGCGGTATATAGCAGCTCAATGTGACTAGCGTTATTATACTGATAGCTACCTGGTTTGGACACGTTGTGTGCGGTATATAGCAGCTGCTCAAGATGACCAGCGCTATTAGACTGATAGCTACCTGGTTTGGGCATGCTGTGCGCGGTATATAGCAGCTCAAAAGGTGACTAGCGTTATTAGACTGATAACTACCTGGTTTGGACACGGTGTGTGCGGTATATAGCAGCTGCTCAAGATGACTAGCGATATTAGACTGATAACGACCTTTGTTTGGACACGATGTGTGCGGTATATAGCAGCTCAAAATGACTAGCGTTATTAGACCGATTACTTCCTGGTTTGGACACGATGTGTGCGGTATATAGCAGCTGCTCAAGATGACCTGCGCTATTAGACTGATAGCTACCTGGTTTGGGCATGCTGTGCGCGGTATATAGCAGCTCAAGATGGCTAGCGTTATTAGACTGATAGCTACCTGGTTTGGCCACGATGTGTGCGGTATATAGCAGCTCAAGGTGACTAGGGTTATTAGACTGATAACTACCTGGTTCGGACACGATGGGTGCGGTATATAACTGCTGCTCAAGATGGCTAGCGTTATGATATTGATAACTACCTAGTTTGGGCATGGTGTGTGCGGTATAAAGCAGCTCAAGGCGACTAGCGGTATTAGACTGATAACTACCTGGTTTGGACACGATGTGTGCGGTATTTAGCAGCTCAAGACGACTAGCGTTATTAGACTGATAACTACCTGGTTTGGACACGGTGTGTGCGGTATACAGCAGCTGCTCCAGATGACTAGCGTTATAAGACTGATAGCTACCTGGTTTGGACACGGTGTGTGCGGTATATAGCAGCTCAAGATGACTAGCGTTATTAGACTGATAACTACCTGGTTTGGACACGATGTGTGCGGTATATAGCAGCTCAAGATGACTAGCGTTATTAGACTGATAATTACCTGGTTTGGACACGATGTGTGCGGTATATAGCAGCTCAAGGTGACTAGCGTTATTAGACTGATAACTACCTGGTTTGGTCACGATGTCTGCGGTATATAGCAGCTGCTCAAGATGAATAGCATTATTAGACTGATACATACCTGGTTTGAATACGGTGTGCCAGGTAATTGGCAGCTCAAGATGACTAGCGTTATTAGACCGATAACTACCCGGTTTGGACACGATGTGTGCGGTATATAGCAGCACAGGATGACTAGAGTTATTAGACTGATAACGACCTTTGTTTGGACACGATGTGTGCGGTATATAGCAGCTCAAGATGGCTAGCATTATTAGACTGATAGCTACCTGGTTTGGACACGATGTGTGCGGTATATAGATGCTCAAGATGACTAGCGTTATTAGACTGATAACTACCTGGTTTGGACACGATGTGTGTGGTTTATAGCAGCTCAAGGTGACTAGCGTTATTAGACTGATAACTACCTTGTTTTGACACGATGTGTGCGGTATATAGTAGCTCAAGGTCACTAGCGTTATTAGACTGATAACTACCTGGTTTGGGCACGGTGTGTGCGGTATATAGCAGCTGCTCAAGATGACTAGTGATATTAGACCGATAACGACCTTTGTTTGGACACGATGTGTGAGGTATATAGCAGCTCAAGATGAATAGCGTTATTAGACTGATAACTACCTGGTTTGGACACGATGTGTGCGGTATATAGCAGCTCAAGGTGACTAGCGATATTAGACTGATACCTACCTAGTTTGGACACGATGTGTGCGGTATATAGCAGCTCAATGTGACTAGCGTTATTATACTGATACCTACCTGGTTTGGACACGTTGTGTGCGGTATATAGCAGCTGCTCAAGATGACTAGCGTTATTAGACTGATAGCTTCCTGGTGTGGGCATGCTGTGCGCGGTATATAGCAGCTCAATATGGCTAGCGTTAATAGCCTGATAGCTACCTGGTTTGGACACGATGCGTGCAGTATATAGCAGCTCAAGGTGACTAGCGTTATTAGACTGATAACTACCTGGTTTGGATACGGTGTGTGCGGAATATAGCAGGTGCTCAAAATGACTAGCGTTATTAGACTGATAACTACCTGGTTTTGTCACGACATGTGGGTATATAGCAGCTGCTCAAGATGGCTAGCGTTATTAGACTGATAACTACCTGGTTTGGGCATGGTGTGTGCAGTATATAGAAGCTCAAGGCGACTAGCGGTAGTAGACTGATAACTACCTGTTTTTGACACACTGTGTGCGGTATATAGCTGCTCAAGACGACTAGCGTTATTAGACTGATAACTACCTGGTTTGGACACGATGTGTGCGGTATATAGCAGCTCAAGATGACTAGCTGTATTAGACTGATAGCTACCTGGTTTGGACACGTGTGTGCGGTATACAGCAGCTCAAGTTGACTAGCCTTATTAGACTGATAGCTACCTGGTTTGGACACGATGTGCGCGGTATATAGCAGTTCAAGATGACTAGCGTGATTAGATTGATAACTACCTGGGTTGGACACGCTGTGTGCGGTATATAGCAGCTCAAGGTGACTAGCGTTATTAGACTGATAGCTACCTGGTTTGGACACGATGTGTGCGGTATAGAGCTGCTCAAGATGACTAGCGTTATTAGACTGATAACTACCTGCTTTGGACACGATGTGTGCGGTATATAGCAGCTCAAGATGACTAGGGTGCTTAGACTGATAACTACCTGGTTTGGACACGGTGTGCCCGGGAATTGGCAGCTCAAGGTGACTAGCTTTATTAGACCGATAACTACCTGGTCTGGACAGGATGTGTGCGGTATATAGCAGCTCAAGATGACTATCGTTATTAGACTGATAACTACCTGGTTTGGATACGATGTGTGCGGTATATAGCAGCTCAAGATGGCGAGCGTTATTCGACTGATAGCTACCTGGTTTGGACACGATGTGAGCGGTATATAGCAGCTCAAGATGACTAGCGTCATTAGACTGATAACCACCTGGTTTGGACACGAAGTGCGTGGTATATAGCAGCTCAAGTTGACTAGCGTTATTAGACTGATAACTACCTGGTTTGGACACGGTGTGTGCGGTATACAGAAGCTGCTCAAGATGACTAGCGATATTAGACTGATAGCTACCTGGTTTGGGCACGCTGTGTGCGGTATATTTCAGCTCAAGGTGACTAGCGTTATTATACTGATAGCTACCTGGTTTGGACACGTTGTGTGCAGTATATAGCAGCTGCTCAAGATGACTAGCGTTAATAGACTGATAACTACCTTGTTTGGGCATACTGTGCGCGGTATAGAGCAGCTCAAGATGGCTAGCATTATTAGACTGATAGCTACCTGGTTTGGACACGGTGTGTGCGGTATATAGCAGCTGCTCAAAATGACTAGCGTTATTAGACTGATAACTACCTGGTTTTGTCACGATGTGTACGGTATATAGCAGCTGCTCAAGATGGCTAGCGTTATTAAACTGATAACTACCTGGTTTGGACACGATGTGTGCGGTATATAGCAGCTCACGATGACTAGCGTTATTAGACTGATAGCTACCTGGTTTGGACACGGTGTGTGCGGTATACAGCAGCTGCTCAAGATGACTAGCGATACTAGACTGATAGCTACCTGGTTTGGACACGCACTGTGCGGTATATAGCAGCTCAAGGTGACTAGCTTTATTATACTGATAGCTACCTGGTTTGGACACGCTGTGTGCGGTATATAGCAGCTCGAGGTGGCGAAGCGTTATTACACTGATAGCTACCTTGTTTGGACACGTTGTGTGCGGTATATACCAGCTGCTCAAGATGACTAGCGTTATTAGACTGATAGCTACCTGGTTTGAGCAGGCTGTGCGCAGTATATAGCAGCTCAATTGACTGGCATTATTAGACTGATACCTACCGGGTTTAATTACGGTGTGCCTGGTAATTGGCAGCTCAAGATGACTAGCGTTATTAGACCGATAACTACCTGGTTTGAACAGGATGTGTGCGGTATATAGCAGCTCAAGATGACTAGCGTTATTAGACTGATAACTACCTGGTTTGGACACGATGTGTGCGGTATATAGCAGCTCAAGATGGCGAGCGTTATTAGACTGATAGCTACCTGGTTTGGACACGATGTGTGCGTATATAGCTGCACAAGATGACTAGTGTTATTAGACTGATAACTACATGGTTTGGACACGATGTGCGCGGGCGGTATATAGCAGCTCAAGATGACTAACGTGATTAGACTAATAACTACCTGGTTTGGACACGCTGTGCGCGGTATATAGCAGCTCAAGGTGACTAGCGTTATTAGACTGATAACTACCTGGTTTGGACACGGTGTGTGCGGTATATAGCAGCTCAAGGTGACTAGCCTTATTATACTGATAGCTACCTGGTTTGGACACGCTGTGTGCGGTATATAGCAGCTCAAGTTGACTAGCGTTATTATACTGATAGCTACCTGATGTGGACACGTTGTGTGCGGTATATAGCAGCTGATCAAGATGACTAGCGTTATTAGACTGATATCTACCTGGTGTGGGCATGCTGTGCGCGGTATATAGCAGCTCAAGATGTCTAGCATTTAAAAACGCCGACCCCGGTATTTATATAGTTACCTATGCATACCTGCCAGTCTGCAAACTTCGGTCAAACCTCCTATGTGTGAGTGAGTGAGTGAGTGAGTGAGTGAGTGAGTGAGTGAGTGAGTGAGTGAGTGAGTGGGTGGGTGGGTGGGTGGGTGGGTGGGTGGGTGCGTGGGTGGGTGGGTGGGCGGGCGGGCGGGCGGGCGGGCGGGCGGGCGGGCGGGCCGGCAGGCGGGTGGGCGGGCGGGCGAGCGAGCGAGCGAGCGAGCGAGCGAGTGAGTGAGTGAGTGAGTGAGTGAGTGAGTGAGTGAGTGAGTGGGTGGGTGAGTGAGTGAGTGTGTGAGGGAGTGAGTGAGTGAGTGAGTGCGTGAGTGAGTGAGCGAGCGAGCGAGTGAGTGAGTGAGTGAGTGAGTGAGTGAGTGAGTGAGTGAGTGAGTGAGTGAGTGAGTGAGTGAGTGAGTGAGTGAGTGAGTGAGTGAGTGAGTGAGTGAGTGAGTGAGTGAGTGAGTGAGTGAGTGAGTGAGTGAGTGAGTGAGTGAGTGAGTGAGTGAGTGAGTGAGTGAGTGAGTGAGTGAGTGAGTGAGTGAGCGAGCGAGCGAGCGAGCGAGCGAGCGAGTTAGTGAGTGAGTGAGTGAGTGAGTGAGTGAGTGAGTGAGTGAGTGAGTGGTGGGTGGGTGGGTGGGTGGGTGTGTGGGTGGGTGTGTGAGTGAGTGAGTGAGTGTGTTATGTTTTTTTGTTTATTCCGAACGGGTGAATCGTTTTGAGTTCTTTGATCCAGTAGTGTTCTCTGTTTAATCTTAGTTTTTTGTTATCTGTAAAAAGTCTTTCAATTGGTCTTATTGTGATGTCTTTCATAGAATGTCTTGGATGGTTGAAATGCCATGAGATTCTCGTGTCTGTTTGGTGTCGGATTGCATGGATATGTTGTGTGAGTCGTTTGCTGAGTGTTTGACTTGTTTCTCCTATGTATTGAGAGCTGCATTGTTTGCATTCTATGAGGTAAATAATGTTGGTGGTATTGCAGCTCATTTGTGTGTTCTTCTTCTTTTCGATCGCTGATCATACCACCAGTCCTGTAAGTGACTATCGACATGATCATATGCGTTAAGTGCGTGGATCCATGGTTTGTTAGAGTGCGCCGTGCGGCCTGGAACCTCCGTCTTCAGCACTCGAGGTTTCTGTCAGGGTTACCTCACCCTTACCTCCTTTAGTCGCCTCTTACGACACGCAGAGGATACGGAAGGTGTATTCTAAGCCCCACCTACAGGGCAATTTGTGTGTTGATTTTGTAGTCTTTGCCAGTGACGTAACTGGTGAATTTGTCAGCAGTGTTCATGTATTGTTTGCATGTGATGCAATTGCTGTTGTTGCAATGTTGGAGTGTCCCTACTATGTCGTGAGTGTCATCTGGTGTCGGTACGATCTTATTGTTAGCATCTGGATTTTTTATTTTAATTAGGCTAGAGTGGACTAGGTGGTCCCTAATGCTCTTATTTTTCTTGAATGCTACTACTGGGTAGTTGGGAAAAATTGGTGCTAAGATTGGTGAAGACAAGATGTACTTTTCCCAGTAGGCCCGAATGGATTTGCCTATGTGTTCTAATGATGGGTGGTATTGTAGTATGCAAGCTAGCCTAGGCTGTTTTTGTGTGGGTTGTTTGTAAAGAATGTCTTCTCTCTGTGTGTTCTCGGTTTTTTCTATGATGGCTTTAATTTATGTCTCTTTGTATCCCCGGTGGATGAATGCATCTGTGAGTTCCTGTGTGCGTTGTTTTAATCTAGTGGGATCTGTGATGATGCGTTTGTATCTTAATGCTTGGCTGTAGATTATGGAATGTTTTGTGTTTTTAGGGTGGCTTGATTGTTTGTGAAGATACTGTTGTTTGTCTGTAGGTTTTCTGTATAGGTCCAATTTAAGCTTGTTATCTTCTTTGTATACCATTGTGTCCAAAAATGGGATTTTTTCTGTTGAATATTCCAAGTCAAATTTTATTGTGGGATGCTCTTTATTCATGTGTGCGTGAAATTCAAGTAGTTCGTTCTCACTGGTGTTCCAAATGAAAAATATGTCATCTATGTATCTAACTAAGTGGGATGGAGTGCTGCCCATCCATGTTGATAACATTCTGCTTACTATGGTGTACACGTAAATGTTAGCATATTTGACAGCAAACTTGGCTCCCATGGCTGTTCCATGTGTTTGTATGTAGTAGTCTTCATTGAATTGGAAGCTGTTTTTTGTAAGAATGTATCTCATTATTTGGGCCAATTCGTCTGGGTAGATGTGTGCAGGTGTGTGGTTATTGTTGTTTGTGTTTGTTTTTTCAAGTGTATGTCTGTAATGTTCTGTGACAATCTGTATGCCTTCTTCGTGTGGGATGTTTGTGTATAGTGATCTGACATCCATTGTGCATAGGATTGAGCCAGCATCCACTGTAGTGTTTTCTATATGTTGGATAAATGCAGTGGTGTCTCGTAGTAGATTTGGGATATCATTTTCCGTGTCTTTTAGTAGGTGGTCTGTGAATTCATTAATGCGTGACGTGGGGCCATCGCAGTTGGAAACAATCTGGCGTCCGGGTGGTGGTATTTTGCCTTTGTGTATCTTAGGGTTAATGTAGATGCATGGAGTTCTGACTTTGAATTCGGTGAGATATCTGTGTGTCTGTCCTGTGATGGCTCCGGTGATTAGAAGTTCGTTAATGTATGCATCTATGGTGTCTTTATATTCTAAAGTGGGATTTTCACTAGTTTGGTGTAGTATGCGACATCTGTAAGTTGTCTGTGTACTTCTCCAATGTAGTCTGTTTTGTTGAGAATGACTATTGCGGAGCCTTTGTCTGCTGGTCTGATGACTATGTTTGTGTTATTAGCTAATGTTTTGAGGGCTGGTTTCTCATGGTGTGTGATGTTGGATCGTGGTGACTTGTCGGGTGGTTTTGTGATAAGCTTGGTGAGTGATGACCGGAGTTTGTTGATGGCATTGGGTGTTGTGCTTGGTCTCCATTCTGAGGGTAGTTTGAATTTGGATGGTGCTGTGGGTTTTTCAAGGTTGTGGCTGTAAAAGTAGTATTTGCATTCTAACTTCCTGATGAATTGATCTATGCAATGTATTTGTGTGTCTGGTGATATGTGGTGTGTTGTGGGTACAAATGAAAGGTTTTTGTTTAGAATGGAATTTTCTGTTTTGGTAAGTTTGTGGTTGGACAGGTTAACGACAATATCTGGTGTTGTTTTTTGTTTGTTGATGATGCGTTGTTTTCTGCGTTTTTGTAGTTGTGTACCTGATAGCTACCTGGTTTGGACACGGTGTGTGCGGTATATAGCAGCTCAAGATGACTAGCGTTATTAGACTGAAAACTACCTGGTTTGGACACGATGTGCGCGGTATATAGCAGCTCAAGATGACTAGGGTGATTAGATTGATAACTACCTGATTTGGACACGCTGTGTGCGGTATATAGCAGCTCAATGTGACTAGCGTTATTAGACTGATAACTACCTGGTTTGGACACGATGTGTGCGGTATATAGCAGCTTAAGATGACTAGCGTTATTAGACTGATAGCTACCTGGTTTGGACACGCTGTGTGCGGTATATAGCAGCTCAACGTGACTAGCGTTATTATACTGATAGCTACCTGGTTTGGACACGTTGTGTGCGGTATATAGCAGCTGCTCAAGATGACTAGCGTTATTAGACTGATAGCTACCTGGTTTGGACACGGTGTGTGCGGTATACAGCAGCTGCTCAAGATGACTAGCGGTATTAGACTGATAGCTACCTGGTTTGGACACGATGTGTGGGGTATATAGCAGCTCAAGATGACTAGCGTTATTAGACTGATAACTACCTGGTTTGGACACGATGTGTGCTGTATATAGCAGCTCAAGGTGACTAGCGTTATTAGGCTGATAGCTACCTTGTTTGGACATGGTGTGCTGTTTATAGCAGCTGCTCAAGAGAGAGAGAGAGAGAGAGAGAGAGAGAGAGAGAGAGAGAGAGATAGAGAGAGAGAGAGAGAGAGAGAGAGAGAGTGAGAGAGAGAGAGAGACAGACAGAGAGAGAGAGAGAGAGAGAGAGAGAGAGAGAGAAAGAGAGAGAGAGAGAGAGGGGGGGGGGAGGGGGTATTGTGATGTGAGCATCGACTACCAATACTGAGAGAGAGAAAGAGTTGGGAAAAGCAAGATATAACTATTGACGCAAGTCCGGTCTAAGCCTCGTATTATAGTACTATCTGGATTTTAATATGTTTCTATTAAATCAAATTACAATTGAATAAGCAGGCCAGCTGCTCTTGTCCTACTATTAGGCTGACATGTGCCTATTGCCTCATTTACTGTAATATATGGCTGCCTGGCATGGCAACAGGTTTCAGAAACACTCCTTAATTGAATTGGCGTGCTACTATTCTGACAGCATCTCATGCTACGAAGACACGTTGGGAATGAATAATATGGATATTGGTTTAGCGTGGCTCCTATGTTCAAAAACACATTTCATTGGAGTTGCCTTACACTATTGTGTCGTTTCAGTATGGTTTTCACGCATGCATACGAACATATGAGCATAGTGATTGATAAAACACGGACATACATATCAATAGTCTTGGCATCCTTGTGTTAACAATCATACTACAATCGTAATGTGGCTTGCGTTTCTAAATGAATAATATTATTGTCGCTATATTCTAAATCACTTATCTTCAAATAGTGATGCCTGGAGCACGTTTTCATTCCAAATAACAGGGTAACGGTCTCAAGTCAAATACATATCAAGCTCTTGGATTATTGTGAAAATACTTTGAATACAGGTGGTTGTTGACTTAGGTACCAATTACTTTCAGTCAATTTGAATTTAAATTACTCACGCCAGTAGTAATATTACGTAGGGATTAGCAATGGCCATACATAACTGTTGCCATCCAATGCGTTAATATAAGCTACTTAGCTATATTTGCATTTGGTACGTCCCTTTAATATGCTAATGCATGTGTAGGTCTAGTTTTTGTAGATCACTGCATATTTGACGCTAATCAGAAAGAGGAACTTTGACAAATCATTTCCTGTCGACTTTGCTATGTCGACCTCTTGATTCACAACTCCCACTGTTATGCATACATTGTAGCAGCGTGAGATACTCGCACGTAGGCGATGGGAAGAGGGTCGCCGATGGCAACAGTGCTGCCCACGACGATCCGTATGGTAGACGAAAGACAATGTAAAGACATTACCTTGATATAGATACATGTGCAGCTACGAATGTGCTCCTCTATACGTGTGCTATGTGTTCATCCACCCATACGTCCGCCACCCCCCACCCCCGGGAGTGTATGTATGCCTCTACCCGCACATTCCTGTACACGCTAGTACTAAGACTGTTATGATGATCAGTTCACTTATCTTTAGCAAGTGCAACATCCTCACTATAGGTATGACGTATGCAGCGTTATCAGAAATGTAAATAAGTAACAGCGCAACAAACATGTGACAGTCTGAGAGAAATACCGCCATACTATCATATAGATGTTACGAATCGATTTTAAAAATCATTTGCATTCCTGTACATGCACTTAATAATCGGCGAACATGCTATTTAGCCGCTGCTATGGTGCTACAGCTAAGAACTACGTCAGCAATTCGTTTTAATGACAGGGGATGTTCTAATAGGATTGCAATTTGCCTCTGGACATATTCTCAGTTAATCGCATGCATTTTCATCGTTTGTGTTGTGATCTGACTATCCTTTCTCTACGTCACTGTATCAAGAACTGAGGCAATCATGGTATGTAGGTAACGATCGGCTTAAGTAGCCACACAGTTTCTGGATTGAGCGTTGAGCGGTAAAGAAATAAGACGTTGAAACTACACATACAGGCATATTAAGAAATCTGACAGTCGTGTAATGTTCTTAACATGATGCTAATGTTAATGTTCCCAAGGTTAGACAACAGCGACATAGAGCAACACGATCAACACGATCAACAGAATACATCTATCATACATGGAACCGAATAACATATTGTAAACGTGTATAATCCTATCAAAATTACACAAGGGTATAATGTAAATGTGCATAACTTGTTTTTCATTGCTAACTAGGCTCACGACATGCACACGTACGAACATTCACTCACATTGCACAGATGTAGTCCTCTCTTTGTAAATATGTGTGCAGTTTGTTTGACAATCGCAAGCATATGTGGCTGATCAGATACACCGGGGATGACTGCCCAGCAGGCGATTCATAATATCCGAATCTGGATCGAACATATCTGTAATTTAACTTGACCATTGCGCTAGATGATGTGTGTTGTTGCGGAATATGTCTTTCGGGGGTACTGTTGCAATCGCGATCTCTTCTTCATGCTGTCGAAAGAGGGTGACATTTGTAGACATATCTCAGAAGCAGGCCTTCGTATAGTTTCCAAACATCGGCTCATAATCCAACACATGTAGTGAAATATGTTTCTTTATTTCAGTTCTCACATTAATTATGAGAGGAATAAATGGATATATTAATAAAGACAAAACGAGTGAACTTTAGACAGAACAGCCCATATGACATATGCTTCACAAAGACGAGGAATCAGATACACGACATAGTTGGATAAGAAAAGACATAGTTGGATAGCCTGATATTGTGGTTTCAAAATATTGCGGTGTTCTCTGGGCCGCTACTTGTGTTTTGTAAGTGACGAGGAAGTGCCAGTCGGGGTTTTGACATCAATTTGCAGATAAAGAAGTAGTAGTGTTATGAGTGCAAATGAATGTATATTGAATTATGAAAGGAAACAGAATGACCTCAAATTGAAGATTAATGAATTATTTATGCGCCAGTAGAATCATTTACTCTACGCCGGCCCATTTGAGACTCAAACAACCGGAGCAGGATGCGAACCCACACTCATCCACTTTACGACCGATATCCTCCCTTTGCGTGTCGTGAGGTAGGGGCAGGATTCGAATCCACACTCATCCACTCGCTGACAATCCACTTGAGGCTCATACGGTCGGGGCAGGATGCGAACCCATACGCATCCACTCCATGAATAGTGTCATCCATTTGAGGCTCATAAGGTAGGGTCAGGATTCGAAACCACGGCCTTTAGTTTGCGACATGACCTCGTTACCAGAAAAGCACAGGTGGTACGTGGGTCATAGACTATAATTTGATAACGCACTCGCATTCGTACGCACGCATGCACTCACATACACACGCACACGCACACGCACACGCACACGCACACGCACACGCACACTTAGACTGCTGAAACATATAGATTGCTGATAAAAGTAGTCACTGACAGGAAGTGTCGTCCCAAAAGTAAATTACGATAAGCAGGCGATAAAATATGATTCCAGAGAAGTAAGAATTCCTACTGAGACTGATATTAGCTGATGATGACGAGTTTTCATGTCAGACACGATGTGGATCACTGTCTGAGGAACTCACCAAATAAAGAAACCTCAGAAATCATGATGTATTTTCCATAATTTACTGCATCCCGCTAAAAAATATGCCACACTCGTACCAAATTGCCCAAATCTAATAAAATGGTCTCAGTAAGGACGGTGTGTAATGATTATCTTAACTATCTATATGTTGTTAGATAGCAATAAAAGAAGATGTGTATCTGCACGAACGTATACTCTAGTACGATCATCATAAGTGGGTCTACAACATCACGTTTGTGTTTTCACATGTGTCCAATTGATACCTTTTAACTTTCCGTCATAATCACGCCATGAAACATGTGCGCTAACAATACAATAGACTAGGCGTGCCTGGAAAATAATTTCTGTTTCTTAATGCTTCTTCCATGGAAAACTACACATATATTTTATAACGATGCATGGAGGAATTAGCAGGATATAAGCGGGTTGTTCAGGTTGTTCGGATAGCTTCATTTATACTCCGATGGCAGAGTGAAGCTATTTTAATTTTAACACAATATGCACCTGCTGAGATACAGTCAGAACTGAACACGCACTTTTGTGCGTGCGTGCGTGCGTGCGCACGTGCGAGCATGTGTGCGTGTGCATGTGCGCTCTTAAGCCAATGAGTATATAAAGGCTTTCGAGTTAATCAGTCAAATACAACATATTACCTCAAACTAAAATAAGGTTCATGCTTCAGACTGTGTGGAATGCATAGTTCATTCTCTAATGCATCATATAGCCATTCTTCAAACTAATCAGAGCTTATGAATACATGGACTTACTGTAAGCGCCATGTTCAGAGGAGAAAATGATGCAACTCTGTACAAGATACATCTCCCACTTTATCTATTATACCATGTGGAGAACGCAGTCACGAATGATAAGTGTTTGCTAAGAGTGGTGTGGAGGTAATTGGTGAATATGTTGAAAGATCCAATGAATCAAACAGTTCATATCAAGATAGAAATATTAACATAACTTAGATAAATCTGAACATATTGTTGGTTCCGCAATGACATACATCTTATTGCAGATTGTTTATTTGTGGTAATGAAAATCAA
Source organism: Chaetoderma sp. LZ-2023a (assembly GCA_034401795.1). Lineage (NCBI taxonomy): Eukaryota > Metazoa > Mollusca > Caudofoveata > Chaetodermatida > Chaetodermatidae > Chaetoderma > Chaetoderma sp. LZ-2023a. Next base: position 11,022,607 of record CM067360.1, on the reverse strand, counting down.
ATCCACCAACATATAAAATGATTGCAAGGTAACAAAGACAATTGCTTGATGAGGTGTTCGCCAAACATTCTCACATACCTGTGCTGCCACCCTCATTCACCTCGTAAATACCTCAAACATCTGTGACTGGTATTGATAAAAAGCCGTGATTCAGAAAAAGAACGATTTCGAGGAGGGATATGTCCTGTTATTGCTCTGAACAATCCACCATATTCAGCAATATAAGAAAACAATTCCGGCAGCATCTCATGAGATCATATTCTGGGAGAATTAGACGTGCAATAAAATGGAATAAAGTCAGTTATGTTATGAAACTGCTGACTAGCATCCTCTCGCAGTGGTGTTTATTACTTGCATTTGCATGCAAAGAATGAATGTGTAACAATTAGACACATGTCATCGTGTTTTGCTAAAGCTGTCATGTATAATCGGTCCGTTGAGAGAATCATTTTAACAATTTAACAATGGCTACATTGCATTCAGATGTGTTTCGAAGATCAAAACCAGTAGTGAGTATATTAACAAGTCCCACGTAAGATATTGATATTTTGCGACGCAGATGTGTTAATGAATGTCTCTTCTGGATGATATTGTTTTGTCTTTGTCCAGGAGCCAATTACACAGCATCACTTGGTCGTTTTCGTCGTCGTCGTCGTCGTCGTCGTCGTCGTCGTTGTCGTCGTCGTCGTCACCTTTGTCGCCATCACAGCCAGTGACGTTAAGATTCAAAACACGGTTACTTGATACAATCAGGAGCAGATGTTTTTACGATTCCTGAAGCCTGGCAAATGTTTATTTTGGAATAATATTTTGATGAAAGTTGTTTCGCTTTTGGATAGGGAGGTTCATAATGGTCATCACCTTCACACAAAAACACCGGCAGTGAATGTTGGTATTATTAAGGATTATGGAGAAGCACTAGTGATTTTCCTCCTTTGATGTCGACAAAGATTCTCATTTTCAGAGTGATTCTCACACATATTGGTCATCGTCTCTCAGAATTAAATCCAATTTCTATTACAGCAAGCGGGTGTTAGACACGATACACTTTAACAATATACCGGTGGAATACCAGCGCGCACTATGTGGGATGCGCTATGGCAGGCGTCTTACGGAAGAACCATATCGTGTTTGCAAATGGTCGCTATGGATATCTCTGACCTTTGTACACAATACAGTGACATTAGCACATCAAAGTAACATGGCTCTTTCAAGTAAAACAGTGCACATTAGCGGCAGAAAGCCATACATCAATGCTTCCTCTAAGTACCATGGATAAACATAATCCACCCAGTCTAATTATCGAGACCACACATTTCCCGAGTGGACAGCTGGGACCTTGTTCACGCAAATCACACTATTATCTCTCAACGTGATAGCTAGAAATGTTCACAGACCAGTGGCCTGTGTGCTTGAATAGATGGAAATACCGGTTAGTGAATCCATATTCAAAGATGGTATGTGACCAATGACCCGGGTTCCGTAGTACCTCAACCAGGGTCAATCCCAGGCGATCTGCATTAGCCATTGTTCAGAAGCTGTTAATGATTTTATATTACATATCAGAATCTGCCTATCACATGCACGGATTGCAATTGAGTAAATTATTTTAGGTGTTGCCATATTTTCTCCAATACTTTGGATAATTCTTGTAATTATGTCACCATTATGAATATGACATACATCCAGCAGTCATAACTTATGAACAATGTACCGGTACAATTGCACACAATTTCATAATTCACATTCAATGTGAAATGTAAAATGTTGAATCGATGTATTACACCAAATCTGTGCGACTGAGACATGCATAATTTCCTTATGATGCATTGACTCTATCTCACCAAGACAACGTGTGACTGGCCCATCAGCGATTATGGAACCAGCTCATTCCAAGAATTTGAATCAATTAAGAGCACGCACGCACGCACGCACGCACGCACGCACGCACGCACGCACGCACGCACGCACGCACGCACGCACGCACGCACGCACGCACGCACGCACGCACGCACGCACGCACGCACGCACGCACGCACGCACGCACGCACGCACGCACGCACGCACGCACGCACGCACGCACGCACGCACGCACGCACGCACGCACGCACGCACGCACGCACGCACGCACGCACGCACGCACGCACGCACGCACGCACGCACGCACGCACGCACGCACGCACGCACGCACGCACGCACGCACGCACGCACGCACGCACGCACGCACGCACGCACGCACGCACGCACGCACGCACGCACGCACGCACGCACGCACGCACGCACAGATATTTTGTATGTAAGCAGTGCCGCACCACAATTTATTACCTGTGTGAGTGTGTGTATACCTAAATGCGTGCGTGGGTGTCACTGCTTTACTGTAATTGCATTGCAAAAAGTTGATCTGTTTTTGTGTACATACATGTGCATATATATATATATATATATATATATATATATATATATATATATATATATATATATATATATATATATATATATATATATGTGGACCGAGTGTACGTGATTAAATTAGTATTCAAGGGGGGGGGGGGGGGTGTGTGCTTTTAAGAGCAGTTTTAAATTATTATAATCCTAATCATCATTCCATTGAGAATCGCTTTTCAGATATCAGTCTTAATGTATTGCTCTAATCTCTGTTTAATATATTTTGATATCCCACAAGCACTTCATCCAATTACTGGCTGTATGTATATTCCGACAATTCCGTTTCCTATTGCTAAGAGCATTGTGCAGTTTATCCATATCTACATGTGAATAACTTAATGCAATATCTGACTAGCACAAGTTACTTTATTTCATCTCAGAATAACATACACAATTAACACAGCGGCAAAGTGTGTGTCTAAGCTCACGTCTATTATCCTGACTTACACATTATGTCATCGATTGTTGCTTTTGAAACTGACAAAACCAATTAATTCCCGCATATTCACCCCGTGTTGTGTCTCTACGTGTCTGCGACTTGGATTGATGAGTTTATCTGTTACACTGTAGTCAATTTAGAAATGACGCTGTTTATGGCGGGATGCTTCCATAGATACTGCATTCTAAATCTCATGCACTATGCAAGATCGTGTGCATAATACTATGAGGGAATGGAACTGATGAATCTGGAGACAAATACATCAATATATTGTTGGAGGACGTGAATATGTCTGCGACGCCACATCGATATTATATGTTACCACGATCTGTACGACCATTCCAGGCAGATGCGGTGCATATTGGTGAGAGACGTACACACCTTCAGTATCAGCACATACTGGTAACTGACGCACACACGTTCAGTAGCAGCACATACTGGTGACTGATGTACACACCTTCAGTAGCAGCACATTCTGGTGACTGACGTCCATATCTTCAGTAGCAGTACATACTGGTGACTGACGTACATACCTTCAGTAGCAGCACACACTGGTGACTGACGCACATATCGTCAATGTATTTAAAAACGCCGACCCAGGTATTTACATAGTTACCTATGCATACCTGCCAGTCTGCAAACTTCCGTCAAACCTCCTATGTGTGAGTGGGTGAGTGAGTGAGTGAGTGAGTGAGTGAGTGAGTGAGTGAGTGAGTGAGTGAGTGAGTGAGTGAGTGAGTGAGTGAGTGAGTGAGTGAGTGAGTGAGTGAGTGAGTGAGTGAGTGAGTGAGTGAGTGAGTGAGTGAGTGAGTGAGTGAGTGAGTGAGTGAGTGAGTGAGTGAGTGAGTGAGTGAGTGAGTGAGTGAGTGAGTGAGTGAGTGAGTGAGTGAGTGAGTGAGTGAGTGAGTGAGTGAGTGAGTGAGTGAGTGAGTGAGTGAGTGAGTGAGTGAGTGAGTGAGTGAGTGAGTGAGTGAGTGAGTGAGTGAGTGAGTGAGTGAGTGAGTGAGTGAGTGAGTGAGTGAGTGAGTGAGTGAGTGAGTGAGTGAGTGAGTGAGTGAGTGAGTGAGTGAGTGAGTGAGTGAGTGAGTGAGTGAGTGAGTGAGTGAGCGAGCGAGCGAGCGAGTGCGTGAGTGAGTGAGGGAGGGAGGGAGGGAGGGAGGGAGCGAGCGGGCGGGCGAGGGAGTGGGTGGGTGGGTGGGTGGGTGGGTGGGTGGGTGGGTGAGTGAGTGAGTGAGTGAGTGTGTTATGCTTTTTTGTTTATTCCGAACGGGTGCATCGTGTTGAGTTCTTTGATCCAGTAGTGTTCTCTGTTTAATCTTAGTTTTTTGTTATCTGTAAAAATTCTTTCAATTGGTCTTATCGTGATGTCTTTCATAGAATGTCTTGGATGGTTGAAATGCCATGAGATTCTCGTGTCTGTTTGGTGTCGGATTGCATGGATATGTTGTGTGGGTCGTTTGCTGAGTGTTTGACTTGTTTCTCCTATGTATTGAGAGCTGCATTGTTTGCATTCTATGAGGTAAATAATGTTGGTGGTATTGCAGCTCATTTGTGTGTTGATTTTGTAGTCTTTACCAGTGACGAAACTAGTGAATTTGTCAGCAGTGTTCATGTATTGTTTGCATGTGATGCAATTGTTGTTGTTGCATTGTCGGAGTGTCCCTACTATGTCGTGAGTGTCATTTGGTGTCGGTACGATCTTATTGTTAGCATCTGGATTTTTTATTTTAATTAGGCTAGAGTGGACTAGGTGGTCCCTAATGCTTTTATTTTTCTTGAATGCTACTACTGGCTAGTTGGGAAAAATTGGTGCTAAGATTGGTGAAGACAAGATGTACTTTTCCCAGTAGGTTCGAATGGATTTGCCTATGTGTTCTAATGATGGGTGGTATTGTAGTATGCAAGCTGGCCTAGGCTGTTTTTGTGTGGGTTGTTTGTAAAGAATGTCTTCTCTCTGTGTGTTCTCGGTTTTTTCTATGATGGCTTTAATTTCTGTCTCTTTGTATCCCCGGTGGATGAATGCATCGGTTAGTTCCTGTGTGCGTTGTTTTAATCTAGTAGGATCTGTGATGATGCGTTTGTATCTTAATGCTTGGCTGTAGATTATGGAATGTTTTGTGTTTTTAGGGTGGCTTGATTGTTTGTGAAGATACTGTTGTTTGTCTGTAGGTTTTCTGTATAGGTCCAATTTAAGTTTGTTATCTTCTTTGTATACCATTGTGTCCAAAAATGGGATTTTTTCCGTTGAATATTCCAAGTCAAATTTTATTGTGGGATGCTCTTTATTCATGTGTGCGTGAAATTCAAGTACTTCGTTCTCACTGGTGTTCCAAATGAAAAATATGTCATCTATGTATCTAACTAAGTGGGATGGAGTGCTGCCCATCCATGTTGATAACATTCTGCTTACTATGGTGTACACGTAAATGTTAGCATATTTGACAGCAAACTTGGCTCCCATGGCTGTTCCATGTGTTTGTATGTAGTAGTCTTCATTGAATTGGAAGCTGTTTTTTGTAAGAATGTATCTCATTATTTGGGCCAATTCGTCTGGGTAGATGTGTGCAGGTGTGTGGTTATTGTTGTTTGTGTTTGTTTTTTCAAGTGTATGTCTGTAATGTTCTGTGACAATCTGTATGCCTTCTTCGTGTGGGATGTTTGTGTATAGTGATCTGACATCCATTGTGCATAGGATTGAGCCAGCATCAACTGTAGTGTTTTCTATATGTTGGATGAATGCAGTGGTGTCTCGTAGTAGATTTGGGATATCATTTTCCGTGTCTTTTAGTAGGTGGTCTGTGAATTCATTAATGCGTGACGTGGGGCCATCGCAGTTGGATACAATCGGGCGTCCGGGTGGAGGTATTTTGCCTTTGTGTATCTTAGGGTTAATGTAGATGCGCGGAGTTCTGACTTTGAATTCGGTGAGATATCTGTGTGTCTGTCCTGTGATGGCTCCGGTGATTAGAAGTTCGTTAATGTATGCATCTATGGTGTCTTTATATTCTAAAGTGGGATTTTCACTGAGTTTGGTGTAGTATGCGACATCTGTAAGTTGTCTGTGTACTTCTGCAATGTAGTCTGTTTTGTTGAGAATGACTATTGCGGAGCCTTTGTCTGCTGGTCTGATGACTATGTGTGTGTTATTAGCTAATGTTTTGAGGGCTGTTTTCTCATGGTGTGTGATGTTGGATCGTGGTGACTTGTCGGGTGGTTTGGTGATAAGCTTGGTGAGTGATGACCGGAGTTTGTTGATGGCATTGGGTGTTGTGCTTGGTCTCCATTCTGAGGGTAGTTTGAATTTGGATGGTGCTGTGGGTTTTTCAAGGTTGTTGCTGTAAAAGTAGTATTTGCATTCTAACTTCCTGATGAATTGATCTATGCAATGTATTTGTGTGTCTGGTGATATGTGGTGTGGTGTGGGTACAAATGAAAGGCCTTTGTTTAGAACGGAATTTTCTGTTTTGGTAAGTTTGTGGTTGGACAGGTTAACGACAATATCTGGTGTTGTTTTTTGTTTGTTGATGATGCGTTGTTTTCTGCGTTTTTGAGGTTGTGTACCTGATGTTAAACGTCTAATTGGCCGATTATTTCTAAGAGTAGTTTTTTCACATTTTCGTTTTTGGATTGTTTTATGGCTTCGGCATATGATTTGGTTTGTGGTGTGCTTGTACTTGTCTGTGATGTTGTTTGGATGGGTTGGGTTCTGGGTTGGTGTGTTGAGTGTGTGATAGGTTGTGTTCTGGGAAGGTACATCTGCTCTCTTGGTGGTGATGGATGTGCGTGGTGGATGGGAGGTGGTTGTCTTGAGTAGGGTATTATAAAGTGTCGGTTGTTTGTGTAGTGGCGGTTGGTTTGTGATGTTTGTTTTGGTCCAACTTGCCCTGGTTTGAAGGTGGTTTGTGGTGAATGTGGTTTGTTCTGTATGTGTGGTGCTCCCCCGTTTTTTGGCAGGGGAAGTGGGTTACTCCTCGGTTGTCTCTCTGTGTTGATCTGTGGTTGCTGTTTGAGCTGTGTAGGTCTAAACCATTGAGTTGTGGTTTGGTTGTTCTGTGGTGTTTGTGGTCTTGTGTATGTATGTGGGTTTTGCTGTGTGTGTTGTCTTTGTGCTGGTTGAGGTGTTGGCAACAGCGGTGGTCTGTGGCGTCTCTCTGTTGGTGCGTGTTGTGCTGGGTGTACTTGCTTCTGCGTGTGGTTTATTTGATGTTGTAGATCCATCAAAGGCGGGATGTTTGCCTTTCGCATGACTGGATTTTGTGTGCTTTGTTTGTGTGTGTCATTGTGTGTCCTGTTTGTGTTTGTTGTGTGTGTCTTTATGTTGGTTGTGGCGAACTTAGCAGCTATCCTGTGTGCCTTAGCAACAGCTCTGTCCGCTTCGTATGTGTGTGAGTCTAACAGATTCCCTTCAATTATGTGTGCTTGCTGTTTGTGGTAGTGTAGTTTTTTGTAGTAATGTTCTAGGATTGCGTGTTGGATGCTGTTAGCCGCGGCTTTTAAGATCGAGTCGATCTCTGCAGTGGTTTCTGTGTTGGGGTCTACGATGGCTAGTGCTATGTCTGGCTTAACGATATGTGTGTTGTTCTTGATGGCATGTTCTATGTTCTGTATGTGGTGCTGCAGTTGTTCTGTTTTGTATAGGGATTTGTATAGTTGCTGAAATGTGTTTTCGTGCTGTTGGTTGACAGGGTGCTCTAAATCGTCTTTGCTGAAGATTGGTGGTAGGCGTGTCTGTGTTTCTGCATCCGAGTGTGCTTTTGTTGTTAATGTGGTGGTGTTAGTAGTGGCTGCAGAGGTGGCCGATTGTTGTAGTGGTGGTGGTGACGGCGGGGTGGTTGCTGTTGGGTTGTGCGTTGTAGTTGTGTGTTCTTCTGTAGGGTTGACTGATTGTGTGGTTTGTATTGGTGTGGGTGTGGACTTTGGGTGTAACTCTGTCTGGCTCCTGGTCTGTGGCCTGTTATCCTCTGGATTCATAGTGGACAGGTGCGTGCGCGCGCGTGTGTGTGTGCGCGCGCGCGTGTGTGTGTGTGTGCGTGTGTGCGCTTGTGAGTGTGTGTGGTTAAAAACAAGATTGGAAGATATGGTGTCTGTTTACGAAGATATATTATATTGTAAGCAAAACAAACATATTATTACAGTATATATATTACAATAAAAACTTACGTTTGTTGATTTCTGTTGGAGGCCATATTTCCTAGATTATTTGCACTAAAACACTAAAGTGGCTAAGCTATTATGAAACACTAATCTGGCAAAACTGTTATAAAACACTAATCTGGCTTAAACTTTTGTCAAAACTTATAATAAGGTGGTCCTAAAGTGGCTAAGCTATTATAAAACACTAATCTGGCAAAACTATTATAAAAACACTAATCTGGCTAAACTATAATAAGGTGGTACATACTGGTGACTGGCGTACACACCTTCAGTAGCAGCACATACTGGTGACTGACGTACATACCTTCAGATGCAGCACATACTGGTGACTGACGTACACCCCTTCAGATGCAGCACATACTGATGGCTGATGTACACGCCTTAAGTAGCAGCACATACTGGTGACAGACGTACACACCTTCAGTAGCAGCACATGCTGATGACTAACGTACATACCTTCAGTATCAGCACATACTGGTGACTGACATACACACCTTTAGTTGAAGCACATACTGGTAGCTGACGTACATACTTTCACTAGTAGCACATACTGATGACTGACGTACACACCTTCAGTAGCAGCACATACTTGTGACTGACGTACATACCTTCAGGAGCAGCACATAGTGGTGACTGACGTAGATACCTTCAGTAGCAGTACATACTTGTGACTGATGTACACCCCTTCAGTAGCAGCACATACTAGTGACTGATGTACACACCTTCAGTAACAGTACATACTGGTGACTGATATAAGCACCTTCAGTAGCAGCACATACTGGTGACTGACGTACACACCTTCAGTAGCAGCACAAACTGGTGACTGATGTACACACCTTCAGTATCAGTACATACTGGTGACTGATGTACATACGCTCAGTAGCAGCACATACTTGTGACTGACGTACACACCTTCAGTAGCAGCACATACTGGTGACTGATGTACACACCTTCGGTAGCAGCACATACTGGTGACTGATGTACATTCCTTCAGTAGCAGCACATACTGGTGACTGATGTACACACCTATAGTAGCAGTACATACTGGTGACTGATGTACACACCTTCAGTAGCAGCACATACTGGTGAATGACATACACAGCTTCAGTAGCAGTACATACTGGTGACTGATGTACACACATTCAGTAGCAGTATATACTGGTGACCGACGTACACACCTTCAGTGGCAGTACATACTAGTGACTGACGTACACACCTTCAGTAGCAGCACATACTGGTGACTGACATACACATATTCAGTAGCAGTACATGCTGGTGACTGACGTAGATACCTTGAGTAGCAGTACATACTGGTGACTGATGTACACACCTTCAGTAGCAGTATATACTGGTGACCGACGTACACACCTTCAGTAGCAGTACATACTTTTGACTGACGTACACACCTTCAGTAGCAGCACATACTGGTGACTGACGTACACCCCTTCAGATGCAGCACATACTGGTGGCTGATGTACACGCCTTAGGTAGCAGCACATACTGGTGACAGACGTACACACCTTCAGTAGCAGCACATGCTGGTGACTGACGTACATACCTTCAGTATCAGCACATACTGGTGACTGACATACACACCTTCCGTTGAAGCACATACTGGTAGCTGACGTACATACTTTCACTAGTAGCACATACTGATGACTGACGTACACACCTTCAGTAGCAGCACATACTGTTGACTGACGTACACAATTTCAGTAGTAGCACATACTTGTGACTGACGTACATACCATCAGGAGCAGCACATACTGATGGCTGAAGTACACGCCTTAAGTAGCAGCACATACTGGTGACAGACGTTCACACCTTCAGTAGCAGCACATGCTGGTGACTAACGTACATACCTTCAGTATCAGCACATACTGGTGACTGACATACACACCTTCCGTTGAAGCACATACTGGTAGCTGACGTACATACTTTCACTAGTAGCACATACTGATGACTGACGTACACACCTTCAGTAGCAGCACATACTGGTGACTGACGTACAAAATTTCAGTAGTAGCACATACTTGTGACTGACGTACATACTTTCAGGAGCAGCACATAGTGGTGACTGACGTAGATACCTTCAGTAGCAGTACATACTTGTGACTGATGTACACCCCTTCAGTAGCAGCACATACTAGTGACTGATGTACACACCTTCAGTAGCAGTACATACTGGTGACTGATATAAGCACCTTCATCAGCAGCACATACTGGTGACTGACGTACACACCTTCAGTAGCAGCACAAACTGGTGACTGATGTACACACCTTCAGTATCAGTACATACTTGTGACTGACGTACACACCTTCAGTAGCAGCACATACTGGTGACTGATGTACACACCTTCGGTAGGAGCACATACTTGTGACTGATGTACATTCCTTCAGTAGCAGCACATACTGGTGACTGATGTACACACCAACAGTAGCAGTACATACTGGTGACTGATGTACACACCTTCAGTAGCAGCACATACTGGTGAATGACATACACAGCTTCAGTAGCAGTACATACTGGTGACTGATGTACACACATTCAGTGGCAGTATATACTGGTGACCGACGTACACACCTTCAGTGGCAGTACATACTAGTGACTGACGTACACACCTTCAGTAGCAGCACATACTGGTGACTGACATACACATATTCAGTAGCAGTACATGCTGGTGACTGACGTAGATACCTTCAGTAGCAGTACATACTGGTGACTGATGTACACACCTTCAGTAGCAGTATATACTGGTGACCGACGTACACACCTTCAGTAGCAGTACATACTGTTGACTGACGTACACACCTTCAGTAGCAGCACATACTGGTGACTGACGTACACCCCTTCAGATGCAGCACATACTGGTGGCTGATGTACACGCCTTAAGTAGCAGCACATACTGGTGACAGACGTACACACCTTCAGTAGCAGCACATGCTGGTGACTGATGTACATACCTTCAGTATCAGCACATACTGGTGACTGACATAAGACACCTTCCGTTGAAGCACATACTGGTAGCTGACGTACATACTTTCACTAGTAGCACATACTGATGACTGACGTACACACCTTCAGTAGCAGCACATACTGTTGACTGACGTACACAATTTCAGTAGTAGCACATACTTGTGACTGACGTACATACCATCAGGAGCAGCACATAGTGGTGACTGATGTAGATACCTTCAGTAGCAGTACATACTTGTGACTGATGTACACCCCTTCAGTAGCAGCACATACTAGTGACTGATGTACACACCGTCAGTAGCAGTACATACTGGTGACTGATATAAGCACCTTCAGTAGCAGCACATACTGGTGACTGACGTACACACCTTCAGTAGCAGCACATACTGGTGACTGACGTACACCCCTTCAGATGCAGCACATACTGCTGGCTGATGTACACGCCTTAAGTAGGAGCACATACTGGTGACAGACGTACACACCTTCAGTAGCAGCACATGCTGGTGACTGACGTACATACCTTCAGTATCAGCACATACTGGTGACTGACATACACACCTTCCGTTGAAGCACATACTGGTAGCTGACGTACATACTTTCACTAGTAGCACATACTGATGACTGACGTACACACCTTCAGTAGCAGCACATACTGGTGACTGACGTACACAATTTCAGTAGTAGCACATACTTGTGACTGACGTACATACCTTCAGGAGCAGCACATAGTGGTGACTGATGTACACACCTTCAGTAGCAGTACATACTGGTGACTGATATAAGCACCTTCAGTAGCAGCACATACTGGTGACTGATGTACACACCTTCGGTAGCAGCACATACTGGTGACTGATGTACATTCCTTCAGTAGCAGCACATTCTGGTGACTGACGTACATACCTTCAGTAGCAGCACACACTGGTGACTGACGCACATATCGTCAATAGCAGTACATACGGGTGACTGACCTACACACCTTCAGTAGCAGCACGGACTGGTGACTGAAGTACATACTTTCAGTAGCGGTACATTCTGGTGACTGATGTACACACCTTCAGTAGCAGCACATACTGGTAACTGATGTACACACCTTCAGTAGCAGTACATACTGGAGACTGGCGTACACACCTTCAGTAGCAGTACATGCTGGTGAATTATGTACACACCTTCAGTAGCAGCACATACTGGAGACTGGCGTACACACCTTCAGTAGCAGCACATACTGGTGACTGACGTACATACCTTCAGATGCAGCACATACTGGTGACTGACGTACATCCCTTCAGATGCAGCACATACTGCTGGCTGATGTAACACGCCTTAAGTAGGAGCACATACTGGTGACTGACATACACACCTTCCGTTGAAGCACATACTGGTAGCTGACGTACATACTTTCACTAGTAGCACATACTGATGACTGACGTACACACCTTCATTAGCAGCACATACTGGTGACTGACGTACACAATTTCAGTAGTAGCACATACTTGTGACTGACGTACATACCTTCAGGAGCAGCACATAGTGGTGACTGACGTAGATACCTTCAGTAACAGTACATACTTGTGACTGATGTACACCCCTTCAGTAGCAGCACATACTAGTGACTGATGTACACACCTTCAGTAGCAGTACATACTGGTGACTGATATAAGCACCTTCAGTAGCAGCACATACTGGTGACTGACGTACACACCTTCAGTAGCAGCACAAACTGGTGACTGATGTACACACCTTCAGTATCAGTACATACTGGTGACTGATGTACACACCCTCAGTAGCAGCACATACTTGTGACTGACGTACACACCTTCAGTAGCAGCACATACTGGTGACTGATGTACACACCTTCGGTAGCAGCACATACTGGTGACTGATGTACATTCCTTCAGTAGCAGCACATACTGGTGACTGATGTACACACCTACAGTAGCAGTACATACTGGTGACTGATGTACACACATTCAGTAGCAGTATATACTGGTGACCGACGTACACACCTTCAGTGGCAGTACATACTAGTGACTGACGTACACACCTTCAGTAGCAGCACATACTGGTGACTGACGTACACATATTCAGTAGCAGTACATGCTGGTGACTGATGTACACACCTTCAGTCGCAGCACATATTGGTGACTGGTGTACACACCTTCAGTAGCAGCACATACTGGTGACTGATGTACACACCTTCGGTAGCAGCACATACTGGTGACTGATGTACATTCCTTCAGTAGCAGTACATACTGGTGAATGACATACACAGCTTCAGTAGCAGTACATACTGGTGACTGATGTACACACATTCAGAAGCAGTATATACTGGTGACCGACGTACACACCTTCAGTATCAGCACATACTGGTAACTGACGCACACACGTTCAGTAGCAGCACATACTGGTGACTGATGTACACACCTTCAGTAGCAGCACATTCTGGTGACTGACGTCCATATCCTCAGTAGCAGTACATACTGGTGACTGACGTACATACCTTCAGTAGCAGCACACACTGGTGACTGACGCACATATCGTCAATAGCAGTACATACGGGTGACTGACGTACACACCTTCAGTAGCAGCACGGACTGGTGACTGAAGTACATACTTTCAGTAGCGGTACATTCTGGTGACTGATGTACACACCTTCAGTAGCAGCACATACTGGTAACTGATGTACACACCTTCAGTAGCAGTACATACTGGAGACTGGCGTACACACCTTCAGTAGCAGTACATGCTGGTGAATTATGTACACACCTTCAGTAGCAGCACATACTGGAGACTGGCGTACACACCTTCAGTAACAGCACATACTGGTGACTGACGTACATACCTTCAGATGCAGCACATACTGGTGACTGACGTACACCCCTTCAGATGCAGCACATACTGCTGGCTGATGTAACACGCCTTAAGTAGGAGCACATACTGGTGACAGACGTACACACCTTCAGTAGCAGCACATGCTGGTGACTGACGTACATACCTTCAGTATCAGCACATACTGGTGACTGAATACACACCTTCCGTTGAAGCACATACTGGTAGCTGACGTACATACTTTCACTAGTAGCACATACTGATGACTGACGTACACACCTTCAGTAGCAGCACATACTGGTGACTGACGTACACAATTTCAGTAGTAGCACATACTTGTGACTGACGTACATACCTTCAGGAGCAGCACATAGTGGTGACTGACGTAGATACCTTCAGTAACAGTACATACTGGTGACTGATGTACATTCCTCCAGTAGCAGCACATACTGGTGACTGATGTACACACCTACAGTAGCAGTACATACTGGTGACTGATGTACACAGCTTCAGTAGCAGTACATACTGGTAACTGATGTACACACCTTCAGTAGCAGCACATACTGGTGACTGATGTACATTCCTTCAGTAGCAGCACATACTGGTGACTGATGTACACACCTACAGTAGCAGTACATACTGGTGACTGATGTACACACATTCAGTAGCAGTATATACTGGTGACCGACGTACACACCTTCAGTGGCAGTACATACTAGTGACTGACGTACACACCTTCAGTAGCAGCACATACTGGTGACTGACGTACACATATTCAGTAGCAGTACATGCTGGTGACTGATGTACACACCTTCAGTCGCAGCACATATTGGTGACTGGTGTACACACCTTCAGTAGCAGCACATACTGGTGACTGATGTACACACCTTCGGTAGCAGCACATACTGGTGACTGATGTACATTCCTTCAGTAGCAGTACATACTGGTGAATGACATACACAGCTTCAGTAGCAGTACATACTGGTGACTGATGTACACACATTCAGAAGCAGTATATACTGGTGACCGACGTACACACCTTCAGTATCAGCACATACTGGTAACTGACGCACACACGTTCAGTAGCAGCACATACTGGTGACTGATGTACACACCTTCAGTAGCAGCACATTCTGGTGACTGACGTCCATATCCTCAGTAGCAGTACATACTGGTGACTGACGTACATACCTTCAGTAGCAGCACACACTGGTGACTGACGCACATATCGTCAATAGCAGTACATACGGGTGACTGACGTACACACCTTCAGTAGCAGCACGGACTGGTGACTGAAGTACATACTTTCAGTAGCGGTACATTCTGGTGACTGATGTACACACCTTCAGTAGCAGCACATACTGGTAACTGATGTACACACCTTCAGTAGCAGTACATACTGGAGACTGGCGTACACACCTTCAGTAGCAGTACATGCTGGTGAATTATGTACACACCTTCAGTAGCAGCACATACTGGAGACTGGCGTACACACCTTCAGTAACAGCACATACTGGTGACTGACGTACATACCTTCAGATGCAGCACATACTGGTGACTGACGTACACCCCTTCAGATGCAGCACATACTGCTGGCTGATGTAACACGCCTTAAGTAGGAGCACATACTGGTGACAGACGTACACACCTTCAGTAGCAGCACATGCTGGTGACTGACGTACATACCTTCAGTATCAGCACATACTGGTGACTGAATACACACCTTCCGTTGAAGCACATACTGGTAGCTGACGTACATACTTTCACTAGTAGCACATACTGATGACTGACGTACACACCTTCAGTAGCAGCACATACTGGTGACTGACGTACACAATTTCAGTAGTAGCACATACTTGTGACTGACGTACATACCTTCAGGAGCAGCACATAGTGGTGACTGACGTAGATACCTTCAGTAACAGTACATACTGGTGACTGATGTACATTCCTCCAGTAGCAGCACATACTGGTGACTGATGTACACACCTACAGTAGCAGTACATACTGGTGACTGATGTACACAGCTTCAGTAGCAGTACATACTGGTGACTGATGTACACACATTCAGTAGCAGTATATACTGGTGACCGACGTACACACCTTCAGTGGCAGTACATACTAGTGACTGACGTACACACCTTCAGTAGCAGCACATACTGGTGACTGACGTACACATATTCAGTAGCAGTACATGCTGGTGACTGATGTACACACCTTCAGTCGCAGCACATATTGGTGACTGGTGTACACACCTTCAGTAGCAGCACAAACTGGTGACTGATGTACACACCTTCAGTCGCAGCACATACTGGTGACGGGTGTACACACCATCAGTAGCAGTACATACTGGTGACTGACGGAGATACCTTCAGTAGCAGTACATACTGCTGACTGATGTACACACGTTCAGTAGCAGTATATACTGGAGACCGACGTACACACCTTCAGTATCAGCACATACTGGTAACTGACGCACACACGTTCAGTAGCAGCACATACTGGTGACTGATGTACACACCTTCAGTAGCAGCACATTCTGGTGACTGACGTCCATATCCTCAGTAGCAGTACATACTGGTGACTGACGTACATACCTTCAGTAGCAGCACACACTGGTGACTGACGCACATATCGTCAATAGCAGTACATACGGGTGACTGACGTACACATCTTCAGTAGCAGCACGGACTGGTGACTGAAGTACATACTTTCAGTAGCGGTACATTCTGGTGACTGATGTACACACCTTCAGTAGCAGCACATACTGGTAACTGATGTACACACATTCAGTAGCAGTACATACTGGAGACTGGCGTACACACCTTCAGTAGCAGTACATGCTGGTGAATTATGTACACACCTTCAGTAGCAGCACATACTGGAGACTGGCGTACACACCTTCAGTAGCAGCACATACTGGTGACTGACGTACATACCTTCAGATGCAGCACATACTGGTGACTGACGTACACCCCTTCAGATGCAGCACATACTGCTGGCTGATGTACACGCCTTAAGTAGGAGCACATACTGGTGACAGACGTACACACCTTCAGTAGCAGCACATGCTGGTGACTGACGTACATACCTTCAGTATCAGCACATACTGGTGACTGACATACACACCTTCCGTTGAAGCACATACTGGTAGCTGACGTACATACTTTCACTAGTAGCACATACTGATGACTGACGTACACACCTTCAGTAGCAGCACATACTGGTGACTGACGTACACAATTTCAGTAGTAGCACATACTTGTGACTGACGTACATACCTTCAGGAGCAGCACATAGTGGTGACTGACGTAGATACCTTCAGTAACAGTACATACTTGTGACTGATGTACACCCCTTCAGTAGCAGCACATACTAGTGACTGATGTACACACCTTCAGTAGCAGTACATACTGGTGACTGATATAAGCACCTTCAGTAGCAGCACATACTGGTGACTGACGTACACACCTTCAGTAGCAGCACAAACTGGTGACTGATGTACACACCTTCAGTATCAGTACATACTGGTGACTGATGTACACACCCTCAGTAGCAGCACATACTTGTGACAGACGTACACACCTTCAGTAGCAGCACATACTGGTGACTGATGTAGACACCTTCGGTAGCAGCACATACTGGTGACTGATGTACATTCCTTCAGTAGCAGTACATACTGGTGAATGACATACACAGCTTCAGTAGCAGTACATACTGGTGACTGATGTACACACATTCAGAAGCAGTATATACTGGTGACCGACGTACACACCTTCAGTATCAGCACATACTGGTAACTGACGCACACACGTTCAGTAGCAGCACATACTGGTGACTGATGTACACACCTTCAGTAGCAGCACATTCTGGTGACTGACGTCCATATCCTCAGTAGCAGTACATACTGGTGACTGACGTACATACCTTCAGTAGCAGCACACACTGGTGACTGACGCACATATCGTCAATAGCAGTACATACGGGTGACTGACGTACACACCTTCAGTAGCAGCACGGACTGGTGACTGAAGTACATACTTTCAGTAGCGGTACATTCTGGTGACTGATGTACACACCTTCAGTAGCAGCGCATACTAGTAACTGATGTACACACCTTCAGTAGCAGTACATACTGGAGACTAGCGTACACACCTTCAGTAGCAGTACATGCTGGTGAATTATGTACACACCTTCAGTAGCAGCACATACTGGAGACTGGCGTACACACCTTCAGTAGCAGCACATACTGGTGACTGACGTACATACCTTCAGATGCAGCACATACTGGTGACTGACGTACACCCCTTCAGATGCAGCACATACTGCTGGCTGATGTACACGCCTTAAGTAGGAGCACATACTGGTGACAGACGTACACACCTTCAGTAGCAGCATATGCTGGTGACTGGCGTACATACCTTCAGTATCAGCACATACTGGTGACTGACATACACACCTTCCGTTGAAGCACATACTGATGACTGACGTACACAATTTCAGTAGTATCACATACTTGTGACTGACGTACATACCTTCAGGAGCAGCACATAGTGGTGACTCACGTAGATACCTTCAGTAACAGTACATACTTGTGACTGATGTACACCCCTTCAGTAGCAGCACATACTAGTGACTGATGTACACACCTTCAGTAGCAGTACATACTGGTGACTGATATAAGCACCTTCAGTAGCAGCACATACTGGTGACTGACGTACACACCTTCAGTAGCAGCACAAACTGGTGACTGATGTACACACCTTCAGTATCAGTACATACTGGTGACTGATGTACACACCCTCAGTAGCAGCACATACTTGTGACAGACGTACACACCTTCAGTAGCAGCACATACTGGTGACTGATGTACACACCTTCGGTAGCAGCACATACTGGTGACTGATGTACATTCCTTCAGTAGCAGTACATACTGGTGAATGACATACACAGCTTCAGTAGCAGTACATACTGGTGACTGATGTACACACATTCAGTAGCAGTATATACTGGTGACCGACGTACACACCTTCAGTGGCAGTATATACTAGTGACTGACGTACACACCTTCAGTAGCAGCACATACTGGTGACTGACGTAGATACCTTCAGTAGCAGTACATACTGGTGACTGATGTACACACCTTCAGTAGCAGTACATACTGGTGACTGATGTACACACCTTCAGTAGCAGTATATACTAGTGACTGACGTACACACCTTCAGTAGCAGTACATGCTGGTGACTGACGTAGATACCTTCAGTA
The DNA here is from genome assembly GCA_034401795.1 of Chaetoderma sp. LZ-2023a. Taxonomy (NCBI): domain Eukaryota; kingdom Metazoa; phylum Mollusca; class Caudofoveata; order Chaetodermatida; family Chaetodermatidae; genus Chaetoderma; species Chaetoderma sp. LZ-2023a. The sequence goes on along the minus strand of CM067360.1, from coordinate 11,003,501 downwards.
GCAGGACATACTGGTGACTGACGTACACATATTCAGTAGCATTACATGCTGGTGACTGACGTAGATACCTTCAGTAGCAGTACATACTGGTGACTGATGTACACACCTTCAGTAGCAGTATATACTGGTGACCGACGTACACACCTTCAGGAGCAGTACATACTGTTGACTGACGTACACACCTTCAGTAGCAGCACATACTGGTGACTGACGTAGATACCTTCAGTAGCAGTACATACTGGTGACTGATGTACACACCTTCAGTAGCAGTACATACTGGTGACTGATGTACACACCTTCAGTAGCAGTATATACTAGTGACTGACGTACACACCTTCAGTAGCAGTACATGCTGGTGACTGACGTAGATACCTTCAGTAGCAGTACATACTGGTGACTGATGTACACACCTTCAGTAGCAGTATATACTGGTGACCGACGTACACACCTTCAGTAGCAGTACATACTGTTGACTGACGTACACACCTTCAGTAGCAGCACATACTGGTGACTGACGTACACCCCTTAAGATGCAGCACATACTGGTGGCTGATGTACACGCCTAAAGTAGCAGCACATGCTGGTGACTGACGTACATACCTTCAGTATCAGCACATACTGGTGACTGACATACACACCTTCCGTTGAAGCACATACTGGTAGCTGACGTACATACTTTCACTAGTAGCACATACTGATGACTGACGTACACACCTTCAGTAGCAGCACATACTGGTGACTGACGTACACACCTTCAGTAGCAGCACATACTTGTGACTGACGTACATACCTTCAGGAGCAGCACATAGTGGTGACTGACGTAGATACCTTCAGTAGCAGTACATACTTGTGACTGATGTACACCCCTTCAGTAGCAGCACATACTAGTGACTGATGTACACACCTTCAGAAGCAGTACATACTCGTGACTGATATAAGCACCTTCAGTAGCAGCACATACTGGAAACTGACGTACACACCTTCAGTAGCAGCACAAACTGGTGACTGATGTACACACCTTCAGTATCAGTAAATACTGGTGACTGATGTACATACCATCATTAGCAGCACATACGTGTGACTGACGTACACACCTTCAGTAGCAGCACATACTGGTGACTGATGTACACACCTTCGGTAGCAGCACATACTGGTGACTGATGTACATTCCTTCAGTAGCAGCACATACTGGTGACTGATGTACACACCTACAGTAGCAGTACATCCTGGTGACTGATGTACACAGCTTCAGTAGCAGTACATACTGGTGACTGATGTACACACATTCAGTAGCAGTATATACTGGTGACCGACGTACACACCTTCAGTGGCAGTACATACTAGTGACTGACGTACACACCTTCAGTAGCAGCACATACTGGTGACTGACGTACACATATTCAGTAGCAGTACATGCTGGTGACTGATGTACACACCTTCAGTCGCAGCACATATTGGTGACTGGTGTACACACCTTCAGTAGCAGTACATACTGGTGACTGGTGTACACACCTTCGGTAGCAGTACATACCGGTAACTGATGTACATTCCTTCAGTAGCAGCACAAACTGGTGACTGATGTACACACCTTCAGTCGCAGCACATACTGGTGACGGGTGTACACACCATCAGTGGCAGTACATACTGGTGACTGACGGAGATACCTTCAGTAGCAGTACATACTGGTGACTGATGTACACACCTTCAGTAGCAGTATATACTGGTGACCGACGTACACACCTTCAGTAGCAGTACATACTGTTGACTGACGTACACTCCTTCAGTAGCAGCACATACTGGTGACTGACGTACACACATTCAGTAGCAGCACATACTGGTGACTGACGTACATACCTTCAGTAGCAGTACATACTGGTGACTGACGTACACACCTTCATTAGCAGCACATACTGGTGACTGACGTACAAACCTTCAGTAGAAGCACATACTGGTGACTGACGTACACACCTTCAGTAGCAGCACATACTGGTGACTAACGTACACACCTTCAGTAGCAGCACATACTGGTGACTGATGTACACACCTTCAGTATCAGTAGATACCGGTGACTGATGTACATACCTTCAGTAGCAGCACATAGTGGTGACTGATGTACACACCGTCAGTAGCAGCACATACTGGTGACTGATGTACACACCTACAGTAGCAACACATACTGGTGACTGATGTACACACCTTCAGTAGCAGCACATACTGGTGACTGATGTACACACCCTCAGTAGCAGTACATACTGGTGACTGACGTACATACCTTCAGTAGCAGTACATACTTGTCACTGATGTACACACCTTCAGTAGCAGCACATACTAGTGACTGATGTACACACCTTCAGTAGCAGTACATACTGGTGACTGATGTAAACACCTTCAGTAGCAGCACATACTGGTGACTGATGTACACACCATCAGTAGCAGTACATACTGGTGACTGACGTCCACACCTTCAGTAGCAGCACATGCTTGTGACAGATGTACACACCATCAGTAGCAGTACATACTGGTGACTAACGTACACACCTTCAGTATCAGTACATACCGGTGACTGATGTACATACCTTCAGTAGCAGCACATAGTGGTGACTGATGTACACACCTTCAGTAGCAGCATATACTGGTGACTGATGTACACACCTACAGTAGCAATACATACTGGTGACTGATGTACACACCTTCAGTAGCAGCACATACTGGTGACTGATGTACACACCCTCAGTGGCAGTACATACTGGTGACTGACGTACATACCTTCAGTAGTAGTACATACTGGTCACTGATGTACACACCTTCAGTAGCAGCACATACTAGTGACTGATGTACACACCTTCAGTAGCAGTACATACTGGTGACTGATGTAAACACCTTCAGTAGCAGCACATACTGGTGACTGATGTACACACCATCAGTAGCAGTACATACTGGTGACTGACGTACACAACTTCAGTAGCAGAGTCACACTGGTGACTGATGTAAACACCTTCAGTAGCAGCACATACTGGTGACTAATGTACACACCATCAGTAGCAGTACATACTGGTGACTGACGTATACACCATCAGTAGCAGCACATAATGGTGACTGATGTAAACACCTTCAGTACCAACACATACTGGTGACTGACGAACATACCTTCAGTAGCAGTACATACTGGTGACTGACGTACATACCTTCAGTAGCAGTGCATACTGGTGACTGACGTACATACCTTCAATAGCAGCACATACTGGTGACTGACGTACACACCGTCAGTACCAACACATACTGGTGACTGATGTACATACCTTCAGTAGCAGTACATACTGGTGACTGATGTACACACCTTCAGTAGCAGCACACACTGGTGACTGACGTACACACCTTCAGTAGCAGTACATGCTGGTGACTACTGTAAACACCTTCAGTAGCAGCTCATACTGGTGACTGATGTAAACACCTTCAGGAGCAGCATATACTGGTGACTGATGTGCACACCTTCAGTAGCAGCACATAGTGGTGCCTGATGTACACACCCTCAGTAGCAGTACATACTGGTGACTGACGTACATACCTTCAGTAAAAGTACATACTGGTGACTGATGTACACACCTTTAGTAGAAGCCCATACTAGTGACTGATGTGCACACCTTCAGTAGCAGTACATACTGGTGACTGACGTACATACCTTCAGTAGCAGTACATACTGGTGACTGACGTACATACCTTCAATAGCAGCACATACTGGTGACTGACGTACACACCGTCAGTACCAACACATACTGGTGACTGATGTACATACCTTCAGTAGCAGCACATACTGGTGACTGATGTACACACCTTCAGTATCAATACATAGCGATGACTGATGTACATAGCTTCAGTAGAAGCACATACTAGTGACTGATGTGCACACCTTCAGTAGCAGTACATACTGGTGACTGACGTACATACCTTCAGTAGCAGTACAAACTGGTGACTGACGTACATACCTTCAGTAGCAGCACATACTGGTGACTGACGTACACACCGTCAGTACCAACACATACTGGTGACTGATGTACACACCTTCAGTAGCAGCACATACTGGTGACTGATGTACACACCTTCAGTATCAGTACATAGCGATGACTGATGTACATAGCTTCAGTAGCAGCACATACGGGTGACTGACGTACACACCTTCGGTAGCAGCACATACTGGTGACTGATGTACATAGCTTCAGTAGCAGCACATACTTGTGACTGACGTACACACCTCAGTAGCAGCATATACTGTGACTGATGTACATACCTTCAGTAGCAGCACATACTGGTGACTGACGTACACACCTTGAGTAGCAGTACATACTGGTGACTGACGTACATACCTTCAGTAGCAGTACATGCTGGTGACTGACGTACACACCTTCAGTAGCAGCACATACTGGTGACTGATGTACATACCTTCAGTAGCAGTACATACTGGTGCTGATGTACACACCATCAGTAGCAGTACATACTGGTGACTGACGTACACACCTTCAGTAGCAGTACACACTGGTGACTGATGTAAACACCTTCAGTAGCAGCACATACTGGTGACATATGTACACACCATCAGTAGCAGTACATACTGGTGACTGACGTCCACACCTTCAGTAGCAGCACATGCTGGTGACAGATGTACACACCATCAGTAGCAGTACATACTGGTGACTAACGTACACACCTTCAGTAGCAGCACATACTGGTGACTGATGTACACACCTTCAGTATCAGTACATACCGGTGACTGATGTACATACCTTCAGTAGCAGCACATAGTGGTGACTGATGTACACACCTTCAGTAGCAGCATATACTGGTGACTGATGTACACACCTACAGTAGCAATACATACTGGTGACTGATGTACACACCTTCAGTAGCAGCACATACTGGTGACTGATGTACACACCCTCAGTGGCAGTACATACTGGTGACTGACGTACATACCTTCAGTAGCAGTACATACTGGTCACTGATGTACACACCTTCAGTAGCAGCACATACTAGTGACTGATGTACACACCTTCAGTAGCAGTACATACTGGTGACTGATGTAAACACCTTCAGTAGCAGCACATACTGGTGACTGATGTACACACCATCAGTAGCAGTACATACTGGTGACTGACGTACACACCTTCAGTAGCAGAGTCACACTGGTGACTGATGTAAACACCTTCAGTAGCAGCACATACTGGTGACTAATGTACACACCATCAGTAGCAGTACATACTGGTGACTGACGTACACACCATCAGTAGCAGCACATAATGGTGACTGATGTAAACACCTTCAGTACCAACACATACTGGTGACTGACGAACATACCTTCAGTAGCAGTACATACTGGTGACTGACGTACATACCTTCAGTAGCAGTGCATACTGGTGACTGACGTACATACCTTCAGTAGCAGCACATACTGGTGACTGACGTACACACCGTCAGTACCAACACATACTGGTGACTGATGTACATACCTTCAGTAGCAGTACATACTGGTGACTGATGTACACACCTTCAGTAGCAGCACACACTGGTGACTGACGTACACACCTTCAGTAGCAGTACATGCTGGTGACTACTGTAAACACCTTCAGTAGCAGCTCATACTGGTGACTGATGTAAACACCTTCAGGAGCAGCATATACTGGTGACTGATGTGCACACCTTCAGTAGCAGCACATAGTGGTGCCTGATGTACACACCCTCAGTAGCAGTACATACTGGTGACTGACGTACATACCTTCAGTAAAAGTACATACTGGTGACTGATGTACACACCTTCAGTAGAAGCCCATACTAGTGACTGATGTGCACACATTCAGTAGCAGTACATACTGGTGACTGACGGAGATACCTTCAGTAGCAGTACATACTGGTGACTGATGTACACACCTTCAGTAGCAGTATATACTGGTGACCGACGTACACACCTTCAGTAGCAGTACATACTGTTGACTGACGTACACTCCTTCAGTAGCAGCACATACTGGTGACTGACGTACACACATTCATTAGCAGCACATACTGGTGACTGACGTACATACCTTCAGTAGCAGTACATACTGGTGACTGACGTACACACCTTCATTAGCAGCACATACTGGTGACTGACGTACAAACCTTCAGTAGAAGCACATACTGGTGACTGACGTACACACCTTCAGTAGCAGCACATACTGATGACTAACGTACACACCTTCAGTAGCAGCACATACTGGTGACTGATGTACACACCTTCAGTATCAGTAGATACCGGTGACTGATGTACATACCTTCAGTAGCAGCACATAGTGGTGACTGATGTACACACCGTCAGTAGCAGCACATACTGGTGACTGATGTACACACCTACAGTAGCAATACATACTGGTGACTGATGTACACACCCTCAGTAGCAGCACATACTGGTGACTGATGTACACACCCTCAGTAGCAGTACATACTGGTGACTGACGTACATACCTTCAGTAGCAGTACATACTTGTCACTGATGTACACACCTTCAGTAGCAGCACATACTAGTGACTGATGTACACACCTTCAGTAGCAGTACATACTGGTGACTGATGTAAACACCTACAGTAGCAGCACATACTGGTGACTGATGTACACACCATCAGTAGCAGTACATACTGGTGACTGACGTACACACCTTCAGTAGCAGTACACACTGGTGACTGAGGTACACACCTTCAGTAGCAGCACGTACTTGTGACTGATGTACACACCTTCAGTATCAGTACATACCGATGACTGATGTACATACCTTCAGTATCAGTACATACCAATGACTGATGTACACACCTTCAGTAGCAGCACATACTGGTGACTGATGTACACACCTACAGTAGCAGCACATACTGGTGACTGATGTACACACCAACAGTAGCAGTACATATTGGTGACTGAGGTACACACCTTCAGTAGCAGCACGTACTGGTGACTGATGTACACACCTTCAGTATCAGAACATACCGATGACTGATGTACATACCTTCAGTATCAGTACATACCGATGACTGATGTACACACCTTCAGTACCAACACATACTGGTGACTGACGAACATACCTTCAGTAGCAGTACATACTGCTGACTGATGTACACACCTTCAGTAGCAGCACATACTAGTGACTGATGTACATACGTTCTGTAGCAGCACATACTGGTGACTGATGTACACACCTTCAGTAGCAGCACATACTGGTAACTGATGTGCATACCTTCAGTAGCAGTACATACTGGTGACTGATGTACACACCTGGAGTAGCAGCACATACTGGTGACTGATGTACATACCTTCAGTAGCAGCACATACTGGTGACTGATGTACACACCTTCAGTATCAGTACATACTGCTGACTGATGTACATAGCTTCAGTAGCAGCACATACTGGTGACTGACGTACACACCTTCAGTAGCAGCACATACTGGTGACTGATGTACATATCTTCAGTAGCAGGACATACTGGTGACTGACGTACACACATTGAGTAGCAGTACCTACTGGTGACTGATGTACACACCAACAGTAGCAGTACATACTGGTGACTGATGTACACACCTTCAGTAGCAGCACGTACTGGTGACTGATGTACACACCTTCAGTATCAGTACATACCGATGACTGATGTACATACCTTCAGTAGCAGCACATACTGGTGACTGATGTACACAACTACAGAAGCAGTACATACTGGTGACTGATGTACACACCTTCAGTAGCAGCACATACTAGTGACTGATGTACACACCTTCAGTAGCAGTACATACTGGTGACTGATGTACACACCTTCAGTATCAGTACATACCGATGACTGATGTACATACCTTCAGTATCAGTACATACCAATGACTGATGTACACACCTTCAGTAGCAGCACATACTGGTGACTGATGTACACACCTACAGTAGCAGCACATACTGGTGACTGATGTACACACCAACAGTAGCAGTACATATTGGTGACTGAGGTACACACCTTCAGTAGCAGCACGTACTGGTGACTGATGTACACACCTTCAGTATCAGAACATACCGATGACTGATGTACATACCTTCAGTATCAGTACATACCGATGACTGATGTACACACCTTCAGTACCAACACATACTGGTGACTGACGAACATACCTTCAGTAGCAGTACATACTGCTGACTGATGTACACACCTTCAGTAGCAGCACATACTAGTGACTGATGTACATACGTTCTGTAGCAGCACATACTGGTGACTGATGTACACACCTTCAATAGCAGCACATACTGGTAACTGATGTGCATACCTTCAGTAGCAGTACATACTGGTGACTGATGTACACACCTGGAGTAGCAGCACATACTGGTGACTGATGTACATACCTTCAGTAGCAGCACATACTGGTGACTGATGTACACACCTTCAGTATCAGTACATACTGCTGACTGATGTACATAGCTTCAGTAGCAGCACATACTGGTGACTGACGTACACACCTTCAGTAGCAGCACATACTGGTGACTGATGTACATATCTTCAGTAGCAGCACATACTGGTGACTGACGTACACACATTGAGTAGCAGTACCTACTGGTGACTGATGTACACACCAACAGTAGCAGTACATACTGGTGACTGATGTACACACCTTCAGTAGCAGCACGTACTGGTGACTGATGTACACACCTTCAGTATCAGTACATACCGATGACTGATGTACATACCTTCAGTAGCAGCACATACTGGTGACTGATGTACACAACTACAGAAGCAGTACATACTGGTGACTGATGTACACACCTTCAGTAGCAGCACATACTAGTGACTGATGTACACACCTTCAGTAGCAGTACATACTGGTGACTGATGTAAACACCTTCAGTAGCAGCAGATACTGGTGACTGATGTACATACCTTCAGTAGCAGGACATACTGGTGACTGACGTACATACCTTCAGTAGCAGTGCATACTGGTGACTGACGTACATACCTTCAATAGCAGCACATACTGGTGACTGACGTACACACCGTCAGTACCAACACATACTGGTGACTGATGTACATACCTTCAGTAGCAGTACATACTGGTGACTGATGTACACACCTTCAGTAGCAGCACACACTGGTGACTGACGTACACACCTTCAGTAGCAGTACATGCTGGTGACTACTGTAAACACCTTCAGTAGCAGCTCATACTGGTGACTGATGTAAACACCTTCAGGAGCAGCATATACTGGTGACTGATGTGCACACCTTCAGTAGCAGCACATAGTGGTGCCTGATGTACACACCCTCAGTAGCAGTACATACTGGTGACTGACGTACATACCTTCAGTAAAAGTACATACTGGTGACTGATGTACACACCTTCAGTAGAAGCCCATACTAGTGACTGATGTGCACACATTCAGTAGCAGTACATACTGGTGACTGACGGAGATACCTTCAGTAGCAGTACATACTGGTGACTGATGTACACACCTTCAGTAGCAGTATATACTGGTGACCGACGTACACACCTTCAGTAGCAGTACATACTGTTGACTGACGTACACTCCTTCAGTAGCAGCACATACTGGTGACTGACGTACACACATTCATTAGCAGCACATACTGGTAACTGACGTACATACCTTCAGTAGCAGTACATACTGGTGACTGACGTACACACCTTCATTAGCAGCACATACTGGTGACTGACGTACAAACCTTCAGTAGAAGCACATACTGGTGACTGACGTACACACCTTCAGTAGCAGCACATACTGATGACTAACGTACACACCTTCAGTAGCAGCACATACTGGTGACTGATGTACACACCTTCAGTATCAGTAGATACCGGTGACTGATGTACATACCTTCAGTAGCAGCACATAGTGGTGACTGATGTACACACCTTCAGTAGCAGCACATACTGGTGACTGATGTACACACCTACAGTAGCAATACATACTGGTGACTGATGTACACACCTTCAGTAGCAGCACATACTGGTGACTGATGTACACACCCTCAGTAGCAGTACATACTGGTGACTGACGTGCATACCTTCAGTAGCAGTACATACTTGTCACTGATGTACACACCTTCAGTAGCAGCACATACTAGTGACTGATGTACACACCTTCAGTAGCAGTACATGCTGGTGACTGATGTAAACACCTACAGTAGCAGCACATACTGGTGACTGATGTACACACCATCAGTAGCAGTATATACTGGTGACTGACGTACACACCTTCAGTAGCAGTACACACTGGTGACTGAGGTACACACCTTCAGTAGCAGCACGTACTTGTGACTGATGTACACACCTTCAGTATCAGTACATACCGATGACTGATGTACATACCTTCAGTATCAGTACATACCAATGACTGATGTACACACCTTCAGTAGCAGCACATACTGGTGACTGATGTACACACCTACAGTAGCAGCACATACTGGTGACTGATGTACACACCAACAGTAGCAGTACATATTGGTGACTGAGGTACACACCTTCAGTAGCAGCACGTACTGGTGACTGATGTACACACCTTCAGTATCAGAACATACCGATGACTGATGTACATACCTTCAGTATCAGTACATACCGATGACTGATGTACACACCTTCAGTACCAACACATACTGGTGACTGACGAACATACCTTCAGTAGCAGTACATACTGCTGACTGATGTACACACCTTCAGTAGCAGCACATACTAGTGACTGATGTACATACGTTCTGTAGCAGCACATACTGGTGACTGATGTACACACCTTCAATAGCAGCACATACTGGTAACTGATGTGCATACCTTCAGTAGCACTACATACTGGTGACTGATGTACACACCTGGAGTAGCAGCACATACTGGTGACTGATGTACATACCTTCAGTAGCAGCACATACTGGTGACTGATGTACACACCTTCAGTATCAGTACATACTGCTGACTGATGTACATAGCTTCAGTAGCAGCACATACTGGTGACTGACGTACACACCTTCAGTAGCAGCACATACTGGTGACTGATGTACATATCTTCAGTAGCAGGACATACTGGTGACTGACGTACACACATTGAGTAGCAGTACCTACTGGTGACTGATGTACACACCAACAGTAGCAGTACATACTGGTGACTGATGTACACACCTTCAGTAGCAGCACGTACTGGTGACTGATGTACACACCTTCAGTATCAGTACATACCGATGACTGATGTACATACCTTCAGTAGCAGCACATACTGGTGACTGATGTACACAACTACAGAAGCAGTACATACTGGTGACTGATGTACACACGTTCAGTAGCAGCACATACTAGTGACTGATGTACACACCTTCAGTAGCAGTACATACTGCTGACTGATGTAAACACCTTCAGTAGCAGCAGATACTGGTGACTGATGTACATACCTTCAGTAGCAGGACATACTGGTGACTGACGTACACACCTTGAGTAGCAGTACATACTGGTGACTGATGTACACACCTTCAGTAGCAGCACATACTAGTGACTGATGTACACACCTTCAGGAGCAGTACATACAGGTGACTGATGTACACACCCTCAGTAGCAGTACATACTGCTGACTGAAGTACATACCTTCAGTAGCAGTACATACTTGTCACTGATGTGCATACCTTCAGTAGCAGTACATACTGGTGACTGATGTACACACCTGGAGTAGCAGCACATACTGGTGACTGATGTAAACACCTTCAGTAGCAGCACATACTGGTGACTGATGTACACACCATCAGTAGCAGTACATACTGGTGACTGACGTACACACCTTCAGTAGCAGTACACACTGGTGACTGATGTAAACACCTTCAGTAGCAGCACATACTGGTGACAGATGTACACACCATCAGTAGCAGTACATACTGGTGACTGACGTCCACACCTTCAGTAGCAGCACATGCTGGTGACAGATATACACACCATCAGTAGCAGTACATACTGGTGACTAACGTACACACCTTCAGTATCAGTACATACCGGTGACTGATGTACATACCTTCAGTAGCAGCACATAGTGGTGACTGATGTACACACCTTCAGTAGCAGCATATACTGGTGACTGATGTACACACCCTCAGTGGCAGTACATACTGGTGACTGATGTACACACCTTCAGTAGCAGCACATACTGGTGACTGATGTACACACCCTCAGTGGCAGTACATACTGGTGACTGACGTACATACCTTCAGTAGTAGTACATACTGGTCACTGATGTACACACCTTCAGTAGCAGCACATACTAGTGACTGATGTACACACCTTCAGTAGCAGTACATACTGGTGACTGATGTAAACACCTTCAGTAGCAGCACATACTGGTGACTGATGTACACACCATCAGTAGCAGTACATACTGGTGACTGACGTACACACCTTCAGTAGCAGAGTCACACTGGTGACTGATGTAAACACCTTCAGTAGCAGCACATACTGGTGACTAATGTACACACCATCAGTAGCAGTACATACTGGTGACTGACGTATACACCATCAGTAGCAGCACATAATGGTGACTGATGTAAACACCTTCAGTACCAACACATACTGGTGACTGACGAACATACCTTCAGTAGCAGTACATACTGGTGACTGACGTACATACCTTCAGTAGCAGTGCATACTGGTGACTGACGTACATACCTTCAATAGCAGCACATACTGGTGACTGACGTACACACCGTCAGTACCAACACATACTGGTGACTGATGTACATACCTTCAGTAGCAGTACATACTGGTGACTGATGTACACACCTTCAGTAGCAGCACACACTGGTGACTGACGTACACACCTTCAGTAGCAGTACATGCTGGTGACTACTGTAAACACCTTCAGTAGCAGCTCATACTGGTGACTGATGTACACACCTACAGTAGCAGCACATACTGGTGACTGATGTACACACCAACAGTAGCAGTACATATTGGTGACTGAGGTACACACCTTCAGTAGCAGCACGTACTGGTGACTGATGTACACACCTTCAGTATCAGAACATACCGATGACTGATGTACATACCTTCAGTATCAGTACATACCGATGACTGATGTACACACCTTCAGTACCAACACATACTGGTGACTGACGAACATACCTTCAGTAGCAGTACATACTGGTGACTGATGTACACACCTTCAGTAGCAGCACATACTGGTGACTGATGTACACACCTTCAATAGCAGCACATACTGGTAACTGATGTGCATACCTTCAGTAGCAGTACATACTGGTGACTGATGTACACACCTGGAGTAGCAGCACATACTGGTGACTGATGTACATACCTTCAGTAGCAGCACATACTGGTGACTGATGTACACACCTTCAGTATCAGTACATACTGCTGACTGATGTACATAGCTTCAGTAGCAGCACATACTGGTGACTGACGTACACACCTTCAGTAGCAGCACATACTGGTGACTGATGTACATATCTTCAGTAGCAGGACATACTGGTGACTGACGTACACACATTGAGTAGCAGTACCTACTGGTGACTGATGTACACACCAACAGTAGCAGTACATACTGCTGACTGATGTAAACACCTTCAGTAGCAGCAGATACTGGTGACTGATGTACATACCTTCAGTAGCAGGACATACTGGTGACTGACGTACACACCTTGAGTAGCAGTACATACTGGTGACTGATGTACACACCTTCAGTAGCAGCACATACTAGTGACTGATGTACACACCTTCAGGAGCAGTACATACAGGTGACTGATGTACACACCCTCAGTAGCAGTACATACTGCTGACTGAAGTACATACCTTCAGTAGCAGTACATACTTGTCACTGATGTGCATACCTTCAGTAGCAGTACATACTGGTGACTGATGTACACACCTGGAGTAGCAGCACATACTGGTGACTGATGTAAACACCTTCAGTAGCAGCACATACTGGTGACTGATGTACACACCATCAGTAGCAGTACATACTGGTGACTGACGTACACACCTTCAGTAGCAGTACACACTGGTGACTGATGTAAACACCTTCAGTAGCAGCACATACTGGTGACAGATGTACACACCATCAGTAGCAGTACATACTGGTGACTGACGTCCACACCTTCAGTAGCAGTACATACTGGTGACTAACGTACACACCTTCAGTATCAGTACATACTGGTGACTGACGTACATACCTTCAGTAGTAGTACATACTGGTGACTGATGTACACACCTTCAGTAGCAGCACATACTAGTGACTGATGTACACACCTTCAGTAGCAGTACATACTGGTGACTGATGTAAACACCTTCAGTAGCAGCACATACTGGTGACTGATGTACACACCTTCAGTAGCAGTACATACTGGTGACTGACGTACACACCTTCAGTAGCAGAGTCACACTGGTGACTGATGTAAACACCTTCAGTAGCAGCACATACTGGTGACTAATGTACACACCATCAGTAGCAGTACATACTGGTGACTGACGTATACACCATCAGTAGCAGCACATAATGGTGACTGATGTAAACACCTTCAGTACCAACACATACTGGTGACTGACGAACATACCTTCAGTAGCAGTACATACTGGTGACTGACGTACATACCTTCAGTAGCAGTGCATACTGGTGACTGACGTACATACCTTCAATAGCAGCACATACTGGTGACTGACGTACACACCGTCAGTACCAACACATACTGGTGACTGATGTACATACCTTCAGTAGCAGTACATACTGGTGACTGATGTACACACCTTCAGTAGCAGCACACACTGGTGACTGACGTACACACCTTCAGTAGTAGTACATGCTGGTGACTACTGTAAACACCTTCAGTAGCAGCTCATACTGGTGACTGATGTAAACACCTTCAGGAGCAGCACATACTGGTGACTGATGTGCACACCTTCAGTAGCAGCACATAGTGGTGCCTGATGTACACACCCTCAGTAGCAGTACATACTGGTGACTGACGTACATACCTTCAGTAAAAGTACATACTGGTGACTGATGTACACACCTTCAGTATCAATACATAGCGATGACTGATGTACATAGCTTCAGTAGAAGCACATACTAGTGACTGATGTGCACACCTTCAGTAGCAGTACATACTGGTGACTGACGTACATACCTTCAGTAGCAGTACATACTGGTGACTGACGTACATACCTTCAATAGCAGCACATACTGGTGACTGACGTACACACCGTCAGTACCAACACATACTGGTGACTGATGTACACACCTTCAGTAGCAGCACATACTGGTGACTGATGTACACACCTTCAGTATCAGTACATAGCGATGACTGATGTACATAGCTTCAGTAGCAGCACATACGGGTGACTGACGTACACACCTTCGGTAGCAGCACATACTGGTGACTGATGTACATAGCTTCAGTAGCAGCACATACTTGTGACTGACGTACACACCTTCAGTAGCAGCATATACTGTGACTGATGTACATACCTTCAGTAGCAGCACATACTGGTGACTGACGTACACACCTTGAGTAGCAGTACATACTGGTGACTGACGTACATACCTTCAGTAGCAGTACATGCTGGTGACTGACGTACACACCTTCAGTAGCAGCACATACTGGTGACTGATGTACATACCTTCAGTAGCAGTACATACTGGTGCCTGATGTACACACCATCAGTAGCAGTACATACTGGTGACTGACGTACACACCTTCAGTAGCAGTACACACTGGTGACTGATGTAAACACCTTCAGTAGCAGCACATACTGGTGACATATGTACACACCATCAGTAGCAGTACATACTGGTGACTGACGTCCACACCTTCAGTAGCAGCACATGCTGGTGACAGATGTACACACCATCAGTAGCAGTACATACTGGTGACTAACGTACACACCTTCAGTAGCAGCACATACTGGTGACTGATGTACACACCTTCAGTATCAGTACATACCGGTGACTGATGTACACACCTTCAGTAGCAGCACATACTGGTGACTGATGTACACACCTACAGTAGCAGTACATACTGGTGACTGATGTACACACCTTCAGTAGCAGCACATACTGGTGACTGATGTACACACCCTCAGTGGCAGTACATACTGGTGACTGACGTACATACCTTCAGTAGCAGTACATACTGGTGACTGATGTACACACCTTCAGTAGCAGCACATACTAGTGACTGATGTACACACCTTCAGTAGCAGTACATACTGGTGACTGATGTAAACACCTTCAGTAGCAGCACATACTGGTGACTGAATGTACACACCATCAGTAGCAGTACATACTGGTGACTGACGTATACACCATCAGTAGCAGCACATAATGGTGACTGATGTAAACACCTTCAGTACCAACACATACTGGTGACTGACGAACATACCTTCAGTAGCAGTACATACTGGTGACTGACGTACATACCTTCAGTAGCAGTGCATACTGGTGACTGACGTACATACCTTCAGTAGCAGCACATACTGGTGACTGACGTACACACCGTCAGTACCAACACATACTGGTGACTGATGTACATACCTTCAGTAGCAGTACATACTGGTGACTGATGTACACACCTTCAGTAGCAGCACACACTGGTGACTGACGTACACACCTTCAGTAGCAGTACATGCTGGTGACTACTGTAAACACCTTCAGTAGCAGCTCATACTGGTGACTGATGTAAACACCTTCAGGAGCAGCATATACTGGTGACTGATGTGCACACCTTCAGTAGCAGCACATAGTGGTGCCTGATGTACACACCCTCAGTAGCAGTACATACTGGTGACTGATGTACACACCTTCAGTATCAATACATAGCGATGACTGATGTACATAGCTTCAGTAGAAGCACATACTAGTGACTGATGTGCACACCTTCAGTAGCAGTACATACTGGTGACTGACGTACATACCTTCAGTAGCAGTACAAACTGGTGACTGACGTACATACCTTCAATAGCAGCACATACTGGTGACTGACGTACACACCGTCAGTACCAACACATACTGGTGACTGATGTACACACCTTCAGTAGCAGCACATACTGGTGACTGATGTACACACCTTCAGTATCAGTACATAGCGATGACTGATGTACATAGCTTCAGTAGCAGCACATACGGGTGACTGACGTACACACCTTCGGTAGCAGCACATACTGGTGACTGATGTACATAGCTTCAGTAGCAGCACATACTTGTGACTGACGTACACACCTTCAGTAGCAGCACATACTGGTGACTGATGTACATACCTTCAGTAGCAGCACATACTGGTGACTGACGTACACACCTTGAGTAGCAGTACATACTGGTGACTGACGTACATACCTTCAGTAGCAGTACATACTGGTGACTGACGTACACACCTTCAGTAGCAGCACATACTGGTGACTGATGTACATACCTTCAGTAGCAGTACATACTCGTGCCTGATGTACACACCATCAGTAGCAGTACATACTGGTGACTGACGTACACACCTTCAGTAGCAGTACACACTGGTGACTGATGTAAACACCTTCAGTAGCAGCACATACTGGTGACATATGTACACACCATCAGTAGCAGTACATACTGGTGACTGACGTCCACACCTTCAGTAGCAGCACATGCTGGTGACAGATGTACACACCATCAGTAGCAGTACATACTGGTGACTAACGTACACACCTTCAGTAGCAGCACATACTGGTGACTGATGTACACACCTTCAGTATCAGTACATACCGGTGACTGATGTACATACCTTCAGTAGCAGCACATACTGGTGACTGATGTACACACCTTCAGTAGCAGCACATACTGGTGACTGATGTACACACCTACAGTAGCAATACATACTGGTGACTGATGTACACACCTTCAGTAGCAGCACATACTGGTGACTGATGTACACACCCTCAGTGGCAGTACATACTGGTGACTGACGTACATACCTTCAGTAGCAGTACATACTGGTCACTGATGTACACACCTTCAGGAGCAGCACATACTAGTGACTGATGTACACACCTTCAGTAGCAGTACATACTGGTGACTGATGTAAACACCTTCAGTAGCAGCACATACTGGTGACTGATGTACACACCATCAGTAGCAGTACATACTGGTGACTGACGTACACACCTTCAGTAGCAGAGTCACACTGGTGACTGATGTAAACACCTTCAATAGCAGCACATACTTGTGACTAATGTACACACCATCAGTAGCAGTACATACTGGTGACTGACGTACACACCATCAGTAGCAGCACATAATGGTGACTGATGTAAACACCTTCAGTACCAACACATACTGGTGACTGACGAACATACCTTCAGTAGCAGTACATACTGGTGACTGACGTACATACCTTCAGTAGCAGTGCATACTGGTGACTGACGTACATACCTTCAATAGCAGCACATACTGGTGACTGACGTACACACCGTCAGTACCAACACATACTGGTGACTGATGTACATACCTTCAGTAGCAGTACATACTGGTGACTGATGTACAGACCTTCAGTAGCAGCACACACTGGTGACTGACGTACACACCTTCAGTAGCAGTACATGCTGGTGACTACTGTAAACACCTTCAGTAGCAGCTCATACTGGTGACTGATGTAAACACCTTCAGGAGCAGCATATACTGGTGACTGATGTGCACACCTTCAGTAGCAGCACATAGTGGTGCCTGATGTACACACCCTCAGTAGCAGTACATACTGGTGACTGACGTACATACCTTCAGTAAAAGTACATACTGGTGACTGATGTACACACCTTCAGTAGAAGACCATACTAGTGACTGATGTGCACACATTCAGTAGCAGTACATACTGGTGACTGACGTACATACCTTCAGTAGCAGTACATACTGGTGACTGACGTACACACCGTCAGTACCAGACACATACTGGTGACTGATGTACATACCTTCAGTAGCAGCACATACTGGTGACTGATGTACACACCTTCAGTATCAATACATAGCGATGACTGATGTACATACCTTCAGTAGCAGCACATACTGGTGACTGATGTGCACACCTTCAGTAGCAGCACATAGTGGTGACTGCTGTACACACCCTCAGTAGCAGTACATACTGGTGACTGATGTACATACCTTCAGTAGAAGCACATACTAGGGACTGATGTGCACACCTTCAGTAGCAGTACATACTGGTGACTGACGTACATACCTTCAGTAGCAGTACATGCTGGTGACTGACGTACACACCTTCAGTAGCAGCACATACTGGTGACTGACGTACACACCTTCAGTAGCAGCACATACTGGTGACTGATGTACATACCTTCAGTAGCAGCACATACTGGTGACTGACGTACACACCTTGAGTAGCAGTACATACTGGTGACTGATGTACACACCTTCAGTAGCAGCACATACTGGTGACTGGTGTACACACCTTCGGTAGCAGTACATACCGGTGACTGATGTACAAACCTTCAGTAGCAGCACATACTGGTGACTGATGTACACACCTTAGGTAACAGCACATACCGGTGACTGATGTACACACCTTCAGTAGCAGCACATACTGGTGACTGACGTACACACCTTCAGTAGCAGTACTTGCTGGTGACTACTGTACACACCTTCAGTAGCAGCTCATACTGGTGACTGATGTAAACACCTTCAGGAGCAGCACATACTAGGTGACTGATGTGCACACCTTCAGTAGCAGCTCATACTGGTGACTGATGTAAACACCTTCAGGAGCAGCATATACTGGTGACTGATGTGCACACCTTCAGTAGCAGCACATAGTGGTGCCTGATGTACACACCCTCAGTAGCAGTACATACTGGTGACTGACGTACATACCTTTAGTAAAAGTACATACTGGTGACTGATGTACACACCTTCAGTAGAAGCCCATACTAGTGACTGATGTGCACACCTTCAGTAGCAGTACATACTGGTGACTGACGTACATACCTTCAGTAGCAGTACATACTGGTGACTGACGTACATACCTTCAATAGCAGCACATACTGGTGACTGATGTACACACCTTCAGTATCAATACATAGCGATGACTGATGTACATACCTTCAGTAGCAGCACATACTGGTGACTGATGTGCACACCTTCAGTAGCAGCACATAGTGGTGACTGCTGTACACACCCTCAGTAGCAGTACATACTGGTGACTGATGTACATACCTTCAGTAGAAGCACATACTAGGGACTGATGTGCACACCTTCAGTAGCAGTACATGCTGGTGACTGACGTACACACCTTCAGTAGCAGCACATACTGGTGACTGATGTACACACCTGGAGTAGCAGCACATACTGGTGACTGATGTACATACCTTCAGTAGCAGCACATACTGGTGACTGATGTACACACCTTCAATATCAGTACATACTGCTGACTGATGTACATAGCTTCAGTAGCAGCACATACTGGTGACTGTCGTACACACCTTCAGTAGCAGCACATACTGGTGACTGATGTACATATCTTCAGTAGCAGCACATACTGGTGACTGATGTACATACCTTCAGTAGCAGCACATACTGGTGACTGACGTACACACCTTGAGTAGCAGTACATACTGGTGACTCATGTACACACCTTCAGTAGCAGCACATACTGGTGACTGGTGTACACACCTTCGGTAGCAGTACATACCGGTGACTGATGTACAAACCTTCAGTAGCAGCACATACTGGTGACTGATGTACACACCTTAGGTAATAGCACATACCGGTGACTGATGTACACACCTTCAGTAGCAGCACATACTGGTGACTGACGTACACACCTTCAGTAGCAGTACTTGCTGGTGACTACTGTACACACCTTCAGTAGCAGCTCATACTGGTGACTGATGTAAACACCTTCAGGAGCAGCACATACAGGTGACTGATGTGCACACCTTCAGTAGCAGCACATAGTGGTGACTGCTGTACACACCCTCAGTAGCAGTACATACTGGTGACTGATGTACATACCTTCAGTAGAAGTACATACTGGTGACTGATGTACACACCTTCAGTAGAAGCACATACTAGTGACTGATGTGTACACCTTCAGTAGCAGTACATACTGGTGACTGACGTACATACCTTCAGTAGCAGTACATACTGGTGACTGACGTACACACCTTCAGTAGCAGCACATACTGGTGACTGATGTACATACCTTCAGTAGCAGTACATACTGGTGACTGATGTACACACCTGGAGTAGCAGCACATACTGGTGACTGATGTACATAACATCAGTAGCAGCACATACTGGTGACTGATGTACACACCTTCAATATCAGTACATACTGCTGACTGATGTACATAGCTTCCGTAGCAGCACATACTGGTGACTGACGTACACACCTTCAGTAGCAACACATACTGGTGACTGATGTACATAGCTTCAGTAGCAGCACATACTGGTGACTGACGTACACACCTTCAGTAGCAGCACATACTTGGTGACTGATGTACATACCTTCAGTAGCAGCACATACTGGTGACTGACGTACACACCTTGAGTAGCAGTACATACTGGTGACTGATGTACACACCTTCAGTAGCAGCACATACTGGTGACTGGTGTACACACCTTCGGTAGCAGTACATACCGGTGACTGATGTACAAACCTTCAGTAGCAGCACATACTGGTGACTGATGTACACACCTTAGGTAACAGCACATACCGGTGACTGATGTACACACCTTCAGTAGCAGCACATACTGGTGACTGACGTACACACCTTCAGTAGCAGTACTTGCTGGTGACTACTGTACACACCTTCAGTAGCAGCACATACTAGTGACTGATGTGCACACCTTCAGTAGCAGTACATACTGGTGACTGACGTACATACCTTCAGTAGCAGTACATACTGGTGACTGACGTACATACCTTCAATAGCAGCACATTCTGGTGACTGACGTACACACCGTCAGTACCAACACATACTGGTGACTGATGTACATACCTTCAGTAGCAGCACATACTGGTGACTGATGTACACACCTTCAGTATCAGTACATAGCGATGACTGATGTACATAGCTTCAGTAGAAGCACATACTAGTGACTGATGTGCACACCTTCAGTAGCAGTACATACTGGTGACTGACGTACATACCTTCAGTAGCAGTACATACTGGTGACTGACGTACATACCTTCAATAGCAGCACATACTGGTGACTGACGTACACACCGTCAGTACCAACACATACTGGTGACCGATGTACACACCTTCAGTAGCAGCACATACTGGTGACTGATGTACACACCTTCAGTATCAGTACATAGCGATGACTGATGTACATAGCTTCAGTAGCAGCACATACGGGTGACTGACGTACACACCTTCAGTAGCAGCACATACTGGTGACTGATGTACATAGCTTCAGTAGCAGCACATACTGGTGACTGACGTACACACCTTCAGTAGCAGCACATACTGTGACTGATGTACATACCTTCAGTAGCAGCACATACTGGTGACTGACGTACACACCTTGAGTAGAAGTACATACTGGTGACTGATGTACACACCTTCAGTAGCAACACATACTGGTGACTGGTGTACACACCTTCGGTAGCAGTACATACCGGTGACTGATGTACATACCTTCAGTAGCAGTACATGCTGGTGACTGACGTACACACCTTCAGTAGCAGCACATACTGGTGACTGATGTACACACCTGGAGTAGCAGCACATACTGGTGACTGATGTACATACCTTCAGTAGCAGCACATACTGGTGACTGATGTACACACCTTCAATATCAGTACATACTGCTGACTGATGTACATAGCTTCAGTAGCAGCACATACTGGTGACTGTCGTACACACCTTCAGTAGCAGCACATACTGGTGACTGATGTACATATCTTCAGTAGCAGCACATACTGGTGACTGATGTACCTACCTTCAGTAGCAGCACATACTGGTGACTGACGTACACACCTTGAGTAGCAGTACATACTGGTGACTCATGTACACACCTTCAGTAGCAGCACATACTGGTGACTGGTGTACACACCTTCGGTAGCAGCACATACTGGTGACTGATGTACAAACCTTCAGTAGCAGCACATACTGGTGACTGATGTACACACCTTAGGTAATAGCACATACCGGTGACTGATGTACACACCTTCAGTAGCAGCACATACTGGTGACTGACGTACACACCTTCAGTAGCAGTACTTGCTGGTGACTACTGTACACACCTTCAGTAGCAGCTCATACTGGTGACTGATGTAAACACCTTCAGGAGCAGCACATACTGGTGACTGATGTGCACACCTTCAGTAGCAGCACATAGTGGTGACTGCTGTACACACCCTCAGTAGCAGTACATACTGGTGACTGACGTACATACCTTCAGTAGAAGTACATACTGGTGACTGATGTACACACCTTCAGTAGAAGCACATACTAGTGACTGATGTGTACACACCTTCAGTAGCAGTACATACTGGTGACTGACGTACATACCTTCAGTAGCAGTACATACTGGTGACTGACGTACACACCTTCAGTAGCAGCACATACTGGTGACTGATGTACATACCTTCAGTAGCAGTACATACTGGTGACTGATGTACACACCTGGAGTAGCAGCACATACTGGTGACTGATGTACATAACATCAGTAGCAGCACATACTGGTGACTGATGTACACACCTTCAATATCAGTACATACTGCTGACTGATGTACATAGCTTCCGTAGCAGCACATACTGGTGACTGACGTACACACCTTCAGTAGCAACACATACTGGTGACTGATGTACATAGCTTCAGTAGCAGCACATACTGGTGACTGACGTACACACCTTCAGTAGCAGCACATACTGGTGACTGATGTACATACCTTCAGTAGCAGCACATACTGGTGACTGACGTACACACCTTCAGTAGCAGTACATACTGGTGACTGATGTACACACCTTCAGTAGCAGCACATACTGGTGACTGGTGTACACACCTTCGGTAGCAGTACATACCGGTGACTGATGTACAAACCTTCAGTAGCAGCACATACTGGTGACTGATGTACACACCTTAGGTAACAGCACATACCGGTGACTGATGTACACACCTTCAGTAGCAGCACATACTGGTGACTGACGTACACACCTTCAGTAGCAGTACATTGCTGGTGACTACTGTACACACCTTCAGTAGCAGCACATACTAGTGACTGATGTGCACACCTTCAGTAGCAGTACATACTGGTGACTGACGTACATACCTTCAGTAGCAGTACATACTGGTGACTGACGTACATACCTTCAATAGCAGCACATATCTGGTGACTGACGTACACACCGTCAGTACCAACACATACTGGTGACTGATGTACATACCTTCAGTAGCAGCACATACTGGTGACTGATGTACACACCTTCAGTATCAGTACATAGCGATGACTGATGTACATAGCTTCAGTAGCAGCACATACTAGTGACTGATGTACACACCTTCAGTAGCAGTACATACTGGTGACTGACGTACATACCTTCAGTAGCAGTACATACTGGTGACTGACGTACATACCTTCAATAGCAGCACATACTGGTGACTGACGTACACACCGTCAGTACCAACACATACTGGTGACTGATGTACACACCTTCAGTAGCAGCACATACTGGTGACTGATGTACACACCTTCAGTATCAGTACATAGCGATGACTGATGTACATAGCTTCAGTAGCAGCACATACGGGTGACTGACGTACACACCTTCAGTAGCAGCACATACTGGTGACTGATGTACATAGCTTCAGTAGCAGCACATACTGGTGACTGACGTACACACCTTCAGTAGCAGCACATACTGGTGACTGATGTACATACCTTCAGTAGCAGCACATACTGGTGACTGACGTACACACCTTGAGTAGCAGTACATACTGGTGACTGATGTACACACCTTCAGTAGCAGCACATACTGGTGACTGGTGTACACACCTTCGGTAGCAGTACATACCGGTGACTGATGTACATACCTTCAGTAGCAGCACATACTGGTGACTGATGTACACACCTTCAGTAGCAGCACATACTGGTGACTGATGTACACACCCTTCAGTAGCAGTACATACTGGTGACTGATGTACATACCTTCAGTAGCAGCACATACTGGTGACTGATGTACACACCTTCAGTAGCAGTACATACTGGTGACTGACGTACATACCTTCAGTAGCAGTACATACTGGTGACTGATGTACACACCTTCAGTAGCAGCACATACTGGTGACTGATGTACACACCTTCAGTAGCAGTACATACTGGTGACTGATGTACACACCTTGGAGTAGCAGCACATACTGGTGACTGATGTACATACCTTCAGTAGCAGCACATACTGGTGACTGATGTACACACCTTCAATATCAGTACATACTGCTGACTGATGTACATAGCTTCAGTAGCAGCACATACTGGTGACTGACGTACACACCTTCAGTAGCAGCACATACTGGTGACTGATGTACATAGCTTCAGTAGCAGCACATACTGGTGACTGACGTACACACCTTCAGTAGCAGCACATACTGGTGACTGATGTACATACCTTCAGTAGCAGCACATACTGGTGACTGATGTACACACCTTGAGTAGCAGTACATACTGGTGACTGATGTACACACCTTCAGTAGCAGCACATACTGGTGACTGGTGTACAAACCTTCAGTAGCAGTACATACTGGTGACTGATGTACACACCTTCAGTAGCAGCACATACTGGTGACTGATGTACATACCTTCAGTAGCAGCACATACTGGTGACTGATGTACACACCTTCAGTATCAGTACATACTGCTGACTGATGTACATAGCTTCAGTAGCAGCACATACTGGTGACTGACGTACACACCTTCAGTAGCAGCACATACTGGTGACTGATGTACATAGCTTCAGTAGCAGCACATACTGGTGACTGACGTACACACCTTCAGTAGCAGCACATACTGGTGACTGATGTACATACCTTCAGTAGCAGCACATACTGGTGACTGACGTACACACCTTGAGTAGCAGTACATACTGGTGACTGATGTACACACCTTCAGTAGTAGCACATACTGGTGACTGGTGTACACACCTTCGGTAGCAGTACATACCGGTGACTGATGTACACACCTTCAGTAGCAGCACATACTGGTGACTGATGTACACACCTTCAGTAGCAGCACATACTGGTGACTGATGTACACACCTTCAGTATCAGTACATAGCGATGACTGATGTACATAGCTTCAGTAGCAGCACATACGGGTGACTGACGTACACACCTTCAGTAGCAGCACATACTGGTGACTGATGTACATAGCTTCAGTAGCAGCACATACTGGTGACTGACGTACACACCTTCAGTAGCAGCACATACTGGTGACTGATGTACATACCTTCAGTAGCAGCACATACTGGTGACTGACGTACACACCTTGAGTAGAAGTACATACTGGTGACTGATGTACACACCTTCAGTAGCAGCACATACTGGTGACTGGTGTACACACCTTCGGTAGCAGTACATACCGGTGACTGATGTACATACCTTCAGTAGCAGCACATACTGGTGACTGATGTACACACCTTCAGTAGCAGCACATACTGGTGACTGATGTACACACCCTCAGTAGCAGTACATACTGGTGACTGATGTACACACCTTCAGTAGCAGCACATACTGGTGACTGATGTACACACCTTCAGTAGCAGTACATACTGGTGACTGACGTACATACCTTCAGTAGCAGTACATACTGGTGACTGACGTACACACCTTCAGTAGCAGCACATACTGGTGACTGATGTACACACCTTCAGTAGCAGTACATACTGGTGACTGATGTACACACCTTCAGTAGCAGCACATACTGGTGACTGATGTACATACCTTCAGTAGCAGCACATACTGGTGACTGATGTACACACCTTCAATAGCAGTACATACTGGTGACTGATGTACATAGCTTCAGTAGCAGCACATACTGGTGACTGATGTACACACCTTCAGTAGCAGCACATACTGGTGACTGATGTACATAGCTTCAGTAGCAGCACATACTGGTGACTGATGTACACACCTTCAGTAGCAGCACATACTGGTGACTGATGTACATACCTTCAGTAGCAGCACATACTGGTGACTGATGTACACACCTTCAGTAGCAGTACATACTGGTGACTGATGTACACACCTTCAGTAGCAGCACATACTGGTGACTGATGTACACACCTTCAGTAGCAGTACATACTGGTGACTGATGTACACACCTTCAGTAGCAGCACATACTGGTGACTGATGTACACACCTTCAGTAGCAGCACATACTGGTGACTGATGTACACACCTTCAGTATCAGTACATACTGCTGACTGATGTACATAGCTTCAGTAGCAGCACATACTGGTGACTGACGTACACACCTTCAGTAGCAGCACATACTGGTGACTGATGTACATAGCTTCAGTAGCAGCACATACTGGTGACTGACGTACACACCTTCAGTAGCAGCACATACTGGTGACTGATGTACATACCTTCAGTAGCAGCACATACTGGTGACTCATGTACACACCTTCAGTAGCAGCACATACTGGTGACTGATGTACATACCTTCAGTAGCAGCACATACTGGTGACTGATGTACAAACCTTCAGTAGCAGCACATACTGGTGACTGATGTACACACCTTAGGTAACAGCACATACCGGTGACTGATGTACACACCTTCAGTAGCAGCACATACTGGTGACTGACGTACACACCTTCAGTAGCAGTACTTGCTGGTGACTACTGTACACACCTTCAGTAGCAGCTCATACTGGTGACTGATGTAAACACCTTCAGGAGCAGCACATACTGGTGACTGATGTGCACACCTTCAGTAGCAGCACATAGTGGTGACTGACTGTACACACCCTCAGTAGCAGTACATACTGGTGACTGATGTACATACCTTCAGTAGCAGTACATACTGGTGACTGATGTACACACCTTCAGTAGCAGCACATACTGGTGACTGATGTACACCTTCAGTAGCAGTACATACTGGTGACTGATGTACATACCTTCAGTAGCAGTACATACTGGTGACTGATGTACACACCTTCAGTAGCAGCACATACTGGTGACTGATGTACATACCTTCAGTAGCAGTACATACTGGTGACTGATGTACACACCTTCAGTAGCAGCACATACTGGTGACTGATGTACACACCTTCAGTAGCAGCACATACTGGTGACTGATGTACACACCTTCAGTAGCAGCACATACTGGTGACTGATGTACACACCTTCAGTAGCAGCACATACTGGTGACTGATGTACACACCTTCAGTAGCAGCACATACTGGTGACTGATGTACACACCTTCAGTAGCAGCACATACTGGTGACTGATGTACACACCTTCAGTAGCAGCACATACTGGTGACTGATGTACATACCTTCAGTAGCAGCACATACTGGTGACTGATGTACACACCTTCAGTAGCAGCACATACTGGTGACTGATGTACACACCTTCAGTAGCAGCACATACTGGTGACTGATGTACACACCTCAGTAGCAGTACATACTGCTGACTGATGTACATAGCTTCAGTAGCAGCACATACTGGTGACTGACGTACACACCTTCAGTAGCAGCACATACTGGTGACTGATGTACACACCTTCAGTAGCAGCACATACTGGTGACTGACGTACACACCTTCAGTAGCAGCACATACTGGTGACTGATGTACATACCTTCAGTAGCAGCACATACTGGTGACTGACGTACACACCTTCAGTAGCAGTACATACTGGTGACTGATGTACACACCTTCAGTAGCAGCACATACTGGTGACTGGTGTACACACCTTCGGTAGCAGTACATACCGGTGACTGATGTACATACCTTCAGTAGCAGCACATACTGGTGACTGATGTACACACCTTAGGTAACAGCACATACCGGTGACTGATGTACACACCTTCAGTAGCAGCACATACTGGTGACTGACGTACACACCTTCAGTAGCAGTACTTGCTGGTGACTACTGTACACACCTTCAGTAGCAGCTCATACTGGTGACTGATGTAAACACCTTCAGGAGCAGCACATACTGGTGACTGATGTGCACACCTTCAGTAGCAGCACATAGTGGTGACTGCTGTACACACCCTCAGTAGCAGTACATACTGGTGACTGACGTACATACCTTCAGTAGAAGTACATACTGGTGACTGATGTACACACCTTCAGTAGCAGCACATACTAGTGACTGATGTACATACCTTCAGTAGCAGTACATACTGGTGACTGATGTACACACCTGGAGTAGCAGCACATACTGGTGACTGATGTACACACCTTCAGTAGCAGTACATACTGGTGACTGATGTACATACCTTCAGTAGCAGCACATACTGGTGACTGATGTACACACCTTCAGTAGCAGCACATACTGGTGACTGATGTACATACCTTCAGTAGCAGTACATACTGGTGACTGATGTACACACCTTCAGTAGCAGCACATACTGGTGACTGATGTACATACCTTCAGTAGCAGCACATACTGGTGACTGATGTACACACCTTCAATATCAGTACATACTGCTGACTGATGTACATAGCTTCAGTAGCAGCACATACTGGTGACTGACGTACACACCTTCAGTAGCAGCACATACTGGTGACTGATGTACATACCTTCAGTAGCAGCACATACTGGTGACTGACGTACACACCTTGAGTAGCAGTACATACTGGTGACTGATGTACACACCTTCAGTAGCAGCACATACTGGTGACTGGTGTACACACCTTCGGTAGCAGTACATACCGGTGACTGATGTACATACCTTCAGTAGCAGCACATACTGGTGACTGATGTACAAACCTTCAGTAGCAGCACATACTGGTGACTGATGTACACACCTTAGGTAACAGCACATACCGGTGACTGATGTACACACCTTCAGTAGCAGCACATACTGGTGACTGACGTACAGGTGACTGACGTACACACCTTCAGTAGCAGCACATACTGGTGACTGATGTACATACCTTCAGTAGCAGCACATACTGGTGACTGATGTACACACCTTCAGTAGCAGTACATACTGGTGACTGACGTACATACCTTCAGTAGCAGCACATACTGGTGACTGATGTACACACCTTCAGTAGCAGCACATACTGGTGACTGACGTACACACCTTCAGTAGCAGCACATACTGGTGACTGATGTACATACCTTCAGTAGCAGCACATACTGGTGACTGATGTACACACCTTCAGTAGCAGTACATACTGGTGACTGATGTACACACCTTCAGTAGCAGCACATACTGGTGACTGACGTACACACCTTCAGTAGCAGCACATACTGGTGACTGATGTACACACCTTCAGTAGCAGCACATACTGGTGACTGATGTACATACCTTCAGTAGCAGTACATACTGGTGACTGATGTACACACCTTCAGTAGCAGCACATACTGGTGACTGATGTACACACCTTCAGTAGCAGCACATACTGGTGACTGATGTACACACCTTCAATATCAGTACATACTGCTGACTGATGTACATAGCTTCAGTAGCAGCACATACTGGTGACTGACGTACACACCTTCAGTAGCAGCACATACTGGTGACTGATGTACATACCTTCAGTAGCAGCACATACTGGTGACTGACGTACACACCTTGAGTAGCAGTACATACTGGTGACTGATGTACACACCTTCAGTAGCAGCACATACTGGTGACTGGTGTACACACCTTCGGTAGCAGTACATACCGGTGACTGATGTACATACCTTCAGTAGCAGCACATACTGGTGACTGATGTACAAACCTTCAGTAGCAGCACATACTGGTGACTGATGTACACACCTTAGGTAACAGCACATACCGGTGACTGATGTACACACCTTCAGTAGCAGCACATACTGGTGACTGACGTACACACCTTCAGTATCAGTACATAGCGATGACTGATGTACATAGCTTCAGTAGCAGCACATACTGGTGACTGACGTACACACCTTCAGTAGCAGCACATACTGGTGACTGATGTACATACCTTCAGTAGCAGCACATACTGGTGACTGACGTACACACCTTGAGTAGCAGTACATACTGGTGACTGATGTACATACCTTCAGTAGCAGCACATACTGGTGACTGGTGTACACACCTTCGGTAGCAGTACATACCGGTGACTGATGTACAAACCTTCAGTAGCAGCACATACTGGTGACTGATGTACACACCTTAGGTAACAGCACATACCGGTGACTGATGTACACACCTTCAGTAGCAGCACATACTGGTGACTGACGTACACACCTTCAGTAGCAGTACTTGCTGGTGACTACTGTACACACCTTCAGTAGCAGCTCATACTGGTGACTGATGTAAACACCTTCAGGAGCAGCACATACTGGTGACTGATGTGCACACCTTCAGTAGCAGCACATAGTGGTGACTGCTGTACACACCCTCAGTAGCAGTACATACTGGTGACTGACGTACATACCTTCAGTAGAAGTACATACTGGTGACTGATGTACACACCTTCAGTAGAAGCACATACTAGTGACTGATGTACACACCTTCAGTAGCAGTACATACTGGTGACTGACGTACATACCTTCAGTAGCAGTACATACTGGTGACTGACGTACATACCTTCAATAGCAGCACATACTGGTGACTGACGTACACACCGTCAGTACCAACACATACTGGTGACTGATGTACATACCTTCAGTAGCAGTACATACTGGTGACTGATGTACACACCTTCAGTAGCAGTACATACTGGTGACTGATGTACACACCTTCAGTAGCAGTACATACTGGTGACTGACGTACACACCTTCAGTAGCAGTACATACTGGTGACTGATGTACACACCTTCAGTAGCAGTACATACTGGTGACTGATGTACACACCTTCAGTAGCAGCACATACTGGTGACTGATGTACACACCTTCAGTAGCAGCACATACTGGTGACTGATGTACATACCTTCAGTAGCAGTACATACTGGTGACTGATGTACACACACCTTCAGTAGCAGCACATACGGTGACTGATGTACACACCTTCAGTAGCAGCACATACTGGTGACTGATGTACACACCTTAGGTAACAGCACATACCGGTGACTGATGTACACACCTTCAGTAGCAGCACATACTGGTGACTGATGTACACACCTTCAGTAGCAGCACATACTGGTGACTGATGTAAACACCTTCAGGAGCAGCACATACTGGTGACTGATGTGCACACCTTCAGTAGCAGCACATAGTGGTGACTGCTGTACACACCCTCAGTAGCAGTACATACTGGTGACTGACGTACATACCTTCAGTAGAAGTACATACTGGTGACTGATGTACACACCTTCAGTAGCAGCACATACTAGTGACTGATGTACACACCTTCAGTAGCAGTACATACTGGTGACTGACGTACATACCTTCAGTAGCAGTACATACTGGTGACTGACGTACATACCTTCAGTAGCAGCACATACTGGTGACTGACGTACACACCGTCAGTACCAACACATACTGGTGACTGATGTACATACCTTCAGTAGCAGTACATACTGGTGACTGATGTACACACCTTCAGTAGCAGCACATACTGGTGACTGATGTACACACCTTCAGTATCAGTACATAGCGATGACTGATGTACATACCTTCAGTAGCAGCACATACTGGTGACTGATGTACAGACCTTCAGTAGCAGCACATACTGGTGTCTGATGTACACACCTACAGTAGCAGTACATACTGGAGACTGATGTACACACCTTCAGTAGCAGCACATACTAGTGACTGATGTACACACCTACAGTAGCAGTACATACTGGTGACTGATGTACACACCTTCAGTAGCAGCACATACTAGTGACTGATGTACACACCTTCAGTAGCAGTACATACTGGTGACTGATATAAACACCTTCAGTACCAACACATACTGGTGACTGACGAACATACCTTCAGTAGCAGTACATACTGGTGACTGATGTACACCCCTTCAGTAGATGCACATACTAGTGACTGATGTACACACCTTCAGTAGCAGCACATACTGGTGACTGATGTACACACCTTCAGTATCAGTACATACTGCTGACTGATGTACACACCTTCAGTATCAGTACATACTGCTGACTGATGTACATAGCTTCAGTAGCAGCACATACTGGTGACTGATGTACATACCTTCAGTAGCAGCACATACTGGTGACTGACGTACACACCTTGAGTAGCAGTACATACTGGTGACTGATGTACACACCTTCAGTAGCAGCACATACTGGTGACTGGTGTACACACCTTCGGTAGCAGTACATACCGGTGACTGATGTAAATACCTTCAGTAGCAGCACATACTGGTGACTGATGTACACACCTTCAGTAGCAGCACATACTGGTGACTGATGTACACACCTTCAGTAGCAGTACATACTGGTGACTGATCTAAACACCTTCAGTAGCAGCACATACTGGTGACTGACGTACACACCGTCAGTACCAACACATACTGGTGACTGATGTACACACATTGAGTATCAGTACATACCGATGACTGATGTACACACCTTCAGTAGCAGTACATACTGGTGACTGATGTACACACCTTCAGTAGCAGCACATACTGGTGACTGATGTACACACCTTCAGTATCAGTACATAGCGATGACTGATGTACATACCTTCAGTAGCAGCACATACTGGTGACTGATGTACACACCGTCAGTAGCAGCACATACTGGTGTCTGATGTACACACCTACAGTAGCAGTACATACTGGAGACTGATGTACACACCTTCAGTAGCAGCACGTACTAGTGACTGATGTACACACCTTCGGTAGCAGTACATGCTGATGACAGATGTACACACCTTCAGTAGCAGTACATACTGGTGACTGATGTACACACCTTCAGCAGCAGCACATACTGGTGACTGACGTACACACCTTCAGTAGCAGTGCATACAGGTGACTGACGTACACACCTTCAGTATCAGTACATACTGGTGACTGGCGTGCACACCTTCAGTATCAGTACATACTGGTGACTGGCGTGCACACCTTCAGTTGCAGCACATACTGGTGACTGACGTACACACCTTCAGTAGCAGCACATACTGGTGACTGATGTACACACCTTCAGTAGCAGCACATACTGGTGACTGATGTACACACCTTCATTAGCAGTTCATACTGGTGACTGACGTACAAACCTTCAGTAGCAGTACATACTGGTGACTGATGTACACACCTTCAGTAGCAGCACATACTAGTGACTGATGTACCCACCTTCAGTAGCAGTATATACTGCTGACTGATGTAGACAACTTCAGTATTAGCACATAATTGGGACTGACGTACACACATTCAGCAGCAGCTCATAGTGGTGACTGATGTATACACCTTCAGTAGCAGCACATAATGGTGACTGATGTACACACCTTCCGTATCAGTACATACTGGTGACTGATGTAAACACCTTCAGTACCAACACATACTGGTGACTGACGAACATACCTTCAGTAGCAGTACATACTGGTGACTGATGTACACCCCTTCAGTAGATGCACATACTAGTGACTGATGTACACACCTTCAGTAGCAGCACATACTGGTGACTGATCTAAACACCTTCAGTAGCAGCACATACTGGTGACTGACGTACACACGTCAGTACCAACACATACTGGTGACTGATATACACACATTGAGTATCAGTACATACCGATGACTGATGTACATACCTTCAGTAGCAGTACATACTGGTGACTGATGTACACACCTTCAGTAGCAGCACATACTGGTGACTGATGTACACACCTTCAGTAGCAGTACATAGCGATGACTGATGTACATACCATCAGTAGCAGCACATACTGGTGACTGATGCACAGTCCTTCAGTAGCAGCACATACTGGTGTCTGATGTACACACCTACAGTAGCAGTACATACTGGAGACTGATGTACACACCTTCAGTAGCAGCACATACTAGTGACTGATGTACACACCTTCGGTAGCAGTACATGCTGATGACAGATGTACACACCTTCAGTAGCAGTACATATTGGTGACTGATGTACACACCTTCAGCAGCAGCACATACTGGTGACTGACGTACACACCTTCAGTAGCAGTGCATACAGGTGACTGATGTACACACCTACAGTAGCAGTACATACTGGTAACCGATGTACACACCTTCAGTAGCAGCACATACTGGTGACTGGTGTACACACCTACAGTAGCAGTACATACTGGTAACCGATGTACACACCTTCAGTAGCAGCACATACTGGTGACTGATGTACTTACCTTCAGTAGCAGCACATACTAGTGACTGATGTACACACCTTCATTAGCAGTACATACTGGTGACTGATCTAAACACCTTCAGTAGCAGCACATACTGGTGACTGACGTACACACGTCAGTACCAACACATACTGGTGACTGATATACACACATTGAGTATCAGTACATACCGATGACTGATGTACATACCTTCAGTAGCAGTACATACTGGTGACTGATGTACACACCTTCAGTAGCAGCACATACCGGTGACTGATGTACACACCTTCAGTAGCAGTACATAGCGATGACTGATGTACATACCATCAGTAGCAGCACATACTGGTGACTGATGTACAGTCCTTCAGTAGCAGCACATACTGGTGTCTGATGTACACACCTACAGTAGCAGTACATACTGGAGACTGATGTACACACCTTCAGTAGCAGCACATACTAGTGACTGATGTACACACCTTCAGTAGCAGTACATGCTGATGACAGATGTACACACCTTCAGTAGCAGTACATATTGGTGACTGATGTACACACCTTCAGCAGCAGCACATACTGGTGACTGACGTACACACCTTCAGTAGCAGTGCATACAGGTGACTGATGTACACACCTACAGTAGCAGTACATACTGGTAACCGATGTACACACCTTCAGTAGCAGCACATACTGGTGACTGGTGTACACACCTACAGTAGCAGTACATACTGGTAACCGATGTACACACCTTCAGTAGCAGCACATACTGGTGACTGATGTACTTACCTTCAGTAGCAGCACATACTAGTGACTGATGTACACACCTTCATTAGCAGTACATACTGGTGACTGACGTACAAACCTTCAGTAGCAGCACATACTAGTGACTGATGTACACACCTTCAGTAGCAGCACATACTGGTGACTGGTGTACACACCTTCGGTAGCAGTACATACTGGTGACTGACGTTCACACCTTCAGTAGCAGCACGTACTGGTGATTGACGTACATACCATCAGTAGCTGCATAACCTGGTGACTGATTTACAAATCTTCAGTATCAGTACATACTGTTGACTGATGTATATACCATCAGTAGCAGCACATACATGTGACTGACGTACACACCTTCAGTATCAGCACATAATTGTGACTGACGTACACACCTTCAGCAGCAGCACATTCTGGTGACTGACGCACACACCTTCAGTAGCAGTACATACTGGTGACTGGCGTGCACACCTTCAGTAGCAGCACATACTGGTGACTGACGTACATACCTTCAGATGCAGCACATACTGGTGACGTATGTATACCCCTTCAGTAGCAGCACATACTAGTGACTGATGTACACACCTACAGTAGCAGTTCATACTGGTGACTGCTGTACACACCTTCAGTAGCACACACACAGATGACAGATGTACACACCTTCAGTAGCAGTACATACTGGTGACTGATGTACACACCTTCAGTATCAGCACATACTGGTGGCTGACGTACACACCTTCAGCAGCAGCACATACTGGTGACTGACGTACACACCTTCAGTAGCAGTGCATACCGGTGACTGACGTACACACCTTCAGTATCAGTACATACTGGTGACTGGCGTGCACACCTTCAGTAGCAGCACATACTGGTGACTGACGTACATATCTTCAGATGCAGCACATACTGGTGACTGATGTACACACCTTCAGATGCAGCACATACTGTTGACTGATGTACACACCTTCAGTAGCAGCACTTACTGGTGACAGATGTACACACCTTCAGTAGCAGCACATATTAGTGACTGATGTACACACCTTCAGTAGCAGCACATATTAGTGACTGATGTACCCACCTTCAGTAGCAGTACATACTGCTGACTGATGTACACACCTTCAGTAGCAGCACATACTGGTGACTGACGTACAAACCTTCAGAAGCAGCACATACTGGTGGCTGATGTACACACCTTCAGTAGCAGCACATACTGGTGACTGATGTACATACCTTCAGTAGCAGTTCATACTGGTGACTAACGTACACACCTTCAGTAGCAGTACATACCGGTGACTGATGTACATACCTTCAGTAGCAGCACATACTGGTGACTGATGTACATACCTTCAGTAGCAGCACATACTGGTGACTGACGTACAGACCTTCAGTAGCAGCACATACTGGTGGCTGATGTACACACCTTCAGTAGCAGCACATACTGGTGACTGATGTACATACCTTCAGTAGCAGTTCATACTGGTGACTGACATACACACCTTCAGTAGCGGTACACACCGGTGACTGATGTACATACCTTCAGTAGCAGCACATACTGGTGACAGATGTACACACCTTCAGTAGCAGCACATACTGGTGACTGATGTACATACCTTCAGTAGCAGTTCATACTGGGGACTGATGTACATACCTTCAGTAGCAACACATACTGGTGACTGACGTACAAATCTTCAGTAGCAGCACATACTGGTGGCTGATGTACACACCTACAGTAGCAGCACATACTGGTGACAGATGTACACACCTTCAGTAGCAGCACATACTAGTGACTGATGTACACACCTTCAGTCGCAGCACATACTGGTGACTGATGTACACACCTTCCGTATCAGTACATACCGGTGACTGATGTACATACCTTCAGTAGCAGCACATACTGGTGACTGATGTACACACCTTCAGTAGCAGCACATACCGGTGACTGATGTACACACCTTCAGTAGCAGCACATACTAGTGACTGATGTACGCACCTTCAGTAGCAGTACATACTGGTGAATGATGTACACACCTTCAGTAGCAGTACATACTGATGACTGACGTACACACCTTCAGCAGCAGCACATACTGGTGACTGACGTACACACCTTCAGTAGCAGAGCATATTGGTGACTGGCGTGCACACCTTCAGTAGCAGCACATACTGGTGACTGACGTACATACCTTCAGATGCAGCAGATACTGGTGACTGACGTACACACCTTCAGATGCAGCACATACTGGTGACTGACGTACACACCTTCCCTAGCAGCGCATACCGGTGACTGATGTACACACCTTCAGTAGCAGCACATACTGGTGACTGACGTACAAACCTTCAGTAGCAGCACATACTGGTGGCTGATGTACACACCTTCAGTAGCAGCACATACTGGTGACTGATGTACATACCTTCAGTAGCAGTTCATACTGGTGACTAACGTACACACCTTCAGTAGCAGTACATACCGGTGACTGATGTACATACCTTCAGGAGCAGCACATACATGTGACTGATGTACACACCTTCAGTAGCAGCACATACTGGTAACTGACGTACACACCTTCAGCAGCAGCACACACTGATGAATGACGTACACACCTTCAGTAGCAGTACATACTGTTGACTGACGTACACAGCTTCAGTAGCAGCACATACTGGTGACTGACGTACACACCTTCAGTTGCAGCACATACTAGTGACTGATGTACACACCTTCAGTAGCAGTACATACTGGTGACTGATGTACATCATCAGTAGCAGTACATACTTGTGACTGACGTACACACCTTCAGTAGTAGCACATAGTGGTGACTGACGTACACACCTTCAGTAGCAGCACATACTGTTGAGTGACGTACGCCCCTTCAGTTGCAGCACATACTAGTGACTGATGTTCACACCTTCAGTAGCAGTACATACTGGTGACTGATGTACACCATCAGTAGCAGTACATACTGGTGACTGAGGTACACACCTTCAGTAGTAGCACATAGTGGTGACTGACGTACACACCTTCAGTAGCAGCACATACTGTTGAGTGACGTACGCCCCTTCAGTTGCAGCACATACTAGTGACTGATGTACACACCTTCAGTAGCAGTACATACTGGTGACTGATGTACACCATCAGTAGCAGTACATACTGGTGACTGAGGTACATACCTTCAGTAGTAGTACATACTGGTGACTGATGTACACACCTTCAGTAGAAGCACATACTGGTGACTGATGTACACACCTTCAGTAGCAGTACATACTGGTGACTGATGTACACCATCAGTAGCAGTACATACTGGTGACTGAGGTACATACCTTCAGTAGTAGTACATACTGGTGACTGATGTACACACCTTCAGAAGAAGCACATACTGGTGACTGATGCACACACCTTCAGCATCAGTACATACTGGTGACTGATGTACACACCTTCAGTTGCAGTACCTGCTGGTGACTGATGTAAAAACCTTCAGTAGCAGCACACACTGGAGGCTGATGTACACACCTTCAGTAGCAGCACATACTGGTAACTGACGTACACACCTTCAGCAGCAGCACACACTGATGAATGACGTACACACCTTCAGTAGCAGTACATACTTTTGACTGACGTACACCCCTTCAGTAGCAGCACATACTTGTGACTGATGTACACACCTTCAGCAGCAGCACATAATAGTGACTGATGTACACACCTTCAGTAGCAGTACATACTGGTGGCTGATGTACACTCTCAGTAGCAGCACATACACGTGACTGATGTACAGACCTTCAGTAGCAGCACATACTGGTAACTGACGTACACACGTTCAGCAGCAGCACACACTGATGAATGACGTACACACCTTCAGTAGCAGTACATACTGTTGACTGACGTACACACCTTCAGTAGCAGCACAATCTGTTGACTGACGTACACACCATCAGTAGCAGCACATACTGGTGACTGACGTACACACCTTCAGTTGCAGCACATACTAGTGACTGATGTACACACCTTCAGTAGCAGTACATACTGGTGACTGATGTACACACCTTCAGTAGCAGTACATACTGGTGGCTGATGTACACCCTCAGTAGCAGCACATACATGTGACTGATGTACACACCTTCAGTAGCAGCACATACTGGCAACTGACGTACACACCTTCAGCAGCAGCACACACTGATGAATGACGTACACACCTTCAGTAGCAGTACATACTGTTGACTGACGTACACACCTTCAGTAGCAGCACAATCTGTTGACTGACGTACACACCATCAGTAGCAGCACATACTGGTGACTGACGTACACACCTTCAGTTGCAGCACATATGAGTGACTGATGTACACACCTTCAGTAGCAGTACATACTGGTGACTGATGTACACCATCAGTAGCAGTACATACTTGTGACTGACGTACACACCTTCAGTAGTAGCACATAGTGGTGACTGACGTACACACCTTCAGTAGCAGCACATACTGTTGACTGACGTACGCCCATTCAGTTGCAGCACATACTAGTGACTGATGTACACACTTTCAGTAGCAGTACATACTGGTGACTGATGTACACCATCAGTAGCAGTACATACTGGTGACTGAGGTACATACCTTCAGTAGTAGTACATACTGGTGACTGATGTACACACCTTCAGTAGAAGCACATACTGGTGACTGATGCACACACCTTCAGCATCAGTACATACTGGTGACTGATGTACACACCTTCAGTTGCAGTACCTGCTGGTGACTGAAGTAAACACCTTCAGTAGCAGCACACACTGGAGGCTGATGTACACACCTTCAGTAGCAGCACATACTGGTAACTGACGTACACACCTTCAGCAGCAGCACACACTGATGAATGACGTACACACCTTCAGTAGCAGTACATACTTTTGACTGACGTACACCCCTTCAGTAGCAGCACATACTTGTGACTGATGTACACAGCTTCAGCAGTAGCACATACTAGTGACTGATGTACACACCTTCAGTAGCAGTACATACTGGTGGCTGATGTACACCCTCGGTAGCAGCACATACACGTGACTGATGTACACACCTTCAGTAGCAGCACATACTGGTAACTGACGTACACACGTTCAGCAGCAGCACACACTGATGAATGACGTACACACGTTCAGTAGCAGTACATACTGTTGACTGACGTACACACCTTCAGTAGCAGCACAATCTGTTGACTGACGTACACACCATCAGTAGCAGCACATACTGGTGACTGACGTACACACCTTCAGTTGCAGCACATACTAGTGACTGATGTACACACCTTCAGTAGCAGTACATACTGGTGACTGATGTACACCATCAGTAGCAGTACATACTTGTGACTGACGTACACACCTTCAGTAGCAGCACATACTGTTGACTGACGTACACCCCTTCAGTAGCAGCACATACTAGTGACTGATGTACACACCATCAGTAGCAGCAGATACATGTGACTGATGTACACATCTTCAGTAGCAGCACACACTGCTGACTGATGTACACACCCTCAGTAGCAGCACATACTGGGGGCTGATGTACACACCTTCAGTAGCAGCACAAAATGGTAATTGACGTACACACCTTCAACAGCAGCACACACTGATGAATGACGTACACACCTTCAGTAGCAGTACATACTATTGACTGACGTACACACCTTTAGTAGCAGCACAATCTGTTGACTGACGTACGCACCTTCAGTAGCAGCACATACTGGTGACTGACGTACACACCTTCAGTTGCAGCACATACTAGTGACTGATGTACACACCTTCAGTAGCAGTACATACTGGTGACTGATGTACACCATCAGTAGCAGTACATACTTGTGA
The DNA here is from genome assembly GCA_034401795.1 of Chaetoderma sp. LZ-2023a. Lineage (NCBI taxonomy): Eukaryota > Metazoa > Mollusca > Caudofoveata > Chaetodermatida > Chaetodermatidae > Chaetoderma > Chaetoderma sp. LZ-2023a. The sequence continues at coordinate 10,961,495 of CM067360.1, read as the reverse complement.
CTGACGTACACACCTTCAGTAGTAGCACATAGTGGTGACTAACGTACACACCTTCAGTAGCAGCACATACTGTTGACTGACGTACACCCCTTCAGTAGCAGTACATACTGGTGACTGATGTACACCCTCAGTAGCAGCACATACATGTGACTGATGTACACACCGTCAGTAGCAGCACATACTGGTAACTGACGTACACACCTTCAGCAGCAGCACACACTGATGAATGACGTAAAACACCTTCAGTAGCAGTACATACTGTTGACTGACGTACACACCTTCAGTAGCAGCACAATCTGTTGACTGACGTACACACCTTCAGTAGCAGCACATACTGGTGACTGAGGTACACACCATCAGTTGCAGCACATACTAGTGACTGATGTACACACCTTCAGTAGCAGTACATACTGGTGACTGATGTACACCATCAGTAGCAGTACATACTTGTGACTGACGTACACACCTTCAGTAGTAGCACATAGTGGTGACTGACGTACACACCTTCAGTAGCAGCACATACTGTTGACTGACGTACACCCCTTCAGTAGCAGCACATACTTGTGACTGATGTACACACCTTCAGTAGCAGCACATACTAGTGACTGATGTACACACCTTCAGTAGCAGTACATACTGGTGACTGATGTACACCCTCAGGAGCAGCACATACATGTGACTGATGTACACATCTTCAGTAGCAGCACATACTGGTGACTGATGTACACACCCTCAGTAGCAGTACATACTGGTGACTGACGTACATACATTCAGTAGTAGTACATACTGGTGACTGGTGTACACACCTTCAGTGGCAGTACATACTGGTGACTGGTGTACATACCCTCAGTAGCAGCACATACTTGTGACTGACGTACACACATTCACTAGCAGCACATACTGGTGACTAATGTACACACCTTCAGTAGCAGCACATACTGGTTACTGATGTACACACCTTCAGTAGCAGTACATACTGGTGACTGACGTACATACCTTCAGTAGTATTTCATACTGGTGACTGATGTACACACCTGCGGTAGCAGCACATACTGGTGACTGATGTACACATCTTCAGTGTCAGTACATACTTGTGACTGACGTACACACCTTCAGTAGCAGTACATACTGTTGACTGACGTACACACCTTCAGCTGCAGCACATACTTGTGACTGATGTACACACCGTCAGTAGCAGCACATACTGGTGACTGAGGTACACACCATCAGTTGCAGCACATACTAGTGACTGAGGTACACACCTTCAGTAGCAGTACATACTGGTGACTGATGTACACCATCAGTAGCAGTACATACTTGTGACTGACGTACACACCTTCAGTAGTAGCACATAGTGGTGACTGACGTACACACCTTCAGTAGCAGCACATACTGTTGACTGACGTACACCCCTTCAGTAGCAACACATACTTGTGACTGATGTACACACCTTCAGTAGCAGCACATACTAGTGACTGATGTACACACATTCAGTAGCAGTACATACTGTTGACTGACGTACACACCTTCAGCTGCAGCACATACTTGTGACTGATGTACACACCGTCAGTAGCAGCACATACTGGTGACTGATGTACACCCTCAGTAGCAGCACATACTTGTGACTGATGTACACACCGTCAGTAGCAGCACATCCTGGTGACTGATGTACACCCTCAGTAGCAGCACATACATGTGACTGATGTACACACCGTCAGTAGCAGCACATACTGGTAACTGACGTACACACCTTCAGCAGCAGCACACACTGATGAATGACGTACACACCTTCAGTAGCAGTACATACTGTTGACTGACGTACACACCTTCAGCTGCAGCACATACTAGTGACTGACGTACACACCTTCAGCTGCAGCACATACTAGTGACTGATGTACACACCTTCAGTAGCAGTACATACTGGTGACTGATGTACACCCTCAGTAGCAGCACATACATGTGACTGATGTACACACCGTCAGTAGCAGCACATACTGGTAACTGACGTACACACCTTCAGCAGCAGCACACACTGATGAATGACGTACACACCTTCAGTAGCAGTACATACTGTTGACTGACGTACACACATTCAGTAGCAGTACATACTGGTGACTGATGTACACCCTCAGGAGCAGCACATACATGTGACTGATGTACACATCTTCAGTAGCAGCACATACTGGTGACTGATGTACACACCCTCAGTAGCAGTACATACTGGTGACTGACGTACATACATTCAGTAGTAGTACATACTGGTGACTGGTGTACACACCTTCAGTGGCAGTACATACTGGTGACTGGTGTACAAACCCTCAGTAGCAGCACATACTTGTGACTGACGTACACACATTCACTAGCAGCACATACTGGTGACTAATGTACACACCTTCAGTAGCAGCACATACTGGTTACTGATGTACACACCTTCAGTAGCAGTACATACTGGTGACTGACGTACATACCTTCAGTAGTAGTTCATACTGGTGACTGATGTACACACCTGCGGTAGCAGCACATACTGGTGACTGATGTACACATATTCAGTGTCAGTACATACTTGTGACTGACGTACACACCTTCAGTAGCAGTACATACTGTTGACTGACGTACACACCTTCAGTAGCAGCACAATCTGTTGACTGACGTACACACCATCAGTAGCAGCACATACTGGTGACTGACGTACACACCTTCAGTTGCAGCACATACTAGTGACTGATGTACACACCTTCAGTAGCAGTACATACTGGTGACTGATGTACACCATCAGTAGCAGTACATACTTGTGACTGACGTACACACCTTCAGTAGCAGCACATACTGTTGACTGACGTACACCCCTTCAGTAGCAGCACATACTAGTGACTGATGTACACACCATCAGTAGCAGCAGATACATGTGACTGATGTACACATCTTCAGTAGCAGCACACACTGCTGACTGATGTACACACCCTCAGTAGCAGCACATACTGGGGGCTGATGTACACACCTTCAGTAGCAGCACAAAATGGTAATTGACGTACACACCTTCAACAGCAGCACACACTGATGAATGACGTACACACCTTCAGTAGCAGTACATACTATTGACTGACGTACACACCTTTAGTAGCAGCACAATCTGTTGACTGACGTACGCACCTTCAGTAGCAGCACATACTGGTGACTGACGTACACACCTTCAGTTGCAGCACATACTAGTGACTGATGTACACACCTTCAGTAGCAGTACATACTGGTGACTGATGTACACCATCAGTAGCAGTACATACTTGTGACTGACGTACACACCTTCAGTAGTAGCACATAGTGGTGACTAACGTACACACCTTCAGTAGCAGCACATACTGTTGACTGACGTACACCCCTTCAGTAGCAGTACATACTGGTGACTGATGTACACCCTCAGTAGCAGCACATACATGTGACTGATGTACACACCGTCAGTAGCAGCACATACTGGTAACAGACGTACACACCTTCAGCAGCAGCACACACTGATGAATGACGTAAAACACCTTCAGTAGCAGTACATACTGTTGACTGACGTACACACCTTCAGTAGCAGCACAATCTGTTGACTGACGTACACACCTTCAGTAGCAGCACATACTGGTGACTGAGGTACACACCATCAGTTGCAGCACATACTAGTGACTGATGTACACACCTTCAGTAGCAGTACATACTGGTGACTGATGTACACCATCAGTAGCAGTACATACTTGTGACTGACGTACACACCTTCAGTAGTAGCACATAGTGGTGACTGACGTACACACCTTCAGTAGCAGCACATACTGTTGACTGACGTACACCCCTTCAGTAGCAGCACATACTTGTGACTGATGTACACACCTTCAGTAGCAGCACATACTAGTGACTGATGTACACACCTTCAGTAGCAGTACATACTGGTGACTGATGTACACCCTCAGGAGCAGCACATACATGTGACTGATGTACACATCTTCAGTAGCAGCACATACTGGTGACTGATGTACACACCCTCAGTAGCAGTACATACTGGTGACTGACGTACATACATTCAGTAGTAGTACATACTGGTGACTGGTGTACACACCTTCAGTGGCAGTACATACTGGTGACTGGTGTACATACCCTCAGTAGCAGCACATACTTGTGACTGACGTACACACATTCACTAGCAGCACATACTGGTGACTAATGTACACACCTTCAGTAGCAGCACATACTGGTTACTGATGTACACACCTTCAGTAGCAGTACATACTGGTGACTGACGTACATACCTTCAGTAGTAGTTCATACTGGTGACTGATGTACACACCTGCGGTAGCAGCACATACTGGTGACTGATGTACACATCTTCAGTGTCAGTACATACTTGTGACTGACGTACACACCTTCAGTAGCAGTACATACTGTTGACTGACGTACACACCTTCAGCTGCAGCACATACTTGTGACTGATGTACACACCGTCAGTAGCAGCACATACTGGTGACTGAGGTACACACCATCAGTTGCAGCACATACTAGTGACTGATGTACACACCTTCAGTAGCAGTACATACTGGTGACTGATGTACACCATCAGTAGCAGTACATACTTGTGACTGACGTACACACCTTCAGTAGTAGCACATAGTGGTGACTGACGTACACACCTTCAGTAGCAGCACATACTGTTGACTGACGTACACCCCTTCAGTAGCAACACATACTTGTGACTGATGTACACACCTTCAGTAGCAGCACATACTAGTGACTGATGTACACACATTCAGTAGCAGTACATACTGTTGACTGACGTACACACCTTCAGCTGCAGCACATACTTGTGACTGATGTACACACCGTCAGTAGCAGCACATACTGGTGACTGATGTACACCCTCAGTAGCAGCACATACTTGTGACTGATGTACACACCGTCAGTAGCAGCACATCCTGGTGACTGATGTACACCCTCAGTAGCAGCACATACATGTGACTGATGTACACACCGTCAGTAGCAGCACATACTGGTAACTGACGTACACACCTTCAGCAGCAGCACACACTGATGAATGACGTACACACCTTCAGTAGCAGTACATACTGTTGACTGACGTACACACCTTCAGCTGCAGCACATACTAGTGACTGACGTACACACCTTCAGCTGCAGCACATACTAGTGACTGATGTACACACCTTCAGTAGCAGTACATACTGGTGACTGATGTACACCCTCAGTAGCAGCACATACATGTGACTGATGTACACACCGTCAGTAGCAGCACATACTGGTAACTGACGTACACACCTTCAGCAGCAGCACACACTGATGAATGACGTACACACCTTCAGTAGCAGTACATACTGTTGACTGACGTACACACATTCAGTAGCAGTACATACTGGTGACTGATGTACACCCTCAGGAGCAGCACATACATGTGACTGATGTACACATCTTCAGTAGCAGCACATACTGGTGACTGATGTACACACCCTCAGTAGCAGTACATACTGGTGACTGACGTACATACATTCAGTAGTAGTACATACTGGTGACTGGTGTACACACCTTCAGTGGCAGTACATACTGGTGACTGGTGTACATACCCTCAGTAGCAGCACATACTTGTGACTGACGTACACACATTCACTAGCAGCACATACTGGTGACTAATGTACACACCTTCAGTAGCAGCACATACTGGTTACTGATGTACACACCTTCAGTAGCAGTACATACTGGTGACTGACGTACATACCTTCAGTAGTAGTTCATACTGGTGACTGATGTACACACCTGCGGTAGCAGCACATACTGGTGACTGATGTACACATATTCAGTGTCAGTACATACTTGTGACTGACGTACACACCTTCAGTAGCAGTACATACTGTTGACTGACGTACACACCTTCAGCTGCAGCACATACTTGTGACTGATGTACACACCGTCAGTAGCAGCACATACTGGTGACTGATGTACACCCTCAGTAGCAGCACATACTTGTGACTGATGTACACACCGTCAGTAGCAGCACATCCTGGTGACTGATGTACACCCTCAGTAGCAGCACATACATGTGACTGATGTACACACCGTCAGTAGCAGCACATACTGGTAACTGACGTACACACCTTCAGCAGCAGCACACACTGATGAATGACGTACACACCTTCAGTAGCAGTACATACTGTTGACTGACGTACACACCTTCAGCTGCAGCACATACTAGTGACTGACGTACACACCTTCAGCTGCAGCACATACTAGTGACTGATGTACACACCTTCAGTAGCAGTACATACTGGTGACTGATGTACACCCTCAGTAGCAGCACATACATGTGACTGATGTACACACCGTCAGTAGCAGCACATACTGGTAACTGACGTACACACCTTCAGCAGCAGCACACACTGATGAATGACGTACACACCTTCAGTAGCAGTACATACTGTTGACTGACGTACACACATTCAGTAGCAGCACATACTGGTGACTGACGTACACACCATCAGTTGCAGCACATACTAGTGACTGATGTACACACCTTCAGTAGCAGTACATACTGGTGACTGATGTACACCATCAGTAGCAGTACATACTTGTGACTGATGTACACACCTTCAGTAGCAGCACATACTTGTGACTGATGTACACACCTTCAGTAGCAGCACATACTTGTGACTGATGTACACACCTTCAGTAGCAGTACATACTGGTGACTGATGTACACATCTTCAGTAGCAGCACATACTGGTGACTGATGTACACACCCTTAGTAGCAGTACATACTGGTGACTGACGTACATACCTTCAGTAGCAGTACATACTGGTGACTGGTGTACACACCTTCAGTGGCAGTACATACTGGTGACTGGTGTACATACCCTCAGTAGCAGCACATACTTGTGACTGACGTACACACATTCACTAGCAGCACATACTGGTGACTGATGTACACACCTTCAGTAGCAGCACATACTGGTGACTGATGTACACACCTTCAGTAGCAGTACATACTGGTGACTGACGTACATACCTTCAGTAGTAGTTCATACTGGTGACTGATGTACACACCTTCAGTAGCAGCACATACTGGTGACTGATGTACACACCTTCAGTGTCAGTACATACTTGTGACTGACGTACACACCTTCAGTAGCAGTACCGGCTGGTGACTGATGTAAACACCTTCCATAGCAGCACATACTGGGGGCTGATGTACACACCTTCAGTAGCAGCACATACTGGTAACTGACGTACACACCTTCGGTAGCAGTACATACTGGTGACTGATGTACACACCTTCAGTGGCAGCACATGCTGGTGACTGGTGTACACACCTTCGGTAGCAGCACGTACCTGTGACTGATGTACATACCTTCAGTAGCAGCACATACTTGTGACTGATGTACACACGTTCAGTAGCAGCCCATACTGGTGACTGATGTACACACCTACAGTGGCAGTACATGCTGGTGACTGGTGTACACACCTTCGGTAGCAGTACGTACCTGTGACTGATGTACATACCTTCAGTAGCAGCACATCCTTGTGACTGATGTACACACGTTCAGTAGCAGCCCATACGGGTGACCGACGTACATACCTTTAGTAGCAGTACATACTGCTGACTGACGTACACACCTTCAGTAGCAGCACATACTTGTGACTGACGTACACACCTTCAGTAGCAGCACATACTGTTGACTGACGTACACACCTTCAGTAGCTGCACATACTGGTGACTGATGTACACACCTTCAGTATCAGTACATACTGGTGACTGATGTACACACCTTCAGTAGCAGCACATACTGGTAGCTGACGTACATACTTTCACTAGCAGCACATACTGATGACTGACGAATATATCTTCAGTAGCAGCCCTTACTGGGCACTGACTTATATTCCTTCAGTTTCAGCACATACTGTGGACTGATGATGATCATCATCATCATCGTCATCGTCATAATCATCGTCATCATCATCATCACCATCATCACCATCATCATCATCATGATCATCATCATCATCATCATCATCATCATCATCATCATTATCATCATCATCATCATCATATACTGGCGACTACATTCATACCATGTAATTATGGTTACAGAATTATATTCTTGTGACTGATGTACACACCTAACTAGCAGCACATTTAGTGACTGATGTACACACCTTCAGTAGCAGTACATACTGTTGACTGACGTACCCACCTTCAGTAGCAGCACATACTGGTGACTGATGTACACACATTCAGTAGCAGTACATACCGGTGACTGATGTACATACCTTCAGTATCAGCACATACTGGTGACTGACGTACACACCTTCAGTAGCAGCACATTCTGATAGCTGACGTACACACCTTCATAGCAGCACATACTGGTGACTGATGTGCACACCTTCAGTAGCAGCACATACTGGTGACTGACGTACACACCTTCGGTAGCAGTACATAATGGTGACTGATGTACACACCTTCAGTAGCAGCACATGCTGGTGACTGGTGTACACACCTTCGGTAGCAGTACGTACCTGTGACTGATGTACATACCTTCAGTAGCAGCACATACTTGTGACTGATGTACACACCTTCAGTAGCAGCCCATACTGGTGACTGATGTAGACACCTACAGTGGCAGTACATACTGGTGACTGATGTACACACCTTCAGTAGCAGCACATACTGGTGACTGATGTACACACCTTCAGTAGCAGTACATACGGGTGACTGACGTACATACCTTTAGTAGCAGTACATACTGCTGACTGATGGACACACCTTCAGTAGCAGCACATACTAGTGACTGATGTACACACCTTCACTAGCAGTACATCCTGGTGACTGATGTGCACACCTTCAGTAGCAGCACATACTGGTGACTGATGTACACACCATCAGTAGCAGTACATACTGGTGGCTGACTTACACACCTTCAGTAGCAGCACATACTGGTGACTGACGTACACACCTTCAGTAGCAGCACATACTGTTGACTGACGTACACACCTTCAGTAGCTGCACATACTGGTGACTGATGTACACACCTTCAGTAGCAGCACATACTGGTGACTGATGTACACACCTTCAGTATCAGTACCTACTGGTGACTGATGTACATACCTTCAGTAGCAGCACATACTAGTGACTGACGTACACACCGTCAGTAGATGTACATACTGGTGACTGATGTACACACCTTCAGTAGCAGCACATACTGGTAGCTGATGTACATACCTGCACTAGCAGCACATACTGATGACTGACGAATATATCTTCAGTAGCAGCCCCATCTGGGTACTGACTTTTATTCCTTCAGATTCAGCACATACTGTGGACTGATGATGATCATCATCATCATCGTCATCGTCATAATCATCGTCATCATCATCATCACCATCATCACCATCATCATCATCATCATCATCATCATCATCATCATCATCATCATATACTGGCGACTACATTCAGACCATGTAATTATGGTTACAGAATTATATTCTTGTGACTGATGTACACACCTACACTAGCAGCACATTTAGTGACTGATGTACACACCTTCAGTAGCAGTACATACTGTTGACTGACGTACCCACCTTCAGTAGCAGCACATACTGGTGCCTGATGTACACACATTCAGTAGCAGTACATACCGGTGACTGATGTACATACCTTCAGTATCAGCACATACTGGTGACTGACGTACACACCTTCAGTAGCAGCACATTCTGATAGCTGACGTACACACCTTCATAGCAGCACATACTGGTGACTGATGTACACACCTTCAGTAGCAGCACATACTGGTGGCTGACGTACATACTTTCACTAGCAGCACATACTGATGACTGACGTATATATCTTCAGTAGCAGCCCCTACTGGGCACTGACTTATATTCCTTCATTATGAGCACATACGTGGGACTGATGATGATCGTCATCAACATCGTCATCGTCATAATCATCGTCATCATCATCATCATCAGCATCATCATCACCATCATCATCATCATCATCATCATCATCATCATCATCATAATCATCATATACTTGGGATTACATTCATACCATGTAATTATGGTTACAGAATTATGAAATGTTCAGATGCAGATATAAGTTTGCGATTGTCTCACGCTTGATCAAACGTTACAGGACGTATCAAAGCGTATGCATGGTCATATGTATTCGATTGTGTGGCTGTTATGTTGCTGAATAATAGTTGAAGTAAGTGTGCATGATAAGGAGTGTTGTATATTAGCTGTAGATGTGTCTGTTTAACTTATCTGAAAAGCGTTCCTCATGCAACAGAAGTATAATATTGAACGATACCTTTTTCGACCACAACATCTAAAACATCCCCAAACCCTGTTTATTACTCTATCTGAGCTGCATTGTTTCTGCTCTTGACCTGGTATTTATGTAAGTTGTCGTGTGCACGTTTGAAAGATGCACTAGAAATGAACTTAACCATACTGTTTTTCAATTTAGTCCTTACGGCGTAATTTCTCAGACCTAGTCGAGTTTTGCATTTAAACATGTTTATGATGATTACTCTCCATCAGCTGTTCCTAGATAGTGAGCATGCGTGTCTATATAGAGCTACCGACAATTGGTAAGAGAAGTTATTTAACGTACCAAATATGTTTGATTTGCTCATCATATGTTGGTTGTATATGTCGGGGCATTATAGAGAGATTTTACTATGTACAGACTAGAACGATATTCAGATGGAATCACGGTTATGGTCGCGTCGGGTGGGGGAACATATTCAGAGAAAACATCATTGAACAACATGTCACTTTTATGTAAAGGTGTTGTTCATTCTATTAAAGTTGTGCTTATGGTCAGATAAGAACGAACTGCACGAACTCGTACCTGGATGCGACACTTAATGCCCGGTTTCATAATGTTCCTTACACATGTTCTCGTTTGCACAATGAACGCATGCATTCATAACGTTTCGAAATTACTTAAACGCATTACACGTAACAACCTCGTTCTCTTGCTGGTATTTTCCCGATTTCCTTGATGGCTCCCGTCTAATATTGATCGCCTATATGGCTTTATTTGAAATCCAGCCATTATGAAATTCAATTATTTTGTTTGGCAAATTAGCATTAACGAGGTTAATCACATATGCAATGAGTGTCTGACACCATGTATTGATGTAAGGTTTATTAGAAAGGCTAAAGAAATGTAACATAGATAGATGATCAATGCCAATATCGCAATGAATTAGTTTGGCTTTTGAATGGACAGATTCTGATCCTCACACACAGGGTTTGATGCATGTGTGAGTTATTTACCCAATGTTCTTCCAACGTCGTGCATTACCCTAAGTGATCATAAACAGCCTATCTGGGAAGGCAGTCCCATAGAGTATAACCGAGTTTCTAGACATGAGAGCAATTGTCTAATAGAATGCATTGCAACACTTGCAAAACAACCCCCTGGCTACTATAAATCTTGGCTCAGTCATCGCGCATGTCTTTACAGAGGCATTACATTACAATGTGCATACAGAGTGTGGCAAATGGTGATATTGACGCCGTGGGTTCAACCCATTACCACAACATTGGCCAGTGGCTCTATACCAGACAGTATGTTAGACGCTTTGGATGGTAGATGCAAGGTTATGGCAAGAGTCAGGTATGTCCCCATGTATGTACACACATACGCTGAGTACACTTGCTAAACACTTCTACTGGTGCTAGTTGTGTACATCAGACGAATGGAGGTTCGCTAGCAACACGTTTTCAGACAACGTTCGTGAAACAGTGACAAATCTGGTTACAATGTGATGTTCAGATTAATGCACAATTAGCCACTATATAACAGAATATATTATTGAAACACCTCCAGAAACTAGATCACTATGATTGGCTTATAAAACAAATCAGTTATTATATGGCTGGGGTAGGAATTGAGAAATAGTAAAAGTGCCAAATCAACGAACTATCTTGCTTTGTCTGACATTAAATATATTGTTAGGTTACATGCGTCTTGCTGGTGATATTCACTATATCGTTAGGTTACATGTGTCTTACTGGTGATATTCACGATATTATTAGCCTACATGTGTCTTACTGGTGAAAGTCACTATATTGTTAGGTTACATGTGTCTTACAGGTGATATTCACTATATTGTTAGGTTACATCTGTCTTACTGGTGATATCCACTATATTGTTATGTTACACGTGCCTTACTGGTGATAACAAAACACGATTCAAAGGTAGTAACTTGCAAGACTAACATATTTTATTTTGACTCGCTTATATAAATACATGTGATTAATCAGGTGACAAGTAGAATATTTAGAGGGTTTATATAGAAGATCTAATACAACCCAAATACAAGAGCGCAAACACCTTAGCAATATCCCAATATTTCCACTGGTATAAAACTAACTGAGCTGACAATATAGATGTACAGCTTTGTTGCTACACCCGGCGTTAGAGTGAGACTATGTACTGATATTATAAATGGGCTGTTCACCGTGACATGCAGAGACGGTAAAAATGCCCAGTTTGGGGTAGGCCTTCCCGTATACGGACTGTATTGTGTTTTCCTGTTTCTCACGACGTAGTCCTAAACCTATAGCAATGGTTGAAAGGAGTGCGTGTCAGACCCATTGATTGTGAAACAAAACGCACCGACTGAAACGAGTCGCTAAGATCAAATGGGTTGCCCAGACGGTATCAAGTCCCCCCACCCATCTATAGCACATATCATTGTATAAATATCGAGCATTTAAGGTCAGGTGGTAACAGGTGAAGCTGTTAAACTGTGTCCATACATAATACGAATATGGTTTTGTAACCTGTTTGAATTGGCATGACAATTGTTGAAATGATTACAAGTCTGAGTTAGTGGCAGTGTATAGATTGCAACCGATGTCTCACCATACGCGTAGTAACCAAATCTCTCATGTTGATAGAAGACGACTTGAAGAATTGTGCCACGATTACGCGTGTGCGTTCCTTAACAAATGAAGACCATACGAAACTTTGTACTGGTTTTCGAACCATTAACGGATGACAAATTGTGTATAAGACGTTTAACAATCCGTAGTTTAGAACTCCAGTTTTATATTTTAATTAGAGCACTCCTTCTCCGGTTGTATTGTTTATTTTCTATATAACCCTTGAGCACACTCGTTCACTCGTTCCATTAACGTGCCTTTCATTGTCAGATTAACACGCCTTTATCCTGTCAAACCAATGTGTTGATGTCTGATGCTGGTGCCTACTGCACAAGCAGAACTTACTTCGAGCAAATGTGTGGTCTTTTCATGATGGCTAATCTATGTGGCTTCTCTCCCGATCAGCAAGATACTATATCAAGACATTTGGCAAGCATGTGTGGTTACGGGGAAACCAGCAGACGCACATATCTCCCATTCGCACCATATTCTTTGTCTATGCATGCATACATACCTTTGCCATTTGAATAGATTGAAGAAAATTATCGGTTGAATCGGTTGATATAGCATTGATTTATAGCAACAATTATTTTCGAATTAGTCAACAACATTACTGGGTTGATAACATGTAATTAACACTGCCCCAGTCTCAGAACATATATGTTGCAGAGACACGTTCCTTATGCCGTCTAATCCACTTCAAACACACACTACTGACACTAGTTATGACGTCCATAAGATAGGCGATCACACATACTCACACAAGAACACAGCAGCAACACATGGAAGCACACAGCATCCTCACCATTTTCCGGGACAATTACACCATTGAAGCAGATTTGATAAGTGGCTTCATTAACCCAGCGTATCGTCACGAAGAGAATTAACAAACTCGGGGCACGAGAGATAAAGTACTATTCTGAAAGGTAAGCATTCCTAATGAGACTGATACTAACAAATGATGACTAGTATTCGTGGTATTCGAGACGTAGTGTTTATCAGTATCTGAGGAATGCTGAAAAGATGATCAAACATCAGAAATCATGTTGTGTTTTTCCTTAATGGCATCGTCCCTCTACACTGAATTCAAATAGTAAATATTAAAGAACACGTACGTGCTACATTACCCAAATCTATGAAGAAATAAGATGATCTGAGCAAGGAGTGGTTGTACTAATTACGTGGATGATAATGAGTTTGCCCTAGACAAATATAAGCACTTGTATGTGTGTATGCAATTTTCTCTAGCAAAAATCTAATTATAACATCTTGCACAAGAAATAGCAGACATGTTTAATTGTGCAAACCGCCGGCAAATGATGTGCTCATACATAAGTAAAGCGATGTCAGTATTAGATGTATAACTTGTGCATACATTTATATACGCCAAAACGTGTATTACGTTCAATGATATAACTATTGATATTTATATTTAATTTTTGATTGCTGTATTTGATGGTTCCTTACAATATCTTATTGAAGGTGATGAGCCGTCCTATACCTAATCGATGGCGCTTTATGTAGTTGTTGTGTTTGCTTGTCAAGAGAGAGAGAGAGAGAGAGAGAGAGAGAGAGAGAGAGAGAGAGAGAGAGAGAGAGAGAGAGATTGAGGAAACTAGGGGGGAGGGGGGAGAGATAAAGCGAGAGCGACAGAGAGAGAGAGAGGGAGAGACCGAGAGAGAGAGAGAGAGAGAGAGAGAGAGAGAGAGAGAGAGAGAAAGAGAGAGAGGAAGAAAGAGAGAGAAAGAGAGAGAGAGAGAGAGAGAGAGAGAGAGGGAGAGATGGAGTGAGAGAGGGAGAGAGAGGAGGAAGGGAAGGATGGGGAGATGGACAGAGGGTTGGAGAGAAGAAGGGAGGGATGAATGAAGGCAGAGAAGGAGGGATGGATGTAAGTGAAGGAGAAACAGAGAGATGCACATTGCGAGTGAGAGAGGGTGATGCATAGATACATACATATAACTTGCTTTTGTTGTAGATACCGATTTAAAAATCAAAGAGCCGTAGAGCAACAGTGTTATATAAATGAATAATCAATAAAATCGACACAAACTCGGTCTTGACAAACTAAAGATAAATTGGTTGATGTGTTATAGATCTAAGGTGAATTAGCTTTGCATATCAGGCAATCACAATATACAAACATCTAACTAATCATTGTTGCAATATTGTCACATTAGATCCTGTTGATAAAAGGTATAATTCATATTGTGACAAGATGCATTATGTTTGATGATGCTCGATGAAGCATCAGCCGTGTTATGGATTCCATCAATTATTAAGCATCCCTGGAGTCTGGAGTCGCGTATATAGCGATATTCATGGCGCCAATAATGTAGCCAGATAAACCTGGCTGTGTTAGAATATAGGCGCCACGGGTATGCGGATGCATTATTCGCACGCTTTCACTGACTGTTTAGGTTTATTGCACAAAGGAGTTAAGTAAAAGATAAGGATTATTTGCATTTGATACTCGAGAAGCTGCATAGAATTTGCTCATTGTATTATGTTAAATGCACATCTTTGCTAACGATGATGTTACATTTCATTTAGTTCGATATAGTGCCATAATAACAGATCGAAAAATGTTGAATATTAATCATGTTCCTTTCGCTCGCTATGTTCTCTCTCTCTCTCTCTCTCTCTCGCTCTCTCTCTCCTCCCTCCCCCCCCCCTCCCTCCCTGCATCCCTCTCTCTTTCTCTCTCTCTCTCTCTCGCTCCCTCCCTCCCTCCCTCCCTCTCTCTCTCTCTTTACACACACACACGCACACGCACGCACGGACGCAGGCACGCACGCACGCACGTACGCACATATATATATATATATATATATATATATATATATATATATATATATATATATATATATATATATATATATATATATATATATATATATACAGTCCAGATAACAAGCATCATGGCCCATGATCAAAATTAATATAATTGATTAATTTATTTTAAGAGACGTTATCACGTCAAACCAATCCACTGATGCCTGGTGCTATGTGTCATGCACAAGCAGCACTTTCTTCGAGCAAAGGCAGTATTTCTTCATGATTGTCTAAGGCTTGATCCCCACAGATCTCACATTTGTAGCAACTATTTTGTCCACGCATGCATACAAACCGTAGCCACTTGACTAGAGTGTAGGCCACTCTCGGTTAAATAGGTCGACATGGAATTATTCAGCAACATTACTGCATTGAGAAAATTTAATTACCACATTCTCAGAACACATATGTTGCATAGACACTTGCCTTATGCCATCTAATCCACTTCCGAACACACTCTACTGACACTAGTTTTGACGTCCATAAGATAGGCAATCACACAGAATCACACACAATCACACAGAATCACACACAATCACACAGAATCACACACAATCACACATGAATACACAGAAACACAGGTAAGTACACGGAAACACATAACATCCTCACCATATTCTTGATCTACCGGCCAGCTACACCACTGAAGCAGATTTGATAAGTGGCTTCATTAACCCGATGTATCGTCTAGAAGGGAATTAACACGCTCGGTGCACTAGAGATAAAGTACTATTCTGAGAAGTAAGAATTTCTAATGAGACTGATATTAACAAATTGTGACTAGTATTCATAGTATTCGAGGCGTGTTGTTTATCAGTATCTGAGGAATGCTGACCAGATGATCAAACATTAGAAATCATGATGGGGTTTTTCCTTAATGACATCGTCTCTCTACAATGAATTCAAATAGTGAATATTAAAGAACACGCGCGCGTGCTAAATCACCCAAATCTATGAGGAAATAAGATGATCTAAGGAAGGAGTGGCTGTACTAATTACGTGGATGATAATACGTTTGTCCCAGACATATATAAAAACGTGTATGCGTGTATGCAATTTTCTCTCGCAAAAATCTAATTGTAACATCTTGAACAAGAAATAGCTGACATGTTCGATTGTACAAACGATGTTTTATCGCTAATTGCAACTTGGCAAATTGTCAATCAATAACTCCGTAACAGCAGGTCAATGATGTGCACATATATAAATAAAGTGATGTCTGTATTAGATGTATGACTTTTGTAGGCATTTATATACACCAAAATGTGTATTACGTTCAATGATATAACTAATGATTTACATTTTGATTGTTGCATTTGATGGGTCCTGACAATATCTTATTGAAGGTGATGAGCCGTCTTATACCTAATCGATGGCTCTTTCTGT
Source organism: Chaetoderma sp. LZ-2023a (assembly GCA_034401795.1). Lineage (NCBI taxonomy): Eukaryota > Metazoa > Mollusca > Caudofoveata > Chaetodermatida > Chaetodermatidae > Chaetoderma > Chaetoderma sp. LZ-2023a. The sequence goes on along the minus strand of CM067360.1, from coordinate 10,944,341 downwards.
ATTTGTTCTGTTTGTCAACCCCCCCCCCCCCCCCCCCCCACCCCAGAGAGAGAGAGAGGGGGGGGAGATAGAGAGAGAGAGAGAGAGAGAGAGAGAGAGAGAGAGAGAATTTACTCATTGCATTGCATCCCATGTTACTTCTTCTGCGTATGCTGTGATACGCACTACTCTGGTGGTCGGAGTGGTAATACCTAGATGTAATGTTTGCTTGATTGCTGTTCTGGCGTGTATATAGACCTGCACAACACTGCCGTTGTTCTGGTGTGTATACAGACTTGCACAACATGGCCGCTGCTCTGGCGTGTATACAGACTTGCACATCGCTGCCGCTGTTCTGGCGTGTGTACAGACTTGCACAACACTTCCCCTGCTCTCGCGTGTATACAGACATGCACAGCACCGCCGCTGCTCTGGCGTGTATACAGACTTGCACAACAATGCCGCTGTTCTGGCGGGTATACAGATTTGCACAACATGCCCGGTGTTTTAGCGATATACAGACGTGTACAACACTGCCGCTGTTCTAACGTGTATACAGACGTGTACAACGTGGCTGCTGTTTTGGCGCGTCCACAGACCTGCGCGTTATGCACAGCAAGATAATCATGTATTTACAATCACGATGTATAAGATGAATTCTTGTTGCTGCATTACGGCATGCATGCATGCCACGCATCAATATAACAGCTATGTCACTCATGCAAGCTTTAGAATGGCCACATGGCACGCATTCATGTAACATCTATGTCAACCATGCAAGATGTAGACTGATCACATACCACGCACAACCATGCAAGCGTTAGACTGATCACAGTATACCATCCATGTGACAGCTATGTCAACTGCGCAAGGTTTAGACTTATCTGATTAACAAATCGGAAACCAATAATATATTATATAGAATAAGGCGCTATTGTAGTAAACCTGTAATACATTCCGATATTAAACTTTATAAAATGATTGGCATTGATTTGCTCAGCCGAAAGAACGAGCGAAAAGAACATGAGTAATATTCAACATTTTTCGATCTGTTATGATGGCAATTTATCGAACTAACTTAAATGCAACAACATCGTTAGCAACGATGTGAATTACGCATAATGCAATGAGTAAATTCTATGAAGCTTCTCGCCGTATCAAGTGCAAATAAGCCTAATCTTGTATTCGATTCCTGTGTGCAATACACCTAAACATCTAGTGAAAGCGTGCGATTAATTCATCCGCATACCCTTGGAGCCTATATTATACCACAACCAGGTATATCTGGCTACATTATTGGCGCCGCGAATAGCGCTGAATACACGACTCTCGACTCCAGGGATGCTTAACAATTGCGTGAATCCATAGCACCTCTGCTACTTCATCAAGCACAATGTATCATGTCAAAATATGAATTATACCCTTTATCAACTGGATCTAATCCGACAATATTGCAACAAAGATTATTTAGATGTTTGTATATCGGGATTGCCTGCTATGCAAAGCTACTTCACCTTAGATCTGTAACACATTAACCAATTTATCTTTAGTTTGTCAATGCAGACTTCGTGTCCATTTTAGTGATTATTCATTTATATAACACTGTTGCTTTTGGCTCTTTGATTTTAAAGCGGTAACTTCAACCACAGTAGTTTCTATCTCTGTATCTATGCATAACCCTCTCTCCCTCTTAATGCGCATCTGTCACTCTCTCTCCCTCACCTATCTCCCTGCATCCTTGTCTGCCTCCATTCATTCATTTATCCCTCCGTCCCTCTCTCCGTCCCTCTGTCCGCCCCTCGCCGTCTCCCCAAGCCTCTCTCTCTCTCCCAACCTCTCTCCGCACCTCTGTCCACCTCTCACCCATATCCCTCCGCCCTCTCTCTCTCGCTTTCGCTCTCTCTCTCTCTCTCGCTTTCGCTCTCTCTCTCTCTCTCTCTCTCTCTCTCTCTCTCTCTCTCTCTCCCTCTCCATCTCCCTCTCCCTCCCTCCCTCCCTCTCCCGTTCGCTCTCTCTCTCTCTCTCGCTCTCTCTCTCCTTCCCTCCCTCACCCCTCTGTTCATCCCTCTCTCTATCTCTCTCTCTCTCTCCCTCCCTCCTTCCCTCCCTCCCTCCCTCCCTCCTTCCCTCCCTCCTTCCCTCCCTCCCTCCCTCTCTCCCCATCCCTCCCTCCCTCCCTCCCTCCCTCCATCTCTCTCTATATATATACATATATATATATATATATATATATATATATATATATATATATATATATATATATATATATATATATATATATATATATATATATATATATATATATATATATATATATATATATATATCCCTCCCTCCCTCCCTCCCTCCCTCCCTCACTCCCTCTCTCTCTCTCTCTCTCTCTCTCTCTCTCTCTCTCACTCTCCCTTCCTGTGGCCCAAATTGTGCCTGATAGATTATGACTTATCGTATGCTGTTGTAGAAATGTTACTGCAGAGATTGTCCGGTGAAGATGCTGGAGGCTAAATGTATTGATAGATCGGCGGTGCAGAATGGTGGCAAAATTGTCAATAGAATATCTCCACGATCGCATAGAACTTGTAGTGACAAATGGGTCATGCTTAGTTAAATACCCATCCGGGTCTTCTTTATTGGGTGGCGGTATGCATATGCATTTGTTGACGTCATCCGGACGTGCTCCCATGATGCATTTGCGACGTAATCTGGGCATGAACATCCCATTACGCATTTGTTGACGTCATCCGGCCATGAGTAAACCATTGATGTATTTGCTGACACCATCTGGACTTGAGCATCTCATGATGCATTTGCTGACGTCATCGGGACATGAGCATCTTATGATGTATTTGCAGACGTCATCTGGAGATGAATCTCACACGATGCATTTGCAAACATTATCATGACATGAGCATCTCATAATATATCACTACAAAATGATCATCCCAGGATGCGTTTACAGAATTCTATACATGAACATGACACGGTGTATTTGCAGACATCCTTCGGACAAGATTATCACGCACTCCATCACCCCAACATGAACATCCCATGATGCACTTGCTGATATCACCCCACATGAGCATCCCATTCATATTGCAGACGAGATTACATGCAGAATACTGTGGGCAGGTGTGTAACACGTACGGCTTGAATCCACAAGGCAACGGTATCTATGCTGGCTAAATAGTGATGGTATATGGGAACGTTCTTGCATTGCTCTATACAAGTTGGAACATTGCATGTACGACATGTTATTAAAGATCAACTTCAATAACTCTAAGTGGCAACATTTATACAGCCATTTTCTAGCAACGTACCAGCAAATTGAAGGATATGGTGGCTATGTATCATACTCATACTGAAAGCTGTTACAGCGTGATCTTCTTTCGCACCAAATCTGCAGCAAGTAGCATTCGCATTGCCTACTAATTATTTTGACAATAATTTGACTGAATGGTGCTGCTGTCAGTGCCATCAACAACTTTCGTACACTTTATTTTTAAAACATACTACAACGTTCTCCAATGTTCAATACGCTTGGACTGACACTGAAATATGCGCAGTTGGATGTATTGCCGTGAACACATTCTACGCGCATGTGCCTTTATAACAAATGCCCAGCTGCACGTGGTGAGGGGGCTTTGTGTTTGAGAAATAATGTACAGACAATGAACTCAACTGACATGGCGTCCAATAGTTACAAGCTTTTGTTTGCTGGGTGAGTTGTATAGCAATCAACACGTATCTCATACCGCGTGCCCATATCTTTGTAGTTAATTAAACACAAGAACTTTGATGTGATTGTGAATCGAGTAGCGACAAATACTATTAATACAGTGAAGATAAGTTCCCTTTTGCCATTGACAATATCACTACTAATTTTGGAAATCATACCGATACATTATCTTGCACTGAGACGGGTTAGTGCTATATCTGATAAATGCATATTGACCGGTATTGGGGAAGTGGGAGTCTCATTTATTAACTGATTTTCTAAATGAAGAATTTATTTCACTTCGATCCACTTACTCGTAATCGGAGTAAAGTCCCAGAAGTTTTGACGCGTCAATAGTAATAACACAGATAGTCTATAGTTATCCCTGGAAAAACGTCGGCGAATACAATTTTCGACCTCACTATTGTTATTATATGTAGATTAATGTGATTTTCGGAGTAGAATTAAGTTGAAATTAAATTGGTGCAGCTGTACTGCATTCTGGATGCATCTCTGGTTCTTGTTGCCAAATTTTATCCAGATAACTTGAGTACCAAAGATGCTAAACTTATGTGGTATTTATCCTTTCTGTTTGAAATGAGGTTGATCTTAGAGCACATTTCATTAAAAGGCTAGGATTCCTTTACACCATCTGACTTGTGATCGTCTGAAATGTATGGTCTAAGAGACATGACACGCGTAGTCTAAGAGTCATCAGATCCACAGATAATCTAGGCTGATGTGCTTAGTTTAGCAGAGGTAAGATGCACGGTCAATCTGGAGTGCTTAGTCTACCAGAAGTAAGATGCATGGGTCATCTGAAGTTCTTAGTCTACAAGAAGTAAGATGCATGGCCTATCTGAAGTGCTTAGTCTACCTGAAGTAAGATGCACGGGTCATCTGAAGTCTTTAGTCTGCCAGATGCAAGATGCACGGGTCATCTGAAGTGCTTAGTCCACCAGAAGTAAGATGTACGTGTCATCTGAAGTCCTTAGTCTCCCAGAGGTAAGATGTACAAGTCATCTGAAGTGCTTAGTCTACCAGAAGCATGATGCACGGGTCATCTGAAGTCCTTAGTCTGCCAGAGGTAAGATGCACGGATCATCTGAAGTGCTTAGTCTACCAGAAGTATGGTGCACGGGTCATCTGAAGAGATTGTCAATAAGACGTAATATCCACACATACATTGAAGTGCATGGTACATAGGACGCTATGCTCACACATATTCTGAAGTGCATGGTATATAGGAAGCAATATATACACATAGTTTGAACTGCATTGTTTATAGGACGCTAAAGTCATACATACTGTGAACTGCAATGCAAATAGGAAGCAATATCTACACATACTTTGGAGTTCATTGTATATAGGACGCTATGGTCACACATGCTTTAAAGTGCTTTGTATATAGGGCGCCATGTTCACACATACTTTGAACTGTATTGCACATAGGAAGTAATAGCTGCAGATATTGTGAAGTGCATTGTACATAGGACGTAATATCTACCGATATATCGAAGTGCATTGTACATAGGAAGCAATGTATGTACATACTTTGAAGTGTATTGCACATAGGACGCAATATCCACGCATACTTTGAAGTGCATTGTATATATGACTCAATATACACAGATAATTTGGCGTGCATTGTATTCAGGACTCAATAGTTACAGATAGTCTAAGGTTCTTAGCTTACGAGGCATAACAACCACATATAGTATAAAGCTCATACTATATTCTCTCTGGTGTATTATAATACGGGATTTTGCTCTTCATAACATATGGATATAGCATTTAGCATTCCAGGGCTGTCGTGACCAGAGACAGTTTGTTGTAGCTGGATTGAATCTGCCAGCTTATCAATTTGATATAGTGGAAAATGCATTCACCGATAATTGAGTGGAAATAATATGTGCTAACAAACAAATCATTGTGAAAGACGCTGAACAAACTGCTCTCAGCTGAGCTGATAGTTCATGGATATTATTGGCACATGTTAAGTATGCCACTTAGTGGAGTGATTGTAGAGAAATTAATGCATATTTTATTTGCTGATACTTACTGCGTTTATATGCGTAAAAAATGGCACGCGCACACACTGACAATTCACTTAGAGATGGAAAGGCGAAATTAACTGTGGACTGCTCAGGATTCTGTAATTATATAAATCTGTAGACTATTTATTAAACGTAGAGCAACCCAAATCTGCTGTCTTTCTCAGATACCGATAATGACGCATAACGGTGAACTCCTTCACTTGTTCAATTGTTGATGCGTGCCTATCCGTACACATCAATTGTTGATGTGTGCCTATCCGTACCCATCACTTGTTGATGTGTGCCTATCCGTACACATCAATTGTTGATGTGTGCCTATCTGTGCACATCATATGTTGATGTATGCCTGTCCGTACACCTCAATTGTTCATGTGTGCCTATAGGTGCACATCATTTGTTGATGTGTGCCTATCCGTACACATCATTTGTCAATGGGTACCTATCCGTACACATCATTTGTCGATGTGCGCCTATCTGCACACATCATTTGCTGATATATGCCTATCCATACACATCATTTGTTGATGCGTGCCTATCCGTACACATAGGTTGTTGATGTGTGCCTATCCGTACACATCATTTGTTGATGCGTGCCTATCTGTTACTCACCATGTGTTGATTCGTGGCTATCCGTGCACATCGTTTGTTGATGCGTGCCTATCCGTACACATCATTTGTTTGTTCGTGCCTATCCTTACACATTATTTGTTGATGCGTTCCTGCCCGTACACATCATTTGCTGATGCGTGCCGACCCGTCCTCATCATTTGTTGATGTGTGCCTATCCGTGCACAGTATTTGTTTATTTGCCTATCCGTACACATCACTGTTGATGCATGCGTGTCTATCCTTACACATCATTTGTTCATGTGTGCCTATACGTACACATCATTTGTCGATGTGTGCCTATCACACCACTGTCCACACCATCTGATCATTCGATACGGGTATTGATGAAGTCCAGTGAGCCATGCCTAATACTTGTTTGTGTAAGTGAAAGCCTTGTCATCAAGCTGTACTGTCCAATGTTTCTAGCGATATTACAAAAGAAATCCGGAGGAATGATACAGTATCAATTGACGCTAGCCAATTTAGATATAAATATGAATAACTCTATTCAGGTTATACATTGCTCCCTAGTATTTTATTGACAACTATGCAAGTTCGTCCCAGGTGTGATAATCAGCTATCTCTCTGATCTATGTCGATACGTTTTGTAAATATCATGCCTTTTCTCAGCGGGGATATTAGTTTTATTCTTTGGAAAGGATACTTGAACGCCATACAAATACATCCGTGACATCGTGGTTTAATAAAACTGCAATATTTCATCAAATACAGAATATAGAAAGATTGAAGACATTTATTGGATGCAATTGATTATAGATAAACACACACACCGCTCGGATTTCTTTAAGATGTGTTTGATGTGTTTGTTTCAGTGCTTTATCTGTGAGAGACCTCGCCCGTCAATCATATGATACTGCATCTATTAACCAATAGCTATATCGCACTCAGCCGAATGTTTTAAATATCGAAACCATGACAGCGTATATTAAACAAGGTTGATAGAAACACGACAGCTGCGGGTACAGGATTTTCGGATTTTTCGGAATTTTTTAGATCTCGCCCAGCGTCGTGGACTCCCAATGTATGGTTGCATACTTTCCGGTGATAAAATCTTAGTCAAATCCGAGATACTTCACACATATCGAGAATTTGATCTGAACCTTACCCAGGTCCTTTTACTCGAATCACTGCTACAACTCAGAAAGCTTGTTGCACAACACGTTCCTTCGTTGTGCTAATATTAGAGCCAGATGGGATTGGTATTATTTTTGATACCACCTGGAATATGCTTTACTGACTGACTAGCTAAGTAACTAGCTAAGAAACAGGACGATTTATTGAGATGCTTCTCGCAATGTGTACAGCCTTGTTAATAGTCCCCTTTGTTATATCTAATCTTCTGATACCAACTAAAATACTGATTCATGAATCTGGCAATAATATTACGTCATAATCAACTGCGCGACGTGTAGGCTGACGTCATGAATGACTCGATCTAGTCCGTCTTTAGCGCTTACTAGTCCTACACGTTGTACGAATTGTATGTCTTTACCATGTATTAAACATTCCTTTGAATATTTTGAAACTAATTTGACTGGGCGCTGTTGCAGCCATAGCCAGCAACCGCACCCAGTCAAATTATGTTCAAAGTATTCAACAGCTTACCTGTATAGCTTTCTACAAATCGATAGTCAGGGAGTTCAGGGATCGACCGATGCCAACACGAGCGAGATGCAGGTGGAGCTTCGCTAGATGGGCGGGGCATAGCTAAACTGGAAAAGTCCATTATCTCGTTGTCCTTGTGGTTATTGTTGTAGTTGTTGTTGTTGTTGTTATTGTTGTTGTTGTTGTTGTTGTTGTTGTTGTTGTTGTTGTTGTTGTTGTTGTTGTTATTATTATTAGGCGTCGCTCATTCTTCCATAGATATCCACATCACCTGCTTAATCATTGAACGGTGTATCCATAACACGCTATGTACACGTTCTAACTACTCTGCAATCCGGTATTTAATGCATCTTACTATTACACTCGGCACCCATGAATCTTTTAGGGAGGCTCTGCCTTCGAAACATGCCATACAGAAGGCACGATATTGATAATGGAACAAGGGACATCGACTTGTGTTTACATTCTCCCAGTGCAGTCTAGCGATTTCCATTTCACAGAGGACTTTCTTTATACATTACTCGTCAGGACGCGTAGCTGTGATGTGTGACGCGAACTCATTAAATACCTAGTTTTTGTAGAATTAACCTGGTGACGCTCTCATCGGATGGAGGTGTATGGTGCGAGGAAGGCGAGGGTCATGGGACCACTCTCACGAGACTGTGCCTTGTAAAGAACGGCTATCTCGACTCGTCAGCCAGTCGTGCTACCATTTACAATGATGGTATTCGCCAGGTTACCACTTATAAAACTGTTCTTGGATAATATCAGTAATTAGCACATGCTCGTGTTAGTAACAGCTGGTACTGTTCTCGAAAAGCGTGTCTATGAAACGTATCCTGTCTGATAGCACCATCTATCACCGATACAGCTTTCATAATAAACACCAGTCCGTATGCTCAAGAAAATCTGATCTAGGTAATGTTGGAAGGAAAATTGGGATTATTGAGAATAATACTTTAGTTACAACAAACCGACATAAAACTTCATTTGCAGAGAGATTCATAATACACCGGTTCACTGTTTTTCAGGATTACAAAGACCATACACCGCCAGAAAGCTGATGTTAGCAACATTGGTTAAGCACACTAATAACGGTCATTGCCCTATTTTCCAATCATGAACTGACAATGGCACCTATCGAATAAGGAAAATCGCAGGAGCGAAAAAAGTTAACGTTTTCAAAGAGCGAAATCTTATATAGAGCAACACGATGATATACCTTTAATAGAACCACCAAATTGTAAGTGTCATCTAAGCCCCATCTGTATAATTTAACCACCATCTTGGCATTGCGATCTAAACACCTCCGGATAATGAAACCACCCTCTTGGCATTGCCATCTAAACACCATCCTTGCAATCTAATCTCCATCCTAGCGACAATCATCAAGCAAGTCTAATTAGGGAGATGAAAAATGTATCGGAGCAATCACACGGGGTCCTGTTTGCGTAAATAATACTATCATCTCTCAACGGGTACACATAATGTCTAGACAATTTTCACAGACCAATAGGCTGGATGGTTGGATGGAGATAATGGTTATTGTGTCCATAGTGATTTACCAATGACTCGGATTCCGCAGTACGTGAGCAGGAGTCAATGTCAGTCAATCCATATTAGCCATTGTTCAGTATCTGTTAATAGGTTTATGATAAATATCACAAACTAAGTATCGCATGCATGAATTGTGCTCAGAAGATTACATTTGACATTAGATTTTGTTTGCAGGGCCATCACATGGCGACGCTAATGGTGCCACAACCACATGATGACTCATAACACAGTATCGGTCTAAGTACATGATAGGACCAGCTGGGTGGTGACACAAAACACAGTATTGGTCTACAGAGCATGATAGGGCCAGATGGGTGATGACTCATAATACAGTATCGGTCTACAGTACATGATAGGACCAGATGGGTGATAACTCATAACACAGTATCGGTCTACAGAGCATGATCGGACAAGATGGGCGATGACTCATAGCACAGTATCGGTCTACAGTACATGATAGGACCAGATGGGTGATGACTCATAACAAAGTATTGATCTACAGAGCATGATATGACCAGATGAGTGATGACTCATAGCACAGTATCGGTCTACAGTACATAATAGGACCAGATGGGTGATGACTCATAACACAGTATCGGTCTAGAGTGCATGATAGGACCAGATGGGTGATGACTCATAACACAGTATCGGTCTAGAGTGCATGATAGGACCAGATGGGTGATGACTCATAACACAGTATCGGTATACAGTACATGATAGGACCAGATGGGTGATGACTCACAACACAGTATTAACAAAATATCGTTTATGAATACTGGTTGTGAGAATATTAAGAACGATCGATCGCGTGGATTGAGTGTAAGTGAATAAATTAGTGTTTATCGGAATCGGAGTTATGCTTTCAAGAGCAGTTACTAATTAGAATGTCAAGTGTAATCTTATTCTTAATGTAATATTCTGTTTTCTGTCGAACCTATTCTGACACCTGTTGTAATAAAGAATCGACCGATTCTTCCCAGGCGGTTCCAACCGGAGCCTAATCCGGTAGTATGTGTGTGTATGTACTTTCTCCATGTTTGGTTCCTGAGGGAAAGTTACCGTGAATAGCATACCATTGATTCCTGCACTAAACAGAGTGTGCGTGTGTGCGCTGCTAGGTTACATGTCAGCTGTGTTTTAAATGGAACATATAGGATATATGTAAGTTAATGAACCTTTCCATTTTAGCTATGCCCCGTCCATCACTAGCTAAGCTCCACGCACAACTCGTCGTGTTGGGATTGATCGATCCCCGAATGCCCTAGCTATCAATTTCCTGAAAACTTTACAGGGAAGCTGTTGAATATTGTATATCTAATTTGACTGGGCGCTGCTGCTGCCAGCATGTTTATTAAATTGCAAATAATTACAAAGACATCCGGAATTATCCTTTACACAATGAATGCGCGTGTTATGACGTTAAACATTGCGTTCGCTTGAGTTCGTGTGTGGATCTGATTGGTCAGAATCTGAAGAAGAAGAAGACGAATGCCTCTGCCTCCTGACCGCTCAAGTAAATTGCCTATGGTCAACCCAAAGACAGGGCGTACTGAGCGGAGCCCCTGACGCCGCTGTGGATACAAACGGTTTGGGAATAAATGTACGCCCGAGTCCACCAAAGCTAAAGTTCAGTCGACTCTCTACGCAGTCAGCATTTGTTTATGACTGACCAGTCCCTTCCCTTCCTTGTGAGATCCCAAGAGCCCCATGCTGCGCCAAGCGGCGGAGGGTGCAAGTGTCCTGTGTCGTCGTCCTATGAGTAGTGGAATGGCAGTGGAGCACGGCCGCTATGCAGCCGAAGCGGTAACGGCCCGGTAATGTGCATTATCGGGTTCGTTGGCATTACACGACTATGGCGTCATTACACGACT